>JAFMSR010000003.1:59604849-59952096 GCA_022818135.1 Saxidomus purpurata
ACTGTTGACTAGACAATGACAGCATACAATTTAAGTTCTAAAAGGCAGTCCTTATGTCATGTGTAAAATCAGGCCGACTTTTTAATTTTAGAATACTTATTCCAGTAATGTTTGGTCAATAGTCTACACATTCAATCATTTACGTAATGGGCTAGCCTTTCACCAATTCAACACATACTTTAGCCCCCAAAATTCATATAATATAAAATTCTATATTCGTGAAACTAGCTATTTGTGTAAAACAATGCCTATCTATCCGCGATTTTTAATTCGGATACGTGAAAGCTATGGCTTCATTAAAATATTGTTCTGCCAGGAAACGACAAACTGTACTATTGAGCTTTAGTCATTTAGACAAAATTGTGTTTCATAAGGCCGCTTACAATTGGTTTAGTAAAGATTCACAAGAGAGTGTTTCCAACATTAACAACGCTGTTTTTGATGTTTGTAATGTTACTTCTTATTCATGGAATTATGTCAATAAAATTACATCACACAATTATGACCCATACTTACCAAGACACGCCTTTTGAAGCGCAGCTCAAATTTGGCGTCAACTTATCATTTAAACGCTTGAATCACACGATGTTATTTACACTTTTGACGTTGGTAGCAAAAGGGTTAAAACGTCAATGATGTCATATCTATGACGTTAAACACGGACGTTATTCCACACAGTTTTAGACATCCTACCAATAAAATATCAAAGCTTTTGAAAATGAAATAAACAGACATTTTGTTTTATTTCTGTGAAAGATTGAGATATATTGCTGAAGAAATAAATGGTTCTTGGGGAAGTCGCTTGTTACTAGTGGATGTGACTGGTTACTCAGTACGTCACTGGTTACTAGGTACATTGTAAGTCCCTTGATTCTTTAAAAACACATTGGACGTTGTCAGATGTCATTTTAAGCAAATGTGAACGACGGAAGACGGCAGACAGACGAAGGAAGACGGATGACGGACGGACGCCAGACATTCAACGATCCTAAAGGCTCAATAAGACCTATTTGTGGTCAGGTTAGCTAAAATGTGACACCAGTATTTTGACGTTAGTGATAAGTTTTTTTTTTCCTGAATGTTATACGATGTTTTATGTTGAATTTGTTAAGAGATTGCAGAAAAACCCTGTTCTTTCTTGCGATATGAGACTAAAATGCCACTGGTCACAACATTTCAACATTTTGAGAATGTTTTCAGAATAGCTTGCCATGGTAACACGCATAATTATAAAATATCTTTCTTCGATACTATTTCAACATTGGCTTTAAATTATCTGCTGCAGGGTGAATCCCCATAAGGTAGTTCGCGCTGTTCCTCGGCAACAATAAAATTTAATCAGATTGACCTGAAACTAGGAAGGATTACTCCTTGTGGAACCATTTCTTTTATTTAATTTTTACGTCAACTACCTAGCAACCAAATGACGTTTTAAACGCCACCTAGCGACACCGTCTCTGTTAGTGCTGTATCGTTCGTTTTTCTTTATAACTCGGCCCCGAAGTGTCGTAAGATGAACATATTAAATGTGCTGTTTAGAATTTGATATTCTCCCTCGATTGGTATATCTCAACGTATTGAACTAACGTGTTTGTACATTTTGTTGGTACACGAACGACGTCCAAACGTCAACAAGCGGGCGTTTGTCGACGTACAAATGTAGGCATAAATGTGAAAGTAGCCAAAACGCCCCAATAAAAGTATTTAAAAAAAATTAAGAATGTATCCAACAAGCAATTATTTACAAAGTAAGTCAAAAATATTGATACCCTTTCGGCTTACCTATTGCAGTATTCATGCGCCTTTTATGTCACTGTACTTCGTAAAATGAAAGAAATCTGACGCTAAAATGTCCTAGCGGTCGTATTTTGCATTTAGATTTTGTCAAATTATGTTTATAGTCCTGGCAGAAGTCTTTCAAAATTTAACAAAATTTTCTTCGAAAATTAATCCATAAAACTGACGAAAAATAAATCATGCCATTTCAGTTTACAGTTTTCGATATCGATACATTCATTGGTCCATTCGCATGTGAACATAACGTCGACATTTCAGCAAGAAAAGTAATACGTTGCAATATATGTTTCATGTTTAATCTACATGTAGGAGTTTTTATTACTTCTGAAAAAAATAGCTGCCACATTTGATGGAAAAAAAGAGTATGACGATAATTTGTATTCCATTTGATAAACATACGTTTTCAGTCAGAGAAAAGGTATTTGAATTAAAGAAACAGCTAAAATATCCTTTTGTTATGTTACGGATTTGAGTAGAGATCGGTTCTTTGGGCAACCATTTTTAAAACTGTAGGGACGGCTTTATAATCTAAGGCGTGCTTACTTTTTATTGCTATATATCCTGGTTATACATTAATTCATATGTTATAATCAGTTCAATATTTAGATAACTAGACTCAACTAGTCAGGAATAGGTTGTTAAGAAATGTATCAGTTGCTTAGTTATGGAACTTATATCCACAAAATTGACAAATAAACGTCATTCAACAAACGGAAGAATGAAATACCGCGTTAAACAGCGATTGTTGTTTTGTTTTGGGGGTTTGGGCCCGTGTCAACCGTATTTTCGGTTTTAATTAAGCCGTGCAGTTTTCTTAACCATTGTTCCTTGAGAGGACCAGTATTTGACCCCCATGCTCCTCTAGAAACTGAAGTTGAAACTTTCTCACATAAAGAGTCGTAGCCGGTAAGCATGGCTCGAATCCTAATGAGAGGTGGCAGCGATTTCAAGTCAGTTACTGTAACCATTCTAACGGCGGTTATTCAGACGATGTCAACTGAATAATTCGACCAAACTATCACACACATGTACATATTATCACTTACATATATATTTTAAGTTCTCCGCGGCGATACTTAGTAAAGCAGAGAGCTATAATTGTCTCTATGTAAACTTTGCATTACACAATCGCTCATGCGTTTTGTGCACGATTATCCCGATGAGCGATAAAATACCGGTGTAGGTGCGGATTAGTGGTACAGTGGTTAACGTGCTAGACTAATAATACATGGATCGAAGGAGCGATCTCCCGCTCCCCCATTAAGATAACTCATATCGGTGCTGTACACCGGGCATGTTAAAGAACCAGAGGTGTCTCTACAACGCGATAAATTGCAACACGCGGTACTGTATTGCAATACGTATTGATATATATTGAGGGTGAATAACTCTTATTAAAATATACTTTGAAGTATTCACACTTGGTTATAATATGATAATAAAGTAATGAATCATTCCTTGTGCAAAATAATTAAAGTTGATTGGTTAACCTTTTGAGTTTTGAGATCGAATAATATACTGCCCGTTATAACTACGTTAGTGTCCGTCAATGTCGTCATGGAAAAGCACACAAAGTATTTGAATGCAAGTTTCAGCTAATTAATGACGGAGAAATTGCTCTTTTTATTTTCATAAAATACCGCGGTACGGGGTGAAGCAAAACCGATACGTATAACACGTCTGAAGCAAATAGCAGTATACCGGTAAACCGGTTTTATCGTGCATCCGTAGTAGACATTTGCGAGGTAAGTCGGAAGGCGATCGGGAACATGTTATGGGGAACATCTCAAAATTATACACATTTCAAATTAGTGATTATTTGTCGTATAAACATTTATTTTGCAAAGAGCATCATTTTGGAGACACACCATTGCAAATATATTGTATAATTGCGTACATAGAATTTGAATGATTAAACCGATTTCTTTTAGCCTGCAAACAAGAGATGCACATATTCTAACCGTCTGGGGAAGTAATTGTCTTGGGTGCTCCCCCCAAAAAAGATGGTGCTATTGCAATACTTCATGTCACAACATGGCATGTTCGCTCTGATATCTATAACAGGCTATATGTTAATTTTATATATGATTAATTTCTCATGAAACTGACTGCATATCAAGATTGACATATTGTGAATTTTATTTGCCCACACACACACATATATATATATATATATATATATATATATATATATATATATATATATATATATATATATAATGTATACAGTATCACGTTTTAGACTGTCAAAACAATCCGCACGATATTTGCGTGCCAAATATAGGCGTGATAAAATGAATTCATTAAAGTAAATTATAGATAACACTGGCATAATTATGTACCTAGAATCACAGATACTCGGGGTTTTGACAGAAACAAATTCTCAAATTCTCGTTTTCATTGATTTACTGTTTCCACAAGATCTGTCCTAATCGAAATCCTGTTATGACTCCTTATACTGCGGCACAGTTGCGACGAAAACCTGATCAAGAAAGAAGGAAGTGCTACCGTTTGAATAGGTATATAGCCCGTTACACATAAAGGGCGAACATGCCATTTTTTAATTGAAAGGTTGCAGGAGCATCAGCTCTTATTTGGCGCACCCGCGACAATTACTTCCCCAGACGGTTAGAGTATGCGCATCTCTTGTGTGCTGGAGAAAAGAAATCGCTCTAATCAATTAAATACTATGTACGCAATTATAATATATTTGCAATGATTTGTCTCCGAAATGATGCTCTTTGCAAAAATAACCTTTTATACGACAACTAATCACTAATTTAAAATGTGTATAATTTTGAGATGTTCCCCATAACATGTTCACAATCTGCCATTTACTATCGCCTTCCGACTTACCTCGCAATTGTTTAGTACAAAATTTTCTTACGCTGAGTTATTATGTTCTGAAACAATTTCCAGCGTTTATCATAATCAATTGATATTGTATTAATTCGTACAGGTAATAACTCGTTTTATTCAATGATAATGAAAAGAAAATAATTTACCTCAATGATAAGTGATAACTGTGCAAGCAGCTTGGTAGCTTTGTCGGTAGCGCAGTAAGCGGGGGACCAGGGCTCAAATCCATGTCAGGCTGCATTACTCCTTCATCCTGACATAGTGATACAGTACAGACTGAAAGTGTTCATCAAGACTAACTGAATAATACCGAATGAGAATAGTCAAGTACTCTTGTGTTCAGTCTTTCTTGAATGAGTAAATAATTGAAGTACGCAAATAACTCATATCTATCAACATAATATGTTGATACCACCAAATTAATGTTAATTTTCAGTGTAAAGTATTTGTATTTTCTCGGCCAGTGAATAACGGTTAATAATTCGAGTAGCATATTTATAAGAAAAACAAGGATCTGATACACATGTTGCGATAACTTGGGATAAAAATGACAAGTGGCAGGTTAGCTAAGTCGGGAGAGACTTTGCAAGGGAAGGTGCATGAGTTAGAATCCCGGTCCAGGTTCTTTTTCCACAGCATGTGACATTTGGCACCTTCCGACTGAATAAATCTTTTTTTCTATACAAATCTAGCTTACAATTGTCAGATACAGGCTATATTTGTATGAACTGGCGAATTTTTATGTCAAAAGACGTCGATTTAACGTTGTGACGCAGAAGCGCATCAATACTGAAAAAGTAAGCCGAAATGGTATCAATATGTTTGGCTAATTTCGTAGATAATTGCTCGTTCGATGCATTGTCAATTTCTGAAAAACTTTAACCAGATTGTTTTGACTTTATTTACATTTATGCGTTAATAGTAACGTCGACAAACGCCCGACTAATGACGTTTTGAAGTCGTGTTTCTACTGACATAATTTACATAAATATAATCTATTAATATTTATATATACAAGTCGAGATAAAATATCCTTCCTCAACAGCACATTTGAATTTACTTTTTACGATTTTTTTAAGTCGAGTTATATAGGAAAACGCAAGATACAGCACTAAAAGAGACTGTGTCGCTAGGTGGCGTCTTAACGTCATTATGTTGCTAGGTACCGAGTCAAAATTAAATTATAGTTGTGATTCCGTACCGGTGGTTACTTCAGGTGTAAACCCTCCAAGTTTCAGGTCAATCTGATCATGGGACTTAACATATTAGCTAATCAAAGGGCAAGGAGTTGTTACTTGTAGAGGATACAATATAGAAGACTGAAAAGACGTAAAACGATAAACTAGAATGATCTATGCAGAACAGCATTGACGATAAAGCAATAAACGAATAAATAGAACCGCGGAAGAAGATACGTATGACGAAACCACCGAGAAAGATATAAAAAAACTAAACAAAAATCTGGATTTTACAATACGACCAGTAAGTCCTTAAGATTTAGACAGTGAGACTATAAATATGTCACACAAATATATGATTTAAACTTCTCCAATAGAGGAAAAAATAGTAACACTGTATTATCTTTTAACATGAGTAATATCAAGCCTTTCAAATTAATTAACAATTTTATTACCAAGGATATGACAAGACTGAATCAACAAGTATATTCGACGAGATTTTTCTTAAAAGAATGCAGCAGATGCAATCCGCAGAGTTCGATACAGATACAGAGACTTTTTCAAAATTGGAAACAAATTAACAATGGCTTGACAAGTGGACAACAAGTCATTTAAGTATACGCAGTATACCTGCAAACATTATAGTCAAAGAGCAAAGGGCCATTTATTTGCAATTCGCGCCCGAAAGCGAAAATAGTCTTAATTAAAAGCAAATTTTCTACAGATTTCAAAAACAACGTTCTTACAAAAATTCTCTGTCACACGGCTGTGAAATTCAAAATGGCCGATAAGATGGCTGCCTAAAACTTTAAACTTGCACCCGTAAATAACAAAGCATATTCTGAGTTCCCTGTACAGCCGGTTGAAACAAATTTCCAATAAACTGAACAGAAATATGTTATAATTGACAAAATTAACAACTTCATAAGGTTGGAAAACACAATTCGATCTTTGCTTTACAACATCAAAAATAAATAGGATGAAGTTCTGTTTTATCATATACTGCATAGTTACATGAATTTATTTCTAAAACGTGTAATAAATAGTAAACATTGCTCAGAATTTATAAAGGTGTAAACTAACCCCTGCCACGTTTACAGGAATTTTGTGTCTACAACACCAAGCAAGATACTATTTTGAGGTAAGATATTCTTGTTTGGTAATTATTTTACTGTCTTTGAAAGCTTAATACACAATTCGAAGGATTTCCTGAGTATGTGGCACTTGACCTATTAACTGTTTATATCAACACTGAATTTTAGACCATTTAGTGTGGGGTGGGGAGAGGGGGTGGGGTGAGGAATATTTCCAAAATGGCGGTTACAGTAACATAAAATTTATTATTTTTGTCAATTATTACATATTTCAGTTCAGTTTATTGAAAATTTGTTTCAGCCGGCTGTACAAGGAACTCATAATATGTTTTGTTATTTACGGGTGTAAGTTTAAAGTTTTAGGCGGCCATCTTGTCGGCCAACCTGAATTTTACATCCGTGTGACAGATAATTTTTGTAAGAACTTGGTTTGTATAATCAGTTGAAATTTTACAATCAATTAAGACTTGTTTCGCTTTTGGTCGCGAACTGTAAACAAGTGGTCCTTGGCTCTGAAGAAACCCGAGAGATAGAAAATTAATGCAATGGTAATATATGATTCTAAAGTTCTTCATCGTTACAATAAATTGTAGTGATGAAGTGGTACTTTTGTTATTCATACATTCATTGCTGTTTCTTTTAATGATTCTAAAGCCGTTTCTATATGCTTTAAATACGTCATCACTGAGAATAGTGTGTGATGCAAAATAAATGAAAATTATATTGTTAACAAACACAAACATAACTTACTGTAAACAGTTCAAAGTACACTTTTATACTGACTTTTGAGATTTTGTCTTAAAATGTGATAATGAATATCAACAACTAGAAATCAAAGCTACCGCTCTTGCACATCACATTTCAGTGTAACCTACTAACATCTTACAGAATCGCATTTAGCATTTATGTGACAAGTTATAACTCTTAAGTGTACAAGAAAACCATTTATGCAAAGCATCAAAGGTCGCCGGTAACAAGTTGCTATAAGTCTGACGGACAGATAGATTGAATTCTTCCATTCTGCTCTCGACTGTTCTCTTACTAACAGCAAGCAACTCTGAAATGTATCTAACGTTAAGTCCCGAATCAATAAGACACTGTAGAGTTACAACAGGAATATCATATTTTCTTCCTTGTCTTGACAATATTTCTATTTCTGAAATGCTGTGCTCAGAATTTTGATTATCCAGTATCTCAGGTGCTTCATTAACAAATCCTATACAACTATCAATACAAACTAATCTTGATAACAGTAATAAAAAAGTAAGAACATTTTGTAGTTCTGTGGTAATGTATAGAGTACGTCCATTCTCTATACTCTGATCAACGTACTGTATCTTCTGTCTGCAGAGGTATTTTATACATGACAGCTGTTCTTCAGAGCTGAAAATATAAATGTATGCTAATGTTCAACCTCAAAGATTTTAAACAAACAAAACATCTTATGTGAAGTCAAACTATTATTTTTGCTATATGCTGCAGGAGTGTGAAGCTAATTTATTTACAGACTGTAAGTAGTGATGTCAAATGCAACCATTTCTTAAAATTATGCCTGTTGAATTACAGGAAATGTTGGAAATGTAACCACAGTGGTCAATAAGGTACAATTTATTTTCAAATGTGACTAAAAAATAAATATTATTATAGTACAGGTGTATTGTGACCCATTAAATAGGCCCGTTAAACTGTGGGGTGCAGTCCATCTGTTTACTATTTAATTTATAAAACTTGACTGTGAAATACAAAAATGGGTCTTTCGTGTCAATATTAAATAAGAAGCACACTAAACTCAAAGGTACCTTTTTAATTGTTTCCAGTGCATTGACACGTGAGTGAAGTATCCGAACAAACGATAATCCGAAATTACTGCTAAATCTAACAAAACTGGCTGAACTCGATATTTATTTTGGCTATGGAAATATTAACTTATGCACACCTTCGTTTCTGAACGAGTGTTCATGTTCATCGTTGTTGTTATTTACCTGCACTGCAACGCTGTTACACCGCCACGCCAACCTTTAAAAAGTCGATTTGGTCTGGTCTAGGCGGATCTTTTCTCTTGGTATAAGATATTGTAAACATCCGTCTGGGAAGCGTCATTATTTTTCACATTTTAAACAGTTATTTTAATTAAAAGGGCCAATTTTAGCGCGAACTTCAACTTCTTTCGCGATTTTTAAAATAGTTTTATGTTGCTTCAAACAATCAATGTAAGATGTCAGATCAAAATTGTAACAAGGTCATACATTTTAATAACTTCTACTACCGGCAGAAGAATCTTAAAGCGTATAAAATATAGTCGCCAGTTTCCACCGGCGACTAATGACACTCGGGTGTACTGTTACTTAAAGGGACATATCCTATAACTGATGCGAAACTAAATAACCTCCTAAACAAAACCATCTATAACGGGACTTGAAACCAGCTTCTAGTCAAAGAAAGCTGTCGTCCAATCAGAACACGATGACGTAAAACGGCGGCCATGACTGATGACGTGTTGAATGATTATGATTAAAATCTTAATATTTACAGTTGTTTCGCTATTTTAAGAATTGGGAGCTTAAACTGTAAGTATCCTTTTATTGTTTTGTACCTACTTCAACCGTAATCACTCAATGAATGGTCTTTGAAAATCGTGTGAAAACAAACCTATAAATGGTCAGTTATCGAAACACGAGGGTTAAACTGTCGTGAATGGTAATTTGAGCGAACGTTATAGTTGAAATCGGTTAACATTTCATTATGTAATATATTTTTATTTATCTGTTAACTCTGAATTAAAATAAAATGCGCATCATAAGTAGATTGTTTCGCTAGAAATTGATTAGAAAGCTTCTGGTATATAAGTTTTTTTTTTGTGAAAATAGAGTAAATCAAGATGGCGTCTTAGAATTTAGTGACATATTTAGCTGTCCGTAAAAGTGTATACGAGTTTTAAAAAAATAGTTAAAATTAATTTTTATAATAACCTTGATATCCAAAGTTTGAAATGAAAGGTCTCTTTTATTCATATTGGATGTTTCTCTGAACAAAAACTTTGTTAAAAGTTCTTGTTTTTTTATGTCAAGTTTTCTTTTTGTGATATTATATCTATCTTAAACAAAACAACTTAATTCATGTAATTTGCTTTTCTCTCAGCAGTTGTCATTACTTTTTGATACAATAATGGTTCTGAGAATAACTGCCAAAAATCTTGAAATTTCCACTTGATGACTATCATGACGCAATTATTGCGAAGCTACACGTTGATAATTTCAAACTCAAACTAAACAATATTGTGATTGTCAAAAGTACATGCATTTCAATTTATGTGTTGTAGATTTACTTACTTTCTTCTCTTTTTTTGCTTTCAGGTAACTTCCAGTTTGAATTTACAAAATACAACACTAATTATATCGTGAGACGACAGATATTTAATCATGGGTCGCAAGAAAAAGTCAAAAACTGTTCGAAGAAAGAGACCAATATTTTATTTCTGATTTAGTGTTTGACTGGAAATAACAACTTAACACTCCCATCAAAGTATTAAACCAATCGATGTTAAGTTTTACACATGATGCTAATTTGGTCAAGGGTCAAGTTTTTTGTTACCATGTTACATCACCTTGTTGATTAAACAATGGTCTTATCAGCAGGGGTGTGATGTATGTCTTTTTGAATATCAATAGTTCACTCTGTATGGGATTAGACCTCCTGTGGTTTGGCGGACACTTATGGAGGTTTCAACTGTCTTTAATAAAGATGTACTTTTTAAAAGACTGATTTAATAGAGTTTGGCAACTAATTTGCACCAACTTGAATTACAGAAAAGTAGCCCTTGGAAATTACATTTCTAATAATTTTGCATAGTTGAAAGCAGAAATTAACCAAACTATCATAAATGAAAAAAATAGAAGAAATATTTATAATAAATATATATTCGTACATGCCCCATCTGTTTCCATTGAAAGTGCAATGCAGAACAAATACATATATAAATATATGCTTATTGAAAATTTAACAAATAAAAACGTGTTGCTTGATATGTCTGTTGACATTTTTTACTCAAAGAAAACAATGTGGTTCTCTCAACGTTCTAGTATTCCCAGCAAACATTTATTCCCCTGATTTTCTGTTTGCATAGTTATTATTTGCAAACTCTAGAAAAATCAGAGTGACATTATTTTAAGACCCGCATCGAAATCAGTGTATTTTACGCGTGTAAAACTTTATCATTTTAAAGTGTTATAAAAAAGTATTCGTTCATTGAAAGCATTTCATTATATCAATAGAAATCGTAATTATTTTCGAGTAATTTAAAATGTACAAGTCTCTCAAGATCTCTATCCCAATCGCAATTCCTTTCCGCAGTATCTGTACTGGAACAAACCATGGTTTTGGAAAACAAATAGTAAATCTAATTATGATTTTCTGTCTTTAATAATTATCATAAATACAATCATTGACATCAAGTAGGATTAATTATAAACATTTATAGCTGTAAACATTGTTTTCAGTAAAATGCTGGTAAGATTCCCGTTTTTTGGGCTCATTTTTATTACATTATTTACAATTTTTGTTTCACATAACGAATCTAACGGAAACAAATCTAGATCTATACAAATGTAAATGTATTTCGCCAAATATTGAAATTTTAAACTTTCGTTCATTAAAATATAATTTAGCGATGCTACATTGAAATAGGCAAAAAATATGATATTGGATACGGCTCGCTCTTATCGACACGCGTTATCAGTTGACGACAGCATAAAATCGATACTACATAGGTAGATAAGCGAGTTTCATATCCCGGTTATAGAGTATCTTGACATAAATAATATAATCTTTGGAAGTATTATAATTAAATTAAAAGTTTCAGCCAAGTATTCACAGTCATTATCAGCGGTATAAAATATACCGCAGTACCGTAAACCACTCAATAGTCTATGTAGAGTTGTTGTTGTACAATTAATGGGTGCGATTTATTACAGAAAGCCTCTATATTGATAAATTGTGGTAAAATGGGGCATTTTTCGCCATAGGTTCTTCTTTGAAATTGTATTTATTTCTCATTTTACGTTCTTTGAAACATAATCTATGTTTCGAGAATATAATCTGCTAGATGTAGGGAGTGCCCCTTGAAGTTTATTTAAAACTATTTTACTAATACTTTTACTCTACGAGGCACCATCTCTTTGAATGACGGAGAAAATGAAAAAAATATATATGTACACATTTAGTAAATAACCTATGCTAAATAAAACAGTTTTAGCTTGCTCTGAAACCAAGCCGGTTTAACAAATAACATTTGAATGGTTTTTGCATTGAGACAAATAACATTTGAATGGTTTTTGCATTGAGTTAATGATACTCTCCATTTGTTACACTTATTGTTGTACACCATTTGTTACGCGTAAACGTTGTCATATCGAGTCCTAAATTTTACTTACGACAAATGTATTCGATAATTAGTGGAATCAAACTTCAAGGTAGATATCTTTATCTTAAATTTATTTTATATGACTTTTGACTTTGCATATAACTTTCGATTTGTGTCAAATTGTTAGGGTTAGGGCTAGTGTAAAGGGAAACTATATTGTTGTCACATTCAGTTTTGTTTCCTTTATTTTTGTACATTTCTGCACCACATATTTCCTACGGCGCCCCGTTAGGGCCATCGCCGCACAATGTAAACTCGGAACAACAAAAACTCCATATGATTTCGTACTTTCATCATAGCACTTTCATCTTTTTACCATCGTGGTTTCGTAATTTCGACTTTCCAAAATCGTTATTTTGATTTTACGCCAATTGGTTTCGACTTTTCGATATCGTTTTTTCCACACTGCACAACTGAAGTTTCGACTTTTTTTATAGTAGTTTCACATTTTTGCCATCGTTGTTTCAATTGTTCCCCATTGCGCTTTCGAGTTTTTAACGTGGTGGTTTCGATATCTGACCGTTGTAGTTTCGTTTACACATCATCATGGTTTTGAATTTCATCATAGTTGTTTCGACTTTTAAACATAGTAGTTTGTTAGCATGCTACAAATTGATATAAACTACAGGTACTAATATTCATAGAAACAGACAATTCTTAGGTCGCTACATAAAGTTTAAACAAATTATTGCATAAAATCAAAATACGTCATCCAGTATAGTAAACAGGCAGTGTTCCTAATGCCATACCGATTGACACAATAATGTCATGTTGCTTCTGTTCAATTTTAATGCTCTAGCCTAGGTTTTTAAGCATTGGACTGAAGATCTTTTGAGGATTTTGGGGGCGCAGGTTCGAATCCAGCTGGAACCAAAACATTTTTTTTTTTACTTTTTCTTCTTTCTTTTCATTATTTTGCACTTTTCTTCATATGTTTATATTGTTTTTAGACTAAAAAGAAATTAAATATTTTTTTACGAATTAGTATTAGCTTATTTGAAGATTTTATTACTTGCAGACACGTCTAAAATCGTCGATGGAGATTTTCAAAATCTAATTATTTTAGATAAAAACGGTAAAGCATTGTGAAATGTTGGCATGCTTTTCCCAAAATGTTATAGATAATTTTAAAAATACAAAAAGTCATGCCCCATGTGTAGAAAATGTTGAGTTTTCCTAAAAGTTTTGATGTTCAAAATTGAACATGGCCAAAAGATTTCATGAAAATTGTTATACTATCTGATTATTTCATAAAAGTTTGATAAAACGTGTTGATAATATAGTAAATGGTTATAACTTCTGAAAGAAAACATAGTTCTTGTTACTCTGGTACCAAATCTGTACCAAATTATTGAATAATAGATAAAATACATGTATTTTCTTACTCTTGTATGATGTCATTTTATAAATAATTCCAAAATGGGGGTAGGGTTATTCAACTTCCTATAACTTAGTTTTTCCATGGTAAAATTCTTTTAAAAATTTGTTTTTAAATCCAGGAAACGATACAGATTCAGAAAATATTAAGCTTATAATGATTTGAATTGGTTTCCATAAGTAAGACAAATGTTCAGTTTATATTGAAACTACGATTTTTTTAAAAACACCCGATGTCTTTCATAAAGATGTCAACAATAATACTGTGTCAGCATCCCCTAAGTCTCTCCCGCTCAGACTATAATAACTTGATGGCAGCAATTTTAATTTCAAAATATTGTCATAAATGTTGATTAATATTATCATTTACAAATTATTGTACATACACAAATTGACAGATAAAAAGATAAAGATCTGATGTGATATTTACTGAGTCTCCCTAGGTCTAGGGGTTTAGGCATCCGCCTTTAAAGCGAGATGTCAAAGGTTCGGAACCCATTAGGGATCCGTTCTAATATGGCCGGTTGGTAAGCCGCCAGCTAGTTAAATTATGGTTACTGTATGCCTACCCGCTTGGTGTCTTGCATTAAAGGATAGCTTTCGGGAGGTAAATGAGCTCATCTAAAAGATACTCAGATATGACAGGCACTTTAAGTAGGGGCGACATTATAATAAACACACACTTTTACTGAGACCGAAGGTTGATGTGAATATCATATGAATTACCAGTCGATCTTGACGACCGTCTAACTAAATTCAATACAACTTGGCGGGTAAGGAATGAGCATGAGCTGCCACCTATTGGCTGGCAGGCAGCATAGCTAGGTGCTAAAATTGACATCTGGTCTGATATCAAATTAGCATATTTGATGTGTAATCATTGTCAAAAAAGACGTTGCTTCTGAAATTAAACGATTTTCAATATTAAGACATTATCGCCCTCAATTTCCGGTCTACTTTATCCATACTCGCTAGAATGTTATCGAGTGTTCTATATGTGTGAATGTTACGATATGTCAACTGGATTCAAAACGTACATGTAAATAGTAACTTGCTGACCAAGGAGCAATCTCGTTGCTTTAAATGTAGTTACAGCCTTTATTTAATTCAAATGATA
Source organism: Saxidomus purpurata (assembly GCA_022818135.1). NCBI lineage: Eukaryota > Metazoa > Mollusca > Bivalvia > Venerida > Veneridae > Saxidomus > Saxidomus purpurata. Next base: position 59,619,691 of record JAFMSR010000003.1, read on the forward strand.
GAAATACGAGTGCTTTGGTCAGTAAATATCCATTCATATATTTTTTACTAAATTATTTGAGAAAAGACGCATGGGCAATCGTAGGTAGAATTAATCCTATTAATAAGTCCGTGCAAGCAGAGAAATTAGGAAATTGTTTTATACCCCTTGCTTTATTTTATGTCTTTTGTAGTATTTACTCGGCCGTCCTTTGATTAGATTTTCTAAAAGTAATAAATATAAGATGACTGACAGCGACAAGAGTGATTACTGCAGTCATTTCCTTGAAGGAATAGCTTTATCCAAAACTTATGGCTAACGTCACCCGCTTTTGTTTACCTGGATGTGGTATATCCGCTGCTTTACTACATGGAAATGTTCCCTACTTGTTAAATTAGAAAATAAGAAAAAGCCTCAGCGACAACCAAATAAAAAAAAATCAATGGGGCAAAAAAGTACGCATGATAAAGTTCACGAGCCCTTTCAGTTAAGACAATCGTGAATTTAAAAGGGCAATGATGGCCCTTCATAACCCATTAATTGAATCACAAAGAAATGAGAGCAACGAAAATGTAATATAAAATTAATAAAAACTATGCGGTCTATTTTGATACATAAGTAAATAAAGTTACACAGCTCATGGCATTTTAGCGGTTAAAGTCAATAATTAAAAATCCAAAAGATTTGCACACCTACTATTTTGTTTTACAGTTACTTTATAATGATATGTTTTTATATCTTTCAGAACTGATGGAACTAAAGTGTTCGAATTTAAGAGGTACAATTACCCTGTGTCTATATATTGGTTTTTGCATCGCTCTATTCAGCTACTCGAAAGGTAAAACATCTTTCACAGAACGGCTATGCTATGATTGAGTGTAACGCTTATGCAAGTATAACTCAAATTATTCAACTAGCGACATAAATTTTGACCCGATACGATCCGGTTGCAAATCTCGGCGAGATCAGGTGATAAAAAATAATAGATAAAAGATAATAAAAGGTGTACACATTCCTGAAAAGTAAGACAGGAGAGTGGTTGTTGAACACAATGTTTCTATCTTTTGACTTACTGTCCTAGAGGTACACACTATCAGACTTAAATAAAACTTCATTATGTTCCCAAAATCAAATGAAAATTTGAAAATACTGTTAATGCATGATATTTCAAGGTCATGTATTTTCGTGGATTTTTCATCAAATTCAATTTTGTGGGTATTTAAATTTTTGGATTTATCATTTAACAAAAACTAGACAGAATTTTGCTCAGATATATAATTCATTGATCTGCCTAGCAACGAAATCCTTGAATTTGAGTGTAAAGAAGTTACAGGTTGCTAAGAAAGTCACTGGCTGCTATAGGAAATTTATAGTTCTCTGCTTGTTCGTGGAAGTCACTGGTTGCTCAGGAAGTCCCTAATTGCTAAGAAAGTCAGTGCTTGCTTGTTAAGTCGCTGGTTGCTGTAGGAACTCTTTCCCGGGACATGATGTGAACACTTTACTTCAAAATTATACATACTAAATACAGAATAGAAATCTTTCATACTAAATATCCAAGCTTTTTCACTTTTAAAGCCAATGTGCAATCAATTGACCCCCTAGCTGGATCACTTTTGATAAGGGGTCATGTATTGTTAGACGTCAACAAGGCAATGCTACTACTTAATAGAGTGATACTCTTGTGGTTTTAGAAGAGAAGTTTTTTAATACTGTTTCCTATTTGTTGCCATAACAATCAGTGTTCTGCATGGAATAGAGGTTTTTGAACAAATCAGGGGCCATAACACTGGAGGAACTCATCCGATCAATCCCATAATTGAACTCATCTGAGATCTTATATTCACATATATTCTCTGTAAATGTTATTAGAATTAATGAAGAAATGATGGTCTTAGAGGTTAAACATGGTTGCATATGGTATTATTGTTAAATCAGGAAGTACTGATTCGATCAAGCCACAAACTTATCCGAGGTCTTGCTGCTATACACTTTGTGTTGACGTTTTATAAGATTGCTTCAAATATATAGATGCTAGAGTATAAACAAATGAGGATGACCGGACGACCGACATTCAACGATCCTTAGAGCTCACTTTGGAAAATTTGTGCACTAGTGAGCTTGAAATAGAGACCAGCCATTTACTTATGTAAGGAATCATGCAATTAAACCTAACAAAACTTTTATCCTTGATGAAACATGGAAATCATAATTTATTTATGTGACGTATTCAAACGTATTCTGTGACGTATTCACATAAATAATTTATTTAAGAGTTAGAAATATACATTTACGGATCATAACAAAGTAACGAATTTAAAAAAAATATTAGTAAGGCGGTTGAGTGTACAAAAATAGTCGGCTATACTGAAAGAAAATGCATCTGTATTTGACTTATCGTTGGTAAACTTTTAAATCAAAGAGATTTTAGTAATGGGCAAATACATTAAACTAAACTAAATCATAAAACATATATGAAAAATGTTGGTTTATTTTGAGCTACAGCTTGTATGGTTTGTTTCTTGAAGGTTGTAATCTCCTAAGGACTTTTAAACATCACTTATATTTGTTTACCTAAAGAATATCGATTCGACAATCAATAGTTTCCCTTTGTGAAATACATCGCTTATGATTCATAAAACACTTAAAGAATTACGGCTCTATGCATTTATACAAAAGAAGAACCGACACATAATGGAACTTCTTTTTGATTATATTTGCATCTTCATTAATTTACATAACATTGCTGTAATTTGGGGTTTGATCAATGTTATCAATAAATATAACCAACTTTTGTTTTTTTTTGAAGATTTCAGATCACACAAATTGCAAATGGTATCACATCATGATGAAGATAAGTTGAAACTGGACAATGCACATGATGATAAGTTTCAGTTTGTATCAAATGATACAACTATACTTGTATATTCTGCATATTTTGATGACATGTAAATTTTACCATTATTTTCACAACAAGCAGTAACTTTCATCTTTTATAATGAGATATTTTCTACTATTCATTAAGATTCAAGACCAATATAATTTTGAATTTCTTAATATAAATATATCGTTTGTGTAAATACTCGTGTATGCTAAAAGGAGCTGTCCTTGCAATGTTAGTGAAAGTGTTTAGTGTCATTTTAAGTAATTTAAAGACTGTTCTATGATTTCATTTACTGTTTGGTTAAATGTAAATACAACATTTGATATACTCATATATCAAAACTTTATGATAAAATAAAATAATGTCTAATGTTGGCCTTGATCGGATGAATACAGGGTAATGGTTCTTGAGTTAACAAAACTTGTAATATTTAGGTATTTACACTCACGCATCTACTTTTTCATTTATGCTATTTTTTATCCACAGAATGTATGTGGGTTTTATAACCCCTTACAGTAGTCGGAACGTAACAGTTGTCAAAATTTGCGTATATCGTGCGTATAACGTGCGTGTGACGTGCGTATAACGTGCGTGCACTCATCGTGTATTTTGTCAATCGTATACCGTATATCATATCGTATCATTCATCGTGCAACGTGCACCATATACTATACACGATACACGATATACGATTCCCGATAATCATACGGTATACGCACGATTCGATAGTGTATTCCGTAGTTAATCGTTTTATTTAGCGTGTACATATCCCCGCAAAAACAGTGCTAATTTCAGTTTATATTATTAAGTGTAGTTGCGGGCGAGAAAGACTTCCGGGACAGGTCAAAGATATTTTCACCTCATATCCGAAATTTAGGTATATCTTTGCAACGGAAAGGACATCTTTTTTCTATATAAACTGCTGTTGTCAATCCATCCTTAAAGTGCAGCAGACAAGGTAAGCCTGCATCGAAGCAACGTATCGTGGGTAGGATGTTAACAAGTTTTTTATTGGCTGGATGCAAATAATACGCCGAATGAACTACACGTTTACGAAATTATTTAAAGTCCAATAAAAAGTTGTTTCGGGTAATACTGGTAATCCTTTTTAATTCCCGAAATTGACTATGAATTATACTGCCTGACTGGAATAATATATCCGTTAGCTGACAAAGAGAAAGGCAGTTACGTTGTGTCTTTGACTGATTAATTAGTTTGAGCAAGGTCTTTCATATTAATTACTATTTGAAAGACATTGGTTTGAGTCTCATCAAACATGTCCAAATCCTCGATGTCATTCAAAACAGGGTCCATAGTGTCCAAAATAAAAGCCTGCGGCTGGACCTAAGTGCATTTTTCTCTACTCCTGCCTACCTGGGGCTTGGGGCTGGGGCTCTGCCCCTTAGACTGACACGCCAGGAATAGAATCTCAAATACTGTGCGAAGTCAAGGTTTTGGTCAGTGAGATCATAATGCATGGCTATTTTGTAAGATCCTCCTACATGTGCCTATGAAAACAAAATGAACAAATCTGACATACCGCATCTCGCAATGTTAGAAACTCAAATGAATACCAGATACTTTTAACTCTGGACATCTACATATATACACAGATGGGTCTAAAAATCCAGGCTCTGGTATAGTAGCTTCAGCTGTTGTAATCCATCTAAACAGGTCTGTTGCAATCATAGGCAAATTGGCAAATTATTGTTCCATTTATCAGGAATACTCTATAACTGGTTCCTGCATTTATACAACACAAATGATAACAACTGGCACTGCATTGAGCTGGCTTTTACATCATCAACCTAAAAAACTTGCTATATTGTATATATTTTCAGATTCACTATCATCTCTGGTCTCAATCAAATAAAAACAACAGTCATTCTAGACCAGAGTTATTGAAAACATTATTATTATTCATAAATTTTATCAATGCCTAAAAACAGGCTTACCAGTTACCATGTCATAGTGCCCAGCTCATGTAGGTTTATAATAATATCTGGTAATGAGAGCAGATGATGTAGACAAAAGTAGCCTAGTTTAGGGGACATCATCCAGGACATTCCATACTCACCCACAGAAATATATGACTGGATTCGAACCACTATCCTGGATGGATGGTGTAGAGAATTGAAACTTTAAAAAACACATTTTGCCGCAAAACAGTGCGACCTGGCCATCCTATGTGATACTCGACAAATTACAGAATGGACAAATCAATCACACGTCTTAGACTGGGAGCAAACTTACTACCAACCAGCTCGGGTTGGTACATACTTTGGGTTGACCAGGTCTGCATCCAGTGCATTGTAGAATGTAACAACCCTCACTGGCTATTTGACTGCATAGCTTTCACCATACAGAGACTAAAATTTAAGCCAGAAATGTATAAGCTTGGACTTGCATGGTTTCACTATTAATGATTATTCTCAGTTCAAGAAAAGCCCTTAGTAAATGTGTATAGAGGTTGTTGGAAAATAAAATAGTAGACTGTCAAATGACTGATAAATTCAGTAACCTAATTTACTCCAGTTGCTATCAAACCCCTTTCTGTAGGTCACTAGTCAAAATCCTAAACAATTCTTGTATAAATGCAATTTTTTATATTTAACAAGTACTTAGTATTTTAATTGTAGTAGTAAATAAGCTTTTTCACTGGTTAGTGGGTGTTGATTTATAGTGGACACCCAAGAACATAAAATTCAATCTTGTTATTATTTAGCAAATCATAGTCTGCACATAACAGAAATTAGCAGGGCATGACAGGTGACATGTCAGTAGGGGTTGCCGAACCACTGTACCTGTTACATGCCTGTTTCAGGTATACAATACTGTAACTGTAATTTATATCTTATATATAATTTAATACTGTATGGTAGTTTGCACTGTCTGTATGGCACCATATAATAATTATAATTAAACAAATATCACTGGCTATTATCTGTAATCTGTGGGGGACGGAGGGGGTAGGGGGCAGGTTCAGGATAAACCTACTCCTACTACCTCCAGTTGAATGAAACATCAACCATATCATGATCATCAAGTACATCCTTGCCGGTTTGGACTGGCCACTGGCCATACAGATGCTAAATCTGATCACCTACATCTTTCTTACCAGTTTAACTATAACAGACTCTTATATCAGAAGGGGGCACAAGTTGTATACCTTGTGAGAACACTCACACTTGATTAATAATTGTATTTTAATATTACAAGTAGTTCTTTTACTGAAGATCCTACCTGAAACCCCATGTTTAAGTAAAATGTTTAACTTTCATAAATAACATTTGAATAGTAAGTTCTGCAAAGAGCTTAGATATTTAAGTATACACTACCGGTAGTATAATACCACTAGAAAAGTACCAAGTATCATTTTGTATAAAAATGAACAAAATTTAAAAAAATAAAAAAACTTCAAAGGCTAAGATGGCAAAATTGTGCTTGTGTAGACTTCGAGTAAAGCAAGTGATACCGGCTAACACCTATTTTTCAGTAGTTTTATTTTGAACACCTCTATATTGTGTGTAGTTTGTAATCTTAATAGCTTAATAAAGAAAATAATATGAACATCAGATCTATTACTAAGTCACAATTAACTCTGGTCTCAGTAGACCGGTTGTATAGTTATGTAGTCATATAGTACATGTACTTCTGACAGATTTCCTCTGGTTAGTTTCATAAATTGAATCCATTTTAGAAATCATTCAAAGGGCCTTTTTACCTGTAAGTGTGATAGAGGCGGTGCTTGTCCGGTTTATTAAATGTGTTCCTCATCTCTGATAGTTTCCTTAAATGCCTAGCTTACATTAATTTGAACAAATATAGATCTTTTTAGATCCTTCTACATATCTTAATTCCAAAATAACAAAAAATATATGAGTACCATCATTGCTGAGTTCATTCTGCAGTCTCATAGTTATTGAGGTTTTTGGAACATGTGAGGTTACATCCCCTTTATAAATATAGAGTGTTGCTTAGCTCTTTCATATTGTTGTCAGTCTTCCATCAATTTATTTGCTAATGCTACATGTGTATTCCAGAAACAATTTTTCCAAATGATCTACTACATTGAAGTATAAAAGTAAAAGGTAAAGTGTTTGTTTATTATAGTGTCACCCCTATTTAAAGGGCCAGTCATTTCTTATGAGACACCTTCTTTTAGAACACATGTGCCTCCCAAATCCTATCCTTATTACCAGGTACCAGGCAGGTAGGCATACGGTAACCATTATTTAACTAGCTGGCGGCTCACCAACCGGCCATATCAGAACGGACCCCTGGTGGGATTCGAACCTTCGACCTCCCGCTCCAAAGGCGGATGCCTAAACTACTAGACCAAGGCAGACGGTATATGTACATGCATTACCACCTCATAATATCAGTAGAGTTATGTACATAGGATATGCAAACAAAATAAATCTTGGAAATATGTGTACATCTAAATGCTATAGTCTCATAGCCTTTATACTGATGAAACTACTTATGTAAAAAATGCCATCAGATAAATTAAATAGGGAATGTACATCATTTTTCTGCCCAGTATTTAACCATCCATTGAATATGTTCATTGTATCTTCTTCATCATCAGTATGTCAAATAAACATATAATTCCATATAAGATTATATGTTACATGTACATACATGTATGTGTTAATACCATATATGGCATCTTGAGACTGTATAATCTAGGCTGTGAGATGTGTCTTCTCCAGGGTTCTAATTGAATCTGCTATCCACCACTGGATGCAGAGTTGTGTCATGCAATTGGACCATTCCATTATTTACAGAGGGTCCAAAATAATTTTGCAAATGATTTTTAACCTTTTTTTGGTTCATATCCTAGAAAGTTTTACAAATTTTATCCCAAAATTGGTGAGAAAAGTTAATACATAACAGTCTGTTTAATTTTACTTTAAATTTATTACTACCCCCATAAAGTATTACCCCAACCACCTGGACAGGGGTTCTGAATCAAAAAGAATGGTAGCAGTGACATAAATTTTATGGAACTGCGTGCCAAGAATTAAACTACATTGAAATAAAAATGAACTTTAATAACCTTCTTCACTCTAGAAAATATCACTGTTTCCTAGAGGTTCATTTTTCATATGTGTTTTTATATACCCACCTATAGAATAGGCCCACTAAAACAAACATAAAGTAACACGATATAAAACTTTATATTGAATTAATCACCATAGTCCACAGTACATAAATACCGCATTTCGCTTTAATTAATCTTCCATTCTCTTCGAATAATCCTAGATTTCTATAGGGACAATTTTCACTTTCGGGCTACCGGAAAAAAACCTAAATATTGTTCAAAACTATTTTCTATTAAAACATTGGTCAAAATTAGTGTTCGTATAATCATCACAACTATAAATACTACAAAATGACATTAAAAACCCCATTCCAAATGCTTGATTTATTCGAAAAAGCCTTCAGTTTCTTCAATGTCAAATTACCCCCACCTCTTGACATCCATCAACATATCCATTCAAGGTTACAGATTATTATATTTGAACATTTATATGCCACAGTCCTAAAAAGTGTTTTTAATGTAGAATTATTTAACGAAAAGTGTTGATGGCAATTAACTTTAATTACGCCCATTTTCTGGCTCATTGGGATCAATTTCCTGCCAAAGTCACTCCGACGGGTGTTCAAATTTGACACATACTGTAATATGAAAACTGTGGATCTTTGACAAATATCGATGTCATTTTGTATTGTAAAGGTACGAGGCTTCTAATTGATCTGATTCTTTCGGTCTAATTAAAAGGTCTTAATTTAGATAAAATGTGAAATCCCAAAGTGATCGTATAACGTGTAATCCGTTTATCGTGTAGCGTGTAGCGTGCGCTTCGTACATCGTGTATATCGTGTATCGTTCTGAATCGCTCATCGTGTATTTACCGAATGTGGAACGTGCGTCTAACGTGCGTGTATCGTGCGTACATCGTGCGTGTATCGTGCACTCCGTGTGACAACTGTTACGTTCCGACTACTGTATCAGATAAGATACTGTCTGATTAGGTGTCTGTAGACTGGACATTTAGTCCAATTTAATTTTATTGGCATGTAGAGATATTTTTTGTTGTTGCTTATTTCGCGATTATGATAAGAAATTAGTTATTACAAAACAGTGAAAATGTTTTTATAACATAAAAGTATTAACTTCAACATTTTACATGTAATTATTTAGGCATATTTAGCAATGTTTGATACGTTGAACCCTTTGTTTATGCAGAGAACTATGTGAAAGTTGTAAATTGTTTCCAAGATTACATGTTTTTATAAAAGAAAATGCATTGTACTCAGGCTTTACATTGAAATATTTATCTAAATAGCGAACGTTACATAACTCAACACTGTATGGTATAACATGGAAAATGTACTAACCACCATTAATGTTTTAAAAAAGCGTGCATGCTATTGAACAGCATAAATAAACTTATTAATTTTCTTAATTTTTATCTTTTTTTACAAAAAATAAGTTTGTAACTTTTTGAAGCATGTACACCGTGATTTATCAATTTTTACCTACTGCAAATGTAGCTAGGCAGTAGCTGATAATGAAAAAGAGATGCAAGCCCCTATGCTAAGACATCTACTGTGAATATACAGGTATGTCTAGACCCCTGTGGCAATATATCTAACATTCCTTTTCATTTATCTTTAACCTCCGCATAATGCTGTGGTTTGTATTCCGCTGAATTGAGGGTTGACTATGTCAATGATGTTTTTTTTCAGCTGTTAATGATCGTGATATGTATGACATGGTCGGCGCATTTATACCCTAACTTTGAAGAAGTGGGTGTGGTACATGTAAATCTGTTATTGTCAGTGAGTCCATATGTCCGTTTGTTTGTCCAACATAGCCATATATAATTAGGTAGAAATTAAACAGCATGTGGTGCAACTCGGTTTATGAATGGGAAATGAGAGATCTGCGACATCGAATCCTCCCTATATAATCAACAGTAAAACCCTCAGGTCACTGTGTACACAGTGAGGCTTGGAGTAAGATAACGAGTAATTTCTCGAACGTGACGAGCAGACGACTTTGGGATTAAATTTTGTTTAAATAGTGGGAGAATCATTATTGAAGCGTCGAACACTGAAAGGTCTCTTATCTATTATGATCAAATGCAAATCAACAGACTGTAAACCGGTCATACAGACGACTAAACAAATAAGTTGCCCGTCACAATTATAGATTGAATATGTCATAAATATTAATCTCGGTTCCAAGAAGCGTATTCGAATATTGCTTTTGGTTTTTAAGAGGAAGCGCTTTGTTCGTCTCAAAAGCTGTTTTCATAATGAATAAAAGCCTCTAAAAAAAGCTATGCTGGACCGAATAATAAATAGAATTATTTGAAGAGAAAAGGAAAATATAACGTTGGCTTACACGCTATTCACCAGTGGCTACAGAGTATTGATCCTTTCTTCAGTGACCGCTGCGCTTTAAGTTCAAAACCAGAAAAATGACATCACGAGGTTTGGATACTCTTTTGGATATTGATTTTATCAGACATTTCAATAATGGCAAAGGAAAACGATGGTAGCGGTATATATCTATCACAATGGATGTGTTCTCTTGTCACCTGTGGGGCGTGCCCTTGAAGAATAAACTGTACGGATCAAAAATATAATAGACTGCGATATTACATTTCGGTCGATAACCTAAAGAAATAAGGTCTGATCCAGGAACGAATGGAAAAACAAATGGATGAAGACCTTTCTGGACAAAGAAGGTAATGCCCATTACGTCACACATAACGTAATACATTCTATGAGAGTAATTTGAAAGTTGATGGTGTTAATGTAAAACTGTTTACTCAGAACATTCCGTTGATCAGAACATTGATGTAATCGGAGATATAGTGAACAATCATATCACGAGATCACGAGATCATACAGCGCATTAAAGGGAAAATTGCCAAAGGAAATTACTTAAGAGAACGAGGCTTATGTATGGAAATGACCTTACGGGGATAATTTAAAAGCAAACGAAAAGCAAAAGAAGTAAACAAGAAGAAATCTCTGGCTAAACTTTTAATTTAAACTTCGTTAGGATTTCGAATAACAGGAGAACATTGCAATAAAACTATGAACAAAAACGAACAGCAGAAATATTCGTAATAAGAAGTATATATATTCCGAAGTATAAGCTTGTTAAATGCAACGGATACACGATAAAAGTCACGTTTTATAGCAGTGAATTACAAAACGTTAACAAGAGTAGAGATGCCCTATATAAGTAGAGAAAGTGTTCACTCATGCACATGCGTTGTATAGGGATCTGCATAAATTATTTCGCAGCTGTAATAACTTAATAATATCTGTAATGACGTGTCATAATTGAATGTTTAGTCTACATTGTTGTAAGATAAATGAATATTTACATTCTATTTAACATACTGTTTTCTTTTAAATATGAAACATGGTCAAACTTAAAAACAACCGCAGAGAATCATCTAGCTTTGTCAAATGTGGCGTCCGTTATATGATTCCATCAAGGCCACAGTAGTACCAATGGTGTTGTTCATCCAAGGTGTACCTCTGAATCTGGAGAAAGAAGATTTCCTGTCACACGTTACAGTGATCTAATTGTACTGGATAACACGACGACGGTAGCTTCGAAAGATCCAGGAATAACAGACCTCTACGGAAGGCAGTCATCACAAAAACCTTTGGTCATTGCCTTGAACAAAACTGTATTTATGTAAAGATTCCATCCAGCGCTGCAATTGTCATTGTTTGGTGTTTTTTTAAGAACCAAGTTGATAGGCCTATTGCAACATTTGAGGACATATGTACTCTTCGTATCCTAAAGAACTATTGAGACATTTTGATGCTGCAGTTTACCGACCATATGGATTCCTACTTATCGATTTGAAGCCAACCCCTGCAGAAGAATCATACATGCGCACTTATGTATTTGATATAAACAAAATAAATATAGATGACCACAAGCTGTGCAGACAGGAAGGATGTGAAGGATGCTGAGGATTCACAGATCTTCTAAATGTAGCTTCACACTGAAATGATAAGCAAGATCAAAGGTTACGTAGAGCATAGCTTAGACCTAGAGCTAGCTATCATCCGAATGGCACTAAGAAAATACAGTCATCTCTTTGAGGATTAAATTGAAATTATGAAAGTCAAGGATGATGATAATGAAATTGAACATGATAATGAAATATTGATACAGAGTGACGTAACGTACGATGAGATGACGTTTTACTAAATAGTGTATCAGTGAACTTTGTAAGTGAATGTTTTAAAAAATTGAAGTATGTACTTGAGGGAACTTAGACAGTAAAACTGTTGTATTTCTTATTACTAAACGACTGAAAATCAGTTTCTATGACACCGGTATTTACATGTGGCAGTGTATTGGTATTGCAACATGTATATACTGCACATCCCGTTATATCGTATTTTTCAGTTGTTTATATAGTTAAACTAGATGTTATGATGGATCAGGTACAAGGATGAAGTTGGTGAGTGGTGGTAACATAAAGTAAACAACAAAGTCATTTATTCAATACAGTAACAGTTTGCTTCACATTCATTATACTTTTATGGCTTACGTTCTTGCTCAATGGTCAACTCATGCGCAAACTAATTTGCTTCAATACATGAGATATACATTTGCTACAATTGAAACGTACATACAGATATAAGAATTGGTTATTTACATTTTACAGTGTAAAGCATGTTGTTTATTGCTCACTGTATTCTCTACAATGGCATAACAAGTTCATTGTTTTGTCTTATAATGACCGTGGGCAAGCGTTAATATGCCTAAGTCCAGGGCATATATTTTAGCAACATAGTGAGAGAAAATGTATGTTGACATTGTGATGCTATAAAGCTGATGATTGTAACTTCTGATCATGTTCGTGTTGTTTTGCATAATGCTCTGTTGTAATAATCACTTATCGTACGCTTCATGTTTACGTTGATTTTCAATCACATATGTCTTCACCACTAATTGTTTATGTTGACCTCAATACACCAGAGAATACAAGTCTGGTCGTACAGTTTTGAGTGCTGAATAGGGGGTGGTGCTCAGGAAAATTGAACGTGTTAAATAAATGTTATAGTAAGCCTATTTTAACGAATGTGTGTGTGCAAAGAGCAATTTAAATATCTCACTATTCTTAGCCTTCATGACATCATAATTAAACTGATACATATACACCTTAGATAAATCAGGTATACAAAACCTGCAGTTATACTTCTGTTCACAACAATGTCTGTTTATTAGGTCACCTGGTCACGGTGAGCTTTAAGGATCGTTAAATATCCGTTCGTCCGTTCATCCGTCCGTTCGCAATAAATGTGTTTACACTGTTCTATCAACATTTTGTAGGCAACCACAATGAATATTTATACAATGTATACACTTAACCGAGTTAGAAACGCAAATATTTCCCCATTCTCACTTATTATCACTTAAAACAAATACCTAGATATAACAGTTGAAACACAAATAAAGTTATACTTATAATTTACTAAAGACTAACTGTGCTATCACAGTTAGATTGAGCAATGTTTTATATACACAGAGAACTTAAAATATTTTTATAGATATGGTACTACAGGTCCTTCGTCTTATGTTATTTCTAAAAGAAGACAGGGGATATGAAATGTTGTCATTTTCTGAAATATGACAGGTATAGAACCTAATTTATGAAGAACCCTTGTGACTGTATATGATTTTTTGTGTAAATACAAAATGCAACCAAAGGCTTCTTTAACACATTTTACAATGTTTATAGCATATTTTAACAAGAAGTGACAATCAAACAATGAATTTCAAAAAGAGCCAAAATTAACAAAGTATATGAACATTTAAAGTATCAAACTGGTTGCCAGTCAATAAAAGCTGGACCAAATCATTTTATGTAAATTAAATGCATTTAAAATAAAACATGGTCTCAGTCCTGAGTACATGAATAAACTTTTTTATTGACAAGATTATGTACATCCTTATGGCACCAGATTTAGTGATGATGGATGTTTTGCTATTCCTAAAGTTGGCTCTGTTGGTGTAAAATCTTTTGATTACACAGGACGAAAATTATGGAATAATCTACCAAAATATTTAAAAAGTATTTCTAAGATGATTTAATTTAAGACACTAGTTAAAAAATATTTGCTTAATGTTAAGAGTTTCTGATTTTAATAGTGTGTAACATTCGGTTTTAAGAAATGCAATTGTTTGTAATACAATAATTTTAAAATATCAAGACAATCTTTTTTTCTTTGATATTTATCATATTTTTAGGGTCATTTCTATATAAGAACCAAATGAAAATAAGAGACTTTCTCTTGTTTGTGTCATCATTAGTTTTGATGCATGTTATGACATGGTTTAATTTGATTTTCAGTTTTATTTATCTATTTTTATTTATGTTTTTATTGAAAATATTTATAATCAATTATTTAACATATTAAATTCTTATCATGTTTCAATGTTCATTACTGTGATACCATGTTTGTGATTTGCTTTTATACTGAAATAAATAATAAAACCAATAATGTGTGTCCAAGTCACAAGTTTTAAAATACACAGAATCATATTAACTGTTTCTAGAAGAGTATGAGCCATCTCACAGGAAGATGGAATATCTACATTTAAACTTGTAAGGTTGTGCATACTGTGTTCAGTGCAAGATGAACATGATCTTTCAGAATTAGACGATTCGCTTTTTATTTGGAAAATATATATATTTAGAGAGAGCAAACATAGTTTTCTCTTTGAATTTGAAGACAATAAACTATCAAATTTGAAAATCGTAGGCCAGTAACAATGATATGCTTTAAAAAAATCTGAGATCACGATAATGAGGTCAAACCAACGTGAAGTGTAATTAGTTCTCGTCTTTTCTCATTATCCATGATTTACATCATCTTAGTTCGTGAGTTGTATAATTATATCTCCCGTAATCTATGCAAAGACTATGAGAAGACATTCTAAATCTAGCTAAATTAGTTCTATATTTGTAATCAGTTATTGCATTTAAATATCCCTCTCCATTAAAATGATGTTTGAATGTAAAATATATTTGCAGGCGACCAGAGTTGTTGATTTTGGCATACCACTTTAGCAAATATGTATCAATATTTCTTTGTTGAAAAGGTATATCGATCTCAAACTGGTTATTCCGTATATTCGCTATTCCAAAATTGGTTAGTATAACTTTGATACAAACTGCCCTATTTTTACCGTTGTATTTATTACCTAAATCCGAATCGGTTTGTAACAGTCTATAATATATTTTCGCAATAGATGTGTCATTTTGTTTTAGTATTTTGTATTCTGAAGCGGCGCATTCAGAAACGTAGGAGTGATTCTCTGTCGGAAAAACTAGCTTATGATATCCACACTCTGGTGTCTACACTGGTTGACGGATACTTTTTAACCAGGTTTTCCGAAGGAAAAATCCTGGTTATTAGATTGGGGTATGTCGGCGGGCGGGCGTAAACAATTTCTTCTGTGCGCAACTCCTCCTACATTTCTCAACGGATTTCAACCAAACTTTCACAGAAGTATTGTCATGAAGTGCCCTGGCGCATATATTCCGGGTTTTGTGATTTGGTCATTTTTGACAGAATTATGGCCCTTTGTTTTTTTTTCACATATGTAATTCTTCTGTGCGCAACTCCTTCTACACTTCTCAAGGGATTTCAACCAAACTTTCACAGAATTATTGTTACCAAGTGCCCTGGCGCATATAGTCGGGGTTTTGTGATTTGATCATTTTTGACAGAATTATGGGCCTTTGTTTTTTTCCACATAATGTAATATATATAGAGAAATACTCTTCTGTGTGCAACTCCTACATTTCTCAAGGGATTTCAACCAAACTTTCACAGAACTATAATTGTTAACTAAAGAATATTGAATGTATAATGTTCTGCCCCTGGTCGTCCGTCCGTCCGTCCGTTAGCAATTTTGTGTCTCCTTATTTAAGTATATATAAAAGGGAGAATACTCTGTTATTATAAAAGGGAGAATACTCTGTTATTACTGTCTATTTTTAGAATAGATTACCAGTCCTGTATACTTTGGAGTATTCTGTTACAGTAAGATGACAAAATTTCTCATGAGACCAGCGGTTCAAACCCCACACAGAGCAAGTTTTTTTTTTTTTTTTTTTTTCTTTCTTTTTTTTAATAATTTTTGCCTGAATTATGGCCCTTTGCTTTTTTTCCACATATGTTATATATAGAAGAATACATTTGCGCTCGGCCAGCAGACTGGAAAATGAAAACCTGGTTTTGTGACAATTTCCTGTCACTTGTTAAACCTTGACCTAATAGGAAGTTATCAGCCTCAATCGGAGGATTACCTCAACTTCCGGGTCGTCTGTCCCAAAATCCTTGACACCCCTGGAAAAGTACAGAAAATACCTTCACATCTTGAGCAGAATTCATAGACCTTCAATAAACTGTTGCTGTCAGAGACACTTTCATTAAGGCAGTTGTATTACGCAACTGCAAATGGTTCGCCAGAAAGTTACTTATATGAAACAGTTCTTACATTCGGACATACAGAATTTTTCAACAACTTTGTCTCGTATTGAATCTGTGGAAATGTCATCTTTAATTCATATTAAAAAAGACATCAAACTTCTTAAGCAGGACTTTAAAATGTGTTATTAAACATTAAATTGTAAGCAGACAATGTACAGAAAATTGTAAAGTCAAATGGTAAGTCAAATGGCTCAATGGGTAAAAAGGGCCCCGCCGGTGGTCGAGGTCGACCTGGCGTGCAGGATATTGGCTTTCATAATTCGTCATTAACCGACGTTGTTGTCTCATAACACGCTAATTACACACACCAATACTCGGTTTGGTGCAACGCATATAGACATACATGCTGAGCTGCACTCCTCGCCAGACTTGCATATTGCTCAGTTCTCGGGTAATTCTAATAACGGGGTCGCAAATGTTCTGTACTCAGATGTTGCCGATGATCGGACCGGCTATGAAACAGGTTGTTAAGATCGTCCGGCTCAAATCTAAGTAGTGCAGTCCCGGCACTTTGCACATGGTAGTGGTGTTAGCCGTGGAAATGTTATATGGTTAATTAAAAGCCTTATGGTTAAAGTGATTCTGGTTTGTGTAACGAGAAAGACACGTTCGTGGTTTCACCAGAAATGCGTGAGTGCAAAGATAAATATGGTGTGCGTGATCGGGCAGCTGATATTTCCCAATATCGTCACCAACAGGCTCAAACTCATTGCGATGTTGGCAACCAGCTCGCAAAGCCTAACGCAGAATATGATGATTGGGACCTCTCAGATTTTGTCCGTAAACGCACACGTAGATTATTTGTAGGAGGATTCAAACTCTCGATTACGGAAGATAAAATATCTAGATTTGTTAACCGGAAAGACGCCCGTCCCTAACAAAGGATTCTATATTCCGCTATGAAAACAGGCCTATAGTTATAAGAGTAAACGTTGAGGACAACTCTCATGCCCAGAAATTGTGTGACCTATATTGTTTGCCTGATTAGTATTTTGCAGGCCATGGGTCTCACAAACGCGCTTTTGACAGTGTACATGATTTGCGAACGAGTGATCATGCCAATGTAGATTAATCATAGAGTATAGCTTGTATTTTGGTAAGCATTAAAGTACAGTTATCATGAAAGGTATATTTCATATGAATCTAATCACATTGAACGCCACCGGTATAACATCGAGTGGTATTTATGGATCGGACTGCTTAAACAAGTACTTAGTTATTTTTTTAGGAGTAACTGAACACTAGCTGTTTGAAAAAAGACTCAAACTCCTGTTTACTGTTGCGCAAATATAGAGGTATTTGTTGTTTCGCTTTCGTAGTAAAGACTTTGTATGAATATGTTCATTTACTCACAAAATGTTATCTTGGCCTATCCAAGGTATTACTAGTAGGGGTAAATGTTTTTTATGGGAGAAAACTAAAATAAATCAATTAAACTGTAAATCGCTAAAAGATGTGTAGACTTTCCTTATCCATTTATTTTAAGTCATGCCTGGAATGTCTAACCTTTTCGAATATCGTTGCTTTATTTTCGATGTATTTATTTTAATACCTCAAAGACGGCAGTACTATTCAACATCATTGACTTTAAAGTTTCAGGCGACTTTGTTACCAAGACCTGGTCGTCTGCAAAAAGTATCAAGAATAATTTCAGTTTATTTATAGTTAATATATCATGTAAATCCCTATAAATCCTTTCAGTAAGACCATTTACGAAATACGTGGAAAGCAGAGGCAAGCTCGGATAACATGTTCCAAACCTATATGTGATTCGACAAAGTATGAGAAGGAAGAATGATATTTTACGCATGATTTTACCGTCTTATACATTGATCTTAAAGCATTAACAAACTTAGAGCTGATATTTTATGTTAGTACATGTAGTTTCTACCAAAGATAATATCTCACTTGTTTGTCAAACCATTTTTCCTTTCTGAAATTCAAACTGGTCTTTATTAAAAGAGTCAAGACGTGTTTACTGCAAGAGTATAAAAGCAGTTTAAGTATATAAAACATTGCTCAATATAACTGTTTGGCAGTTATTCTACAGTAATTTAAAAGTATCCTTTATGTTTGCTTAAAAGATGAATAGATAATTATTTAAAACTATTACTATAACATATACATTAATGAAGTGATAATTTGTTTGTAGTAAGAGCATTTTCTTGAATAACAGATTTTACAACTCCTTTAATTGATTAAGTTACCTGATCAAATAAAACAATTATATATTTTAAACGTCTTTTTTTTAATAAATGTAGAACTAAAATCCCTTTCCTACATTATCGATACATGAATGTAACACAGCTATACAGGAGCTGATTATAATTAACAGAAGCTAGTCCATTAGTGACAAGTCTGGTTAATTGACCAATGTTGCAAATACACATGATTATCTGCCCCCTGTGGCCAATATCTCGTATTCCTGTTTAGTTGTGTTATACGTAACAAAATAATCTACGTAGAGTACAACTTTGCAGTGCTCATCTACAAATTTAATTGCGCGGGATTTATATGTCTTTCATAAAATAGGTCGTTGCAACAGTACTTACTATCATTTACCCTAACATGTTATGTTACCATGAAGTTTCTTTCTCTACTTCACTGACCCAACATGAACACTTTACAGGTTTATAATGGGATTTACTATGTATGAGAAAGAAACACCAATACCTCACAATGCAGGAGATGGAATTCAATCCTTTGTAAAGAATGTTAAATTTTATCAGTTGGGTAGTGAGTTTATTAAAAAGAAATCATCACAACTTTCATAAATAAAATCATAAATTCAACTATATATTCAATATAAAGGGAGGTTATTTAAGACTTAGAATTTTTGGATTCTCAACTCTCGCTTTTGCATTGTGTTTTCATAAACCATTCTTGAGTTTTTTAGTTTTGACATTAGTTTCTCTCAACTGACAGCAAAAATAATATTGTGTCTTGAGAACCAATTTTGTTTTTGATAAACTCTCTGTTTTTACTAAATGAGTTATCTTCGTTTTATGCTTGATAAATGACTTTAACATTTAGGCCTGTCCTTCCTTTGATATTTGTCTTATTTTATAGAGTCAAAGTGAAATACATTGATTTAATATTGTGTTAAAATTTGTATAATAAAAATGTAAAGTTTTCAGTTTGGGCTTATTGGTTAATTTTGATAAACTCTTCGGACTTAAACTTCTTAAACCGTTACAAGCAAGATACAGTTGCGTCATATACTGTATATATATATATTTATTGTAGTGCAGATTTAAAAACGTCGAGCCGTGAAATTGATGTGTTCCTGTCGGTGGCTCAGGAATAAATGATTTAACCGGAATATCGAAAAGCATGAGTTAAGAATAAATAAATTTGATTGGTTTGTGTCTTATCATTCATAACGATTTCCTTGCATTTTTTAAGTTTAATGCTTGAATAGGTATATTTGGTATATTACTTTTTAATCTAGTCTGTGCTTTTAGTGTCATAATACTGATTGATGCTCATATAACTGATTTTTTTTGTTATACAGTACTTAGATTTTAGTTTAAACAGACAATCAAATAGTCAGCTCAAGATGTTTAATAGTTGTGAAGAAACGTTTAAAATATTTAACTCATGGTGGCGGTGTTGTACCTAATTCAGCAAATAAATTAAAAATAAAACTGAACTTTGTCAGTTGATAGTTTGTTATTTTTGATTGACTGGCGGGTGATACTCTGATTACTCTGAGTACTGATAAACAGCTGCTCGGTTTTGCGTTATGCACAATGCTTTAATCAGAGGTTATGAGATAAATGATGTATATTTTTGTAGTTAAACTGGTAAACGCTCGGTAAATCAGTTATATTATTTTCAGATATATCTGTTTTGGATAGTTTTGAACAAAAGCACTATCTCGTCACAGCCGATTTCAAATTTACACATACGAAAAAAAAGTATCTTTAGAATACCTCCCATGCCGACACCAATAAGTATAAGCCATACGAATACTTACGTAAAACACAAAAGAGTTAAAGTTAATCGTTATTTGTACTTTTAGCCTAATAAGTTCTACAATAATGAACAATTATGTAGTTGTCAAAGAAAACGATAAATCATTTTCCATATTTCAATATTTACGTACCACTCTATGCATTTGAACACAATAATAAATCACATTTTTAGCCGCAAAAAAACGAAGCCCGTAGTGTTTAAGCACGGATGCTTATAATACGTGACTTGCACTAGTTAATGTAATATTGTGACAATAATCATGGCGAAAGTGATCGACAAAGTTTTGGTTTGTTGTACACTGTTTTATATACACAATTACAAGACAAGCATATGACTAATCTTATTTAGTTATAAATCAGTAGCGTTCAAGTTATATAGGAGTCGCCCGGTGGTTGGTCGGTCGGTCGGTCGAGCGGTCGGTCGGTCAGGCGGTCTGTTGCATTTTCCTTGTCCGGAATTCAATACAACTTCATACAATGGTCAAGCACAATAAGAGGAATTGCAGTGCACAAGAACTATAACTCTATCTTGACTTATTACAGAGTTATTGCCCTTTGTTACTTTTCCTTGTCCGGATCATAACTTGAACGCTACTGATTGGAATTTAATGCAACTTCATACAATGGTCAAGTGCATTGAGAGGAGGTGCAGTGCAAAGGAACCATAACCCTTTCTTGACTTATTACAGAGTTATTGCCCTTTGTTACTTTTTCCTTGTACGGAGCATTACTTGAAAACTACCGGTTGGAATTTAATTTAACTACATACAATGGTCAAGTACATTGAAAGAAGTGCAGTGTACAAGAACCATAACTCTATCTTGACTAATTACAGAGTTATTGCCAAGATCAAAATCTCTTTTTTAGTGTTTTTTGTTATTCTGTTACTACGAACTTCCTCAGTTTATAAAGCAGTCTTTCGGGGGTATTTATCACATTTAGTGATAGCTCTAGTTTTTAAATATTCCGAGAATTCAGAAACTCACAACAACTTGGAAATCAGACAAAACATTCATTCCGATTGCAAATCATTCACCAACAAGATCCCTCTCCTATGGCCTATGCGGTTGAGTTAAAAGGCTGATTATCCGGAAAAATTATCCCAATCCTGACCTTTACGCATGAATATATTATTCGATGATTGCAATGACTAAATCAATCGTGAACGAATCGTGCATTATCGGTAAATTTCGTTACAATTACGGAATTTCTCGCATGTTTACAACATGTTTTGTACTGTTTATAATCTACTCTACTAGAGATGTATTGTCCGTCGTAGGTAAATGTTTAGAGTGCAGAATGCTTGACTTGGAAGATGATTGATCGAATCACGGAAATTGTTGTTGTTGTTTTTTTAAACAACACGAAATGCACGAGCACCGCGAGGCTTGTCTTGTTTTTAAACAGGATTAAGTATCAAAAATACAAAAATAATATAAAATGATATTATAAACCTAAAACATTCAATTAATAAAAATAACTCAACACTGTTATTGAAAGGACTCGAACACACAAGGTACATATTAGTAATACGTAGGAACGTACTCGATAACTGAGTTTTGAGTGGAAGTTCTTTTATGTAAATCTTTGATGCCAGTTTCTACTCGTTGACGATGTGGAGGTTACCTGCTGGACTTAACCTTTTCAAATGAAGAAAAACAAAAACAAGCATGTTTATTTCAATTCTTTTATTTTTCATAATTTAGCTACGATACATAAACATATTTACAAGAAGCGAGTAGAGATTTTATATAGCTTTATTGAATATGAAACAATTAACTCATTTTATGACAGGCGAACGATTGCCACAAACATAATCATAAGTGTTAGCACGCGCGGCAAACAAATACACATATCCTCTATTATTACCATGTGACGTCATTTACTCAATCAAGCTGGCACCTGCTCAATTTTCACGAGGTGTGAAAAACATGCGGCCGGCTGATTGATCAATTAACGAACGACACTGTTCGAACTTTCCGGAGTTATTCACACTATTTTATTAATGAGCGGACAATAATATCAGTTCGAAAGTTCCGATTATCCGGGTTCCGATTAACCGTAGTAAAACATATTGAATTTAGAAGGAAAACATTCGGGACCCGAAAATGTGTTCGAATTATCGGGGGTGTTCCAATTATCCGGGTTCGAACTTTCGAGAGTCGACTGTACTTTAAATCAAGTTCGCTACCAACAGAGATATGGACCCAATATATATTAAAGTTAGGTCAGAAACGATACTTAACAATTATAATGTATAGCTTGCCACGTGTATATTCCAAAGATAAAAGTAGAAAAATATATCGACCAAAAAGTTATGCTAAGAGGTCAGGAGGACCGGGTTATTTTGTCTGAGTTATAAATCGAATGGAACAATTTTATGTTATCATCCAATTGATATTTCAATTTATTTTACTAGGTTCATTTGCTTATATGATTCAAACAGATAACGCGTAACGTTTAATGTGTTAACGATAATGTAAATTTAATAGTGTTTTCTGTTTCAGAAATCATGCAGTTCGTGTTATTGGTATATCAAAGTTGATTTCTCCCACATTGTATTGTATTCTTAGATATTTCGGCACACAATCAAAATCTATCAAGGCAAAGGTATTAGTCATTCCTGAACATCATCGTAAACCGTACGTATTTTACTCTAGCGATTTTATTTTTATGATCATAATTTGTCATATACATGTACCCTTTAGCAATATTCTTAGTTTAGTACACGCCGGGCTGTCTTTACATCAGGTCAGTATTTATTCTGAACAATTGTATGAAAACTGCATGCAGCTTAAATAAATTACGAGTGCTCATATATCTTCATCTTAAAATACCATAATGTCTAATTTTTCCGGCCTAAGGCAGATAGGGTTTCATATTGACTTCCTTTATCTGGTTATCTGCACCATTTACTACTTTATCGCGCTGGGTACCAGACTAAACTTACTGTAGGCCATATTTCAGCTCACAGGTATTGTACAATGTGATTTATGGGTAAAAAAATGGTACGCCAATTTACTATTCAAACTGGCATTATTCACTACCGAGGTAGCGGTATCCTGGCATCAAATCCACCTGTCGGTTATACAGTGCGATTTTTAATTAACTATGCAGCTAGTGATATCTGGAATAGTCTGGTTTATAAGGAATTTCCTTGGCAGTAGGTTTTAGTATGTTTACATTTTCGTTCAGTCCAAAATTGCTTAGTTTGTTTTACACCCTCTCAGAATTTGGAATAAAATAAAGTTCCACTTGTCAACGTATACTGAACTATACTAAATTTGCCAAATGTAATTAATAATCAACTGTTCTCTGTGGATTTTTTTTTTTTTAATTGGAGGAAAAGTTTTAGTGAATACTGTAACATAAGGAAAATATAAAAAATGACAGACAACAATACAAATAAAAAAATATGAACTTTACAAAATGAAAAACGCATTGTGTATTACAGCCGTGTATCTTTTTTAAAGCTACTTTTTGTTTCAAACAATCTAGTTAGGTATCACTAGCCGAACATACATTGAAATACAGCTACTAATTACAAAAACAGCTCATCCTTTTTTAATCATACATTTTTTATTACGCCGAAAATTTATTTTTTCACAAAATTGTTATATCTAAAGAGTTTTGTAAGTTTTCGATGATCTTTTAGCGATGCTCCCTCAGTAAAATGACATTTGTCATACGTGTTTAGTTGCTTAGTAAATAACGAGTAAAATATGATATTGAGGTTAAGACTAAGGTCTAAAATCATGATATATGATTTTACAAGTATTAGTAGTATACGGGGTCAATCGTGGACATTGAGGGTCAGGTCCTCGGCGTCAGATAATATTTGGGTTATTCCCTCAAGCCAGTTGTATAGACGAAAGTTAGATTATCATTTAGATTTTTTCGTAAATAACAAATCTGTAGAATTGCTTTCATGTATAAACCCTACAATACCAGTATCTGATTTTCGACTTCATAATTAACATATTCATAAACATAAACCTACACGATCTTATCCAAGTTTGTTTTGAGCAAATGACTGTCGTTATTTGGATTTTCTGTCGTATTATATACGTGTGGGACCTCAATCCTGACCCTCAATGTCTGCTATCACGCCCTAGATCGGTTATACAAGTCAGCTCTGTAAACTGCTGGTATATTTACTGATATATGTACTTCTAATTATAATATTTCTATGAATAAAACGATCACCTAATTCAATATGACCGCCATGTACTGACACGTCATCACCGGGCATATGCAGTCGTGATGTCATAGAGACGGACGTTAGTTTGATTAGTTACTAGAATAGAACAGCAATTTTTTATAGTGAGCATGGCAATTACAATAAATTTGGTTCTGTGCAAACAAAGAGCACATGTCTATGGAAGGGAATCACCGCAATAAGTCTATGGGTCTAGATGACATTCTTATTTATGAACATTACATCCTCATTTGTCTTCTTTCTTACATCTTACATGCATGTGACATCTCATGTGTCATTCGTACGAGTGCATGTTATATGATGCTAATTTCATGTTTCTTTCTTCCACATGCATGTTTCTTCTTCCACTTGCATGCATCTTTATTGCACATGCCTGTTATATATTTGTTATTTTTTATTGTGCTTGTGCTGCTTTCTTAGTAATGATGCATTTGTACTTTCGATTAGTCCGTTATGCGTCATCGCATGTGTCGTTCTTCCAAGTGCTTGCTGTATGTTGCTAAAAGCATGTTACTTTCTTCCAAATACATGTTTCATTTGTACTACTGACTACTCTATTATTGAAAGTCTCCGACATGAAAAAGTAGCAGATATACGTTGTACAAAATAACAAACTTGTCATTTTAGTAATTAAATTCTTATTCCAGGGAGATAACCGCGTACGAGGTGTAGCTGAAATCCGAAAAGAGCTCTTTTCGCAAAAAGAGAATTTCAAATACGAAAAGAGGATTTTTTGGTTTAATTATGTGTTAATTAATAAAAAAAGTCAATCCATTGAAGTTGTAGGTTAGTATAACCTAAGATGACGACAACCTTTAAACGCATGACCTTGTAGTGGAAGTTTGTATGTTTTCCTACTACCTCAAATGTAATTCAACCGGGAGCGAAAGCAGTTTTACCTGGTACGAAAAGAGGATTTTCCCAGGAATACACAACTCCCAGCTGGCTGGTTATTCGAAGCTAGCTGGGTATTCGTTTTGCGACTTTTGAATACCCAACTCCCAGCTTGCTGGGTATTTGAAGTAAGCTGGGTATTCACCTTACGTGTAGCGAATACCCAACTCCCAGCTGTCTGGGTATTCGAATCTAGCTGGGTATTCGCTTTACTTTTTGCGAATACCCAACTACCAGCTGTCTGGGTATTCGAATCTAGCTGGATATTGGCTTTACTCTTTGCGAATACCCAACTCCCAGTTAGCTGGTTATTCGAAGCTTACTGGGTAATGGCCTTAACTTATGCAAAAACGCAACTAATGGCGTGCTGGATATTCAAATTTAGCTTGTATTGAATACCCAATAACCAATCCCATCTTCTAGCTAACTTCACTGACCTGCATGATAACGCGGTATTTGAGTGACTGTTACGTGAAATATTTTGTCTGTCCGTCCGTACGTCCGTCCGTCCGTATGATTCAGTGCCTGCAACAAACAGAAAATACAAACATTGATTGTATGTCGTCGCTATGTATTAGGTGATAATTTTAAAATAATATAATTTTAACCTGTATAAAATGAGAAGGGTGATTTTGAAGAATGAAATTTCAGCTGTGGTCAGGCGCAATGAACAAATTGAACAACTTTATATATATCTTTGTGTTTTCTATAGGAAAAAATGACAATGTGGACTTCAATATATTGCCTTTGTGACTAGTGCAGATCATGATTTGTTTGCCATTTCGCCACAATGCCCTTTGTTAGCATTACAAAAAATGGTGTGCGCGGAGAGTTGCTGTTTCTGAAGAACATTCGCTTTGATGCTTCAACTTCAGTCAGAATGAGCAGTGTCCAGTGTCAAATGCAATACTAAGAGAGTACTTTAGCACCAAGAAAGTCGCACTGTATAGTACGGATGATGGGGATTGTTTATCCAATGCCGTGTCTACTCTTGTCGCTGACAATGGGGATAATTCAACGCCAGTCAAACAATTACGTCAGCCACCCAATGTGACCTTTTTACATAGATTAAAAAAATATTTTGCTAAAGCAGGCATGATTCAGGTAATACTTCAAAATAAGTGGTTTATAAAATATTTTCATCAGTATACTATACAATGTATACATTAGATATCCGTTTCTAAGTATGGAAAAAACAATGATCGAACAGGTTTCCTGAATCACACACCTGTTTTATTTGCTAGTATTTGTTACATACAATTATTTCTATAATATTGACATTTGGTGAAGTAACAGCTTTTCTTCTGTTCTTAAAAAAGACACAAAAATACAAGATTTTTTATTCAATTTATGCCATCTGTGATTATGGTAACTTTATATTTCCTCGCAAATCATTTTAAATTTCGGTCGGAAAGGGAGGTTTTTGGACCTCACCGGGTGTTCAGCACACCGACTCAATAAATCTATGTCCTTTTCAACTGATCAAATTTTCTTTTATTTAGGGGACTAGGGCGGGCCGTGATCAGAGCGCCTCCCAGTGGTGTGGCCTTGATGCAGATGGATAATACTATACCAGTATTGAAAATATTTATATCTTTAACAATAAAGTGTTAAAAATTGGCTGACTGGCTGACTGGTTGACTGACTTTCGTCATTTTTCCTTATACAACATAATTCTATTTCAATCTGTTACAATTCGAACATTGTGACACACATGTTAATATGTGTTTATTTATCCATTTTTTTCACCAGTAACAGAATAATAATCTCTTTCCGTATGTGAAATTCTCTTTTTGCGAAAAGAGCTCTTTTCGGATTTTAGACCAAGCCTTATGAAAGCGCCATCTGGTATCATAATATGACCTACCGTATTCGTGTTAATGCCATTCTTGTTAGTGAATACTTGGTTCGTCTTAATGCTTGACCACAAATGCTTATACCATAGTTTCACTTAATAGTATCACGAAAGCCCTTATACCAGAATATGCATAAACAAGAAGAATGTAGCATTTTAATAAAAGACCACAAAAACACATGGGAAGATAATTACATGCAAGATATCGGTAAATAAAACAAATGAGGATGCAACATTCATGAATATAATTTTGAGGGTAAAGACGTAAGATGAATGAAATCATAATGTCAACATGGAAGTAATCAACACATGCATACACTACTAAATAACAAGCATATAACATGCATGTAGAAGAAAGAAACATGAAATTAGCATCATACAATATGCACTCGTAAGAATGACACATGAGATGTCACATACATGTAAGATGTAAGAAAGAAGACAAATGAGGATGTAATGTTCATAAATAAGAATGTCATCTAGACCCATAGACTTATTGCGGTGATTCCCTTCCATGCATGTCTTCGCTTGAAGAAATCAAACTGTCTTAATGTTACACTAAAACTTTTTTTGTAATTCTATTCTCCAAATGCAGTCTAAATTTTCTTACAGTAATGTTAAATATCAATTTTGATGCCACTTTGTATTATGAATATTAACGCTAATGTTGTAAATGGGATACCGGTGTTTACGTTTTCGTAAAGGCTATAAAACATAATTTATAAGGCACATAACCTAACTTAATTTTACTTTCAAAACTTAAGATTGCTTATTTCAGATTTTAAAACCGGAATTGCATAGCAGTTAAAATATAGAACACATGAAGTAATCCTTTACCTTAATTTAACACAACATTTATCAACAGGGTCTACGTGGCTGTGTAAGCATGCCAATCTCACTGTTTCCCGGACTCAACTTAACAGCAAATTGTTTTTATCAAATTTATGCCCGCTGTGTTTAGTTCTAACATTAGAAAAGCAGTGCTTGAAAATAAAATTGAAAGAGAACAAAACTAAAAGCAACTGCATACTAATGTACTAAATAATTTTCCTGAAGTCAGACCACTAAACCCTTACTTCGAATGACGGGGCTATGCAAGAAAGAGATAAAACTCAAGCTTGTCTCTTGTCGTAAGATCAGTTTCAAGGAGAACGGCATCATGTCCTTCAAACACACCTCCTCTAAAGCCACTAGGCAAATGTTAATCGAACTTGGCGGGAATGGTTCTTGCATGAAGCTCTACCAAAGTTTTTAAAGAATATAATTTCATGTAGAACTATGTTGCTATGACAACAAATATAAATAATTTTTCTCTGAAACCACAAGGCATATAGCATAGCTATTATGCATGTAGCATGTGAACCATCTTTCAAGATTGTTCAAATTATGACTTCTTCTCAAAATCCACAAGGTTTTAAGCTTATATATTTTGTATCCAGCATTCAATTCATGCCCCTGGAGTCAACAATAGCCCCGCCCGGAGGTCAATTGGTGTACAATGACATAAATAGGCAAACATTTAAAAATCTTCTCCTGAGAAACCCAAATGATTAGAACTTGAAAAATCTGGTATTAAACAGTGTCTAGTATACCTCTTCAAATTTTGTTCAAATCATTAACCGGGGGTTAAACATTACCCTGCCCGGGGGTCATTTTGTATAGATTAACCCTGTTCAATTCATGTCCCTGGAGTGAAAATTAATCACAGTCTCCAGACAAGTGCACTGGCACTCCGGGTAGTGACATAGGGCCATAAAAGCCCTCTTGTTTACTACAGGAGTAATAGTGTAATCAAACAAAAACTTGCACTGGCAACTGGTAAGTGTTCACCAAACGTTTCATTGTTTTACGAAACAATTGATTTAAATGATTTATAAATAACATCTCCGTAGTAATCAGGATGTGTATTGCCACGTATACTTGATGTTTTATGTTAGTATCATATTTATTCAGAAGATCTAGGGATCTTTTGCAAAATTTGGTAAATGCTTGGCGCAACATTGTTGTTGTAACATTTCAGTTATTTAAAGGTTTCAAATATTGAAATGTTCTTATATGGAATATACCATAGGAAAATGAATAAGCAGCAACTTGTATGCTTCATATGTTAGTGTAAGGGGAACCAAAAAATCTACTGTATTTAAATTAAAACCGTCCGTCGTGCCATATACCTTAGTATACATTTCCCTGTAAGTACTGTTAAATGCAAGTCTGACAATGAAGTATCTTGGACTGATATGTTGGCTTTATTTAGCCTTAACTCTTTAGTGTATTTGTTGTTTTTTTCTTATTTGAAACGTAGATTTTATTCTAATGTTGAAAATGTCATCCAAGATTTTAATGATAAATGCATCAATTATATCACTTTGTGTTTCAATAGACTGACTTAAAATACAAGACTCATTTATAACAGTATAATCGTTTGTAAAGATTGTAGTTGTAATCGGTAAAAACGTGTTAGTCTCATTGCATGATAGAAATCAAGTGTGACTTTTGAATGCTATTTATCAAATGTGCCTTAATCAAGATTTTAATGATAAATGCATCAATTATATGACTTTGTGTTTCAATAGACTGACTTAAAACACAAGTCTCTTTTTTAACAGTAAAACAATAAATCAGCAACTACAGGTGTCCCGTTTGTTCCCCCAGGTGTTTAAACAACCTCTCTTTAGATTTTAGTGCTGCAGTACCATAGCTCACATCAATGTTATCAAATACAAAGAATAGAGCATCGCATATATTAGGACTATAGTTTGTAAACATTGTAGTTGTAATCGGTAACAACGTGTTAGCCTTATTGCATGACAGAAATCAAGTGTGACTTTTGAATGCTATTTATCAAATGTGCCTTAATCACATGTGTCATAATAAAACAAGTCTAAAAATGTCGTACTTAAAATGTTGTGTGAGACATGTTGGACCGAAATTAGTTTACATAATAGTTGTCATAAATATCATATTCTACTTTCAGATATAAACCAGTATTTATAATTTGTTGTCTTAAAAGTCTTGAAGTACCGGATCAATTATCTATCTCTAAAAACACAAACATTAACACAACTAGTAATATTTTAAATGTTAAAACGGTTCCGGCAAATACCATCAGACGTAACTTCACCGTATGCCTGTCTCCGCTTCACTCTCTATACAGAGAAGAACAGCGCGTTTTAGAGTGGCTTGAAATGAATATCTTACTAGGGGTTGAAAGATTCTACGTGTATGTTTACAGCTGTACGAGGAATGTAACGCAACTTTTGCAAACTTACCAAAATAACGGCTATGTTGTCATCATAAACTGGACATTACCGTCGTATCTATGTACATCCACTGAAAAGGAAATGCATTACTGTGGACAAGTTGTGGCCCTGAATGACTGCCTTTACCGATCAAAGGGATATAGTTCATACGTAGTAGTTCTTGATGTTGATGAGTTTATTATTCCTCAGGTAGAACAAGACACAACATGGACAGATATGATGTTGAGACTTCCAAAAGCTTCTACTTATAATTTTCGGAATGTATTTTACTTAAAAAATAATAGTAATAACACCCTTAGACTTATAACACAGACGCGTTTCTTAAGAGAAGATCGTATATATAAAGAACACATACGATCTAAATATTTTGCCGTGACTGATGATACGGAAATATTAGGCATTCATTTTCCCTGGGAACTGAATGGGACTGACCATATTGTCAGTCCTAAAATTGGATTAGTGCATCACTATACAGATACAGTTTACAGCAAAAATACAACTAAATGGATTCAAAGTAATATCACAAAGAAATATTCCCTTCAGCTTCAGAAAAAAATGGTAGGCATCTTGAATAAGTAATAAGTGTGTTTGCCGTGTGAACATATGTATAAAAAGTGTATTGAAGTTAGCGTTTGTTCCTTAATGTGTTGTAGGTATGCATATTTTAAACCTTGCCTGGTATTAAAACTTTAGAATCAGGTTGTTGTTAATGTAAATAGAATATGAAATAGCGATATCGTTGTCGTTGTGAAGTCCTAATAAATTTCGAAATACACGTGATGATGTTTTATGATACTATGTTACAAATTAATGGTCCGCTACTTCTAAACTTTTAACCTAACATATAACAGAATATCAAAAAGTTAAGAACTAAGTTTTATTTGGTAAACGGTATTAGCACTATCTTTCAAAGCTCTTACGTTACTCTCCATAAGTGAAGGATAACATATAGAAGGTACATAGCTTATACCCAAATGCTGCATCTTACTTAAAATAACCCTACAACTATGTGCCATTAAGAAACATTTACAAACCAACCAAGGGAAACAATTCACACATTTCTAGCATTTAAACGCTGTGTCAGCTACAAATTATACAACGGGAGGGCCATTTGATCATTGGCGTAACCTACGCTAGCTTTCTGGCTTAACATAAACTGACGCATTTTTTACGTTTTTTGAAATACATTTCAAATTGGCGTAAATCGCACAGGCTTAAATGGCGTAAATTGTAAAGAAATGCGTGACACAGCCAACAGCACCTGTTTCCAGTGACGTCATTTTACCGAAAAATGTCCACTTGCATGGCCGCTAAACTGTCAAATCGCCAGAAATGAAAGATGATCTTACCGGACGGGTATAGAACATTAAACAACTTTGTCATCGGGATTTCTTTTCTTTTACTAGTATTCATCAACACAAGTTGATTAAATTAACATAATTAGTTACCAAAAGAAGTAAACTGTCTGAATTTATTGACTTTGAATTGTGTTGCATTTACGGACAATATTACATCTAAAAACAGATGCATGTGCGGGCCCGTTTTATATGCGGGGAGGAATTCGTGGGTTTACAATTAGACCGCGTCATATCAAAGTCATGTAGTGACGACCATGGCTAAGTATTAAAGATAAATTAAACATAAAAGAAATACCCTCGAAATATAGCTTTTGAGGAACTTGCTGCTTTCTTTCAGACTACTTACACGCCGAAATTTCAATGTATTCACATGTGTAGCTTGGTACTGAGTATATATATTACTTGTTTCAGTTTTCATTACCTTTCTTCATATAGCTTTATTACTTAAACACA
The DNA here is from genome assembly GCA_022818135.1 of Saxidomus purpurata. Lineage (NCBI taxonomy): Eukaryota > Metazoa > Mollusca > Bivalvia > Venerida > Veneridae > Saxidomus > Saxidomus purpurata. The sequence goes on from JAFMSR010000003.1 coordinate 59,652,130, forward strand.
GCAAATATTGTAAATAAGAAATAAATGTATAAAAAAAAGCATACACAAATCATAATAGTTACAATTATGGTATATATGAATACCATTTCTTCATTCAGTGAATCAGGGCCTGTATTGTGGTCAGCAACATGCTTCAGTTATTTACAAATGCAATCACTTGTCAGTCTATACTTTAAAAGTTCCAGAAAATTACTTGGGTCTTGACAGTGTGCGGAGTTCATACTTTACCTTAAAAAAGATTTTAGCCAGGAACGCAGCACATTCCAAAATGAAGAGCATTGTCATTCGAAATTACAGGAGTGTTCCAATGCATTGATGTTAGCAAACATGTTGTTTATCTACCTTTATCGAAGTGATCTAGATATTTACAAGCCTATAAAATATTTCAAATGAAGTTCTGATAGCTGTCATTTTCATTCAAAGAATAGTAGAAAAAAGGAGTAGGTACAGTAAATAAATTACAGGAAAAGTCATAACAAAAGAAATGGACACATGAGAACTTTTTCAGGTTGTAACTTTTTAATGCATTGAAGGATTTTGAATTGACTTGGACAATACAGAAATAAAGTGCTTTAGTAATATAGAATATTATTGGGTACTACATTGCATACAGTATTGGTTACTACAGAACTAGAGTACTCCAGTATGATTAAAAATATTGGGACATTAATCACAATGTTATTGGTTGTACAACTAAATGAGATGAACCACTAAAATCGAACTCAGTTCTCTAGAAGAATGAATCTTCATTGTAGCTTCCAGTCGTAATCGTCTTGTATATGCAAAACAAAAATAAAAATTGAAAAAAAAACCTGAAAGAACAGGTTATTGCAGTGGCTAACTTTTAAACAGTCACCTTCAAAACAATCTACATGTACCTATGTCTCAGCTTGTGGAAATGTTGGAAATGTTTCTATAACCCCGGTGCACAAAGTGTAAGGGGGTCTACTGGATTCAGCTTGTCTGTCTGTCTCTCCGTCTATCTGTAGACGTGTGGACGCAATACCTGCAAAATTCCTGGTTAGAATTAAATGATTCTTTACAGAAATGATAGGTACCATGTTTTGTTGTGCATGGTCCGTGTTTCCGGTAACAAGGTCAAAGGTCACATTCACAGGGGCTTAAAACAGTAGAATATTGTGCACTCTATCTGTCAAACCCCTTTTTCACAATTTAATGATATTTCACAAAGTAATAGATAGAGGATATTTGTTTGTTTCAGTGAAATATCGATTTTGGTAGTAATCATTCTGGGGTTCTCCATGGGGAATAATAATTTTACTGAATATTGTGCCAAAAAACTACGCCACTCGTGAAAATATCAATGTTTGGTGTTCACTTGTGAAATAAAATTGATATTTCACTGAAACAAACAAATTTTTTTTATCTTTTTTTTTGGCACAATATTCAGTAAAATTTGGAATTATAGTATTTCTTATTCCCCATGGAGAACCCAAGAATGATTACTACCATCATTACTGAAAACGCAACAACAGTAGTTCAAAATATTTTGATTATTTCAGATAAAAGTATTTAAGAAGTCATATCTATCTTTATCATATATCGAAAATGAAACATCAGTTCATTAGATATACTGGCTAGAGTCCTAAAACCGGACACTTTTCAAACATGTTTTACAGAAGAATAGAAAGCAATAAATAAATGTTACGAGTATCTGAAAATCTAACCGGAATCTGTGAGAAAGCATTTTGGAATGGTGTATACTGATATAAATACATTCTTTGAGAAATTTCCCGAAAAAGGCGAAAACAAACATTTTACCATGTTGTTCAGTATGAAAAATATAATTTTTACGTGAAAACCCTGTTTGCACCTGCACCACTGATGGCTCACATTTTCGGGTAGCCTGTTCAACCCGTTTACAGTTGGACGCTATGCTTCCCTCTTTGATTGTGTCTGACGGAAGAGGGGGAGGACTCTGTGATGGGCAGTTTTTAAATCCCACTGGGACGAAACTGTTTTGATTTCTGTCCTCTGGCCTGTTTCGTCGGGCCCTTAAGGGTGTTTCTCTTGGTGCTCTGCCTTCTGCAAAGGCATTGAGTACATACGTTTTTTGGTTCTCAAGGTTTGCTTTTTATATATTTATACACGAGCATTTTTGTGTTTTACATACCATGCCTTTTGTTTCCATTGCGTGTGTTAGAGATTCACCTAGCAGGGATTACTTTTATTTACACTGTCCTGTGACTTTGGAACATGGTGGGAGTAAGAGTGAGGTTGGGTGCGCACCATAAACCGGGCTCGTTTTGGGGAGGCTGCGTTTTTGGTACGTGACATTCCCTGTTTGATATTATTTTTGTTTTTATGATAGCTCTGGCAATTTTTGTATCTAGCAATCAAACTTTTATCAGTAGAAAGTTAGGTTCTTCACCGAAACGAAAAGCTTACTTGTTAACCCATCAGATTTAATCAATCACATTTTTGAGGCCCTGTTGTGGGGTTACCAAATTGCTATATTTTATTGACCAACTGTACCATGTTTCCGGACAGATAGCTTAAATAGATTTGTTTAATTGTGATGTTAGATTTTAAATAAGGTTTACTGTATCAATCATTCGACAAATTGATGAAGTATCAAGATGAAAGGTTTACTTGTGAAATATTTTTTGCTGGGCCTCAGAAGTATTGCACTTGCACAGTCTGTCACTTTCCACTTTTCCCCCCGACAATGTAAGCATACTTTCAGTGACTGACAAAATAAATAGTTAGTTTTTTGGTCAAATAGTTACATTACACAGTTGTTGTTGCACTTTGTGAATGCGCATCAAGTGTCTGTTTGATCAACACCATTGATTGTAAATATTAAGAAAATATTCACGCGTTTAAACAAGTGTCCGGTTTGATGGTCGTCCGGGTTTGGTGGTCCCCAACCAGTAGGCTTAAATTTATTTTAATTTTATTAAATAAGTCTGCACTTCGTTACACCATGAATCGTGGCTTAATACTCAATCAGCTGTTCATTCATTAAAAATTGCTCGGTCCAGGGCTGACCTAAGTGCAAAGTTTGTCACAATTTAATGCATTTGTGAATAATGAGCGATTGTAGAGGTAGTTTTCCACTTTTATAGCTGACTTATAGGTTTCAGACCATGATCATACAAGTATTAGGAAATTACTGGGAAAATTGATGGTGGTGAAAAAAAAAATGAAAATCTACTTTTTCTCAAATTTTTATTCAAAATTGCTATAGATGGATAGAAAATGATCTAAATAAGAAAATGAATACCAATAACTCTATGTTTATTTCATAAATAAAAAAGTTACAGCCATTTTGTGATTTTATGTAATGTTCTATCACCGATAAATGAGGGGAAATATGTATCTCATAGGTGACGAATTGGACAAAACTAAGTATTTTAACGTAATTAATCACTCACTGCCAATCATGTGTATGATACTTTTGTATGGAGGACGAGCTTGAGATTCTGGGTGTGAAAATATGGGACTTTTGTTTAGAATGTGGTTAAAAAGTAGTTCGGCAAAAACAGTGAAAATAAAAATGATATTTTCACTGCTTTGAAACAGTGAAATACCAATTTTATTTCACCGATATATTTCAGTATTTCACTGAAAAGCATAAAATAAATACCATTTCTAGTTGTACATGGTCCATAATTTTTAGGGGAGGCTGCGTTTTTGGTACGTGGCATTCCCTGTTTGATATTATTTTTGTTTTTAGGTCAAAGGTGTTTGTGATAATAAATTCTTGTGCACTCTGATTTTCCAAAACTGTTGGACAGAATTGAATGATGCTTCACAAAAGTGGTAAGTATCATGCCTAGTTGTACATGAAGTCAAGTCAACGTTGAGTTTAATCTTGAAATAATTGCAAAATTATTTTTTTCAAGTGCATTTTGATTGAAAAAGGTAGACATACAAGTATAAAACAGTTGCAAGTTCCTGGGTAAGGGGAAAGTAAATAAAACTACCTTGAACATTTCAATTTTTAGCTCTTGCTTCAGTTTGCTTTTATAAAATAAACGGCGTCCCATATGACGTAAAATAAAGTTTGCATGCGCGCATATTAAATTTCCTGTATTTTTTTAAATGTGCTAGGTCACACTGAAAATCTGTTTACAACCTTTCAAGTGGTTTTAAATGAAAGGAGATACGGGATGAGTGTTTATTTTTTACGAAATAAGATGTTCTCCCCATGATATAAACAAATAATAGGCATGCGAGCTATAATTTTATCGTAAAAGTATGTTTGTTGTTGTTGTTATTGAAAATCACTGGAATAATTCCTAAATCTAAAATATGTCCTTTTTTTATACGTAAATGTTGATCAAAACTCTACTATTGTGTATAAAACATCCGTAAACACAAAACTAAATAAAAACAGTCAAAACTTTGTCAGTCGGGTTTTCAAAAAAATATTAAACTATGGAAAGCCGCATCAGTAAAAAATGTAAAGTAAATTTAAACTGCTTATTACATTCAGCAGTGCTCTTTTGACCATTTCTTCTTTCCTTTTATACAGAGACAGACAAAGACACCGAAGGTAAAAGGTTTATGATGAGAAGTACAGAAAACTGTCAAGAGGAAACGCACAGACCTTAGTAAATAATGTTTATTGTCTTTTAACATATGACATTGTAAATACATGTCATTTTATATTATAGTTTGCGTATTTTTGTAATGAAAGTTTAATAGTACTATCCAATAACAGTTTTAAAATGACCATTGTATAAATTTACATACTCCTTATTTGAAGATATTGCTTTTAATTTAATGTCACCCAATTGAAATAAATCTTTACTAGTCTATATATTTCAAGCACTCATTGTACCATTTCAGTCAATTAATCCGTGCCAACCTATTTGAACTCTTAGTAAATGGTGTTTACATAACTACCACTGTCTGTCACACACTCTGCTGCATGTAAAATGAAGTATTTGTTTCCTGTAGGCATTTAAAAATATGTTCATAGATAAAACACATCGAGTAAATTCCTGTTTCAACAGTATTGCAATTATATCAGACAGTTAGTTTACCCAACACAAACCCCTATCCTCCATAAGGAACTGCCTACCTGTGCACAGTTATAATAATGATTGGAAGCTGGGCTTCAACTTATGCCCCTCTATCAAGGAAAAGTTATGTGATAATAAGTCAGCGACCTTACCAATGAGTTCACCGAAGGGGACACATTCATGAAAGACATTGACCGCATGTTCTTGCAACAACCTATTTCTGTTAATTATATGCTCCTTAATCTCAATTTGTATTTAAGGATATGATCAGGCATGTCTATGATTACTACGCATGAAGGGAATACATTAAACTTGCTGTTTTGGTGACTTGAAGTTCTATTCCTACAATGAATGAAGAATGGTATGTATTTATCAATATCTACTATCTTCATGTGATTCAATTCTTTTAATTTCTATGCTGATAAATATCATCTGACATACATTTTTATTTAAAAAAAAATAAACAAGCAGATTAAATGTTCATAACCCTGAATTTGTATGTAAGTATCTGGTCTATTTTGTCAAGTCGTGATTGTGAATGAGTGAGATACAACAGTCTGTTCCTACAATGGATGCTTAAGAGGTTTATGGATACATATCTACCAAAACAAAGTTCTTTATAATTTGCTTTATGTTTGTTTTACTTAAAATAATTTATAAACAGTATTTTCTTAACTTTTTTTCTCGAGACATAAACCGAGAACTAGAAGTTAAATTCATGTAAATAATTTGATAATTACTATTGATTATTGAAGCTTTTCATTCTGAGTTATGATGAAAATACAACAAAAACATTAATGGTTATTTGTGTATATATTCGGGACTCATATATTCTGCCCGTTTCAAGTTTCAATAATCCAAAAGATTTAGTAGTCTGGGAAATTAAATAAAAATTTGAAATTAATAGTAATGAATAATAATGTGCAGTTATCAATTTGTCATCCATGATGTAATATCGCCTAATTATAACGTGAAGTATTGTTTTAAGTAAAGCACCTCTTCTGTTTTAAGCCAGAACGTAAACTTACATCAGGGTGACATCAATTAAGAAAAAATCTATGGCTTAGAGTGCTTTATCGAAATTGAAGCATTCCCCGGAGGTGATGTGTCTGGCGGAATAATTCACGAGGGGAATTGCTTCAATTTCGATAAAGCACTACCAGCCATAGATTATTTCGATTCTTATAAGCCGAATTTATGAAAACTATCGTAACTACTACGGACCTTTTTTCAGTTCGGCGGTAATGTTTAATATAGCATAAGTAGTGGCTGTTGAAATGCACTCCCCTATTCGGGCAACCAGTCAAGATATCATACATAACTATATTATAAAAACTTATTTTAGTTTAATCATATAATACATGTACATAAAATATAAACAATACCCGACTGTGACATTATGCAGAAGACGTCAGATTCAGAACCTAACAATGCAGACCATCGATTTAAAAGCGAACTGTACAACGTTTTAACGTGGAGTAATGACGTCAGTGTGATGACGTGAACGTTTTCATTCATTGTTTTGTCTCCCGGACACCCGGCATCAAAACATTGTATGACGTTAATCCTGAATTTTCTCAGCCCTTTTAAAGGAAAACCAGGTGAAGGTATTATAACGCTTACTTGACGCAATCAAAAATAATATTTAGGTTCTTAAACACACATTTTTCATGCGACTGATGTATTTATACAGATGTTATTTATATTTCTATATTTTATTTTCTGCGAGGGAGTAAATTAGAAAAGTCGGAAGGAGCTACTTCCATGTCCGAAACTTCTTTTCCGAGTGCTTTAATCATATTAATGCACTCGAATTGACTATAGAAATATACCATAGGCATATTAGAATATGCTGTAAAGTCAAGCTCCCGCTTACAACGAAGTATCGGCTTTACTTAAGACAATACTACACAGCATAATTAGTCAAAATCATCAAAGGAAATTATTCATAATAATTCATTATTATTCATGAAACTCATTTAATACTTTGTTTTAATAAATTTACAGAGACTGCTGATTTTTTCAGATTATTGAAACTTGAAATGGGCAGAATGTAAATGCATATTAAAATGCACAAATCTACATCTAAATGTATACTGAACGTTAGTTTCCGTGTAGGTTCCCTTTTTTCATGCACATGGAATTATACTATGTCGCGAGCTTAAACTTTATAGTGGTACAGTTATCATGCATGCTGCATGTCGGATACCGTGCCTTTTTTGCCACCAATATGGAGCGCGTGGCCTTTTTTAACCAATCGTTCCTTCCACAAACTGAATGAAGCCGTTTAAATTGGAAAATCTTACTGTTATTTCGAAAACGATAAAATGACATCTCTTTTGAAGTAAGTCAAGTTTTATTATGTCTAGAATTTAACGCAGTACTTAACGAACTACTTAATGGCGTTTAATGAAAAAGAAGACGTCAGATTCAGAACCTAACAAAGCAGCCAATCGATTTAAATGCGTACCGTTAATTTGAACTGTACAACGTTTTAACGTGGAGTAATGACGTCAGTGTGATGACGTAAACGTTTTCATTCATAACAAGGTGAGGGTATTCTAAGGCTTACTTGACGCAATCAAAAATAATATTTAGGTTCTTAAACAAATCTTTTTCATGCGACTGATGTATTTATACTGATATTATTTCCATTTCTATATTTTATTTTTGCGCGGGAGTAAATTAGAAAAGTCGGAAGGAGCTACTTCCATGTCCGAAACTCCGCCTATTTTTCCGAGTGCTTTAATCATATTAATGCACTCGAATTGACTATAGAAATATACCGTAGGCATATTAGAATAAGGATTACTATAACATATACCTTATATCCTAAGATTTCATTAGCAAATCATACGAAATCAATGTATTTGGGACTGTTTAATAAAGCATAATATCGGCCTTCACTCGCATTACAAGTAAAGTTTAATTCGATACGCTTCGGATATCTACGTTTTACAACTTAAACCATGTATGCTAGCTTTGATGCGGAGGCTGTTTATTGAAATTCAACAGATGCCGGCATAATTTTATAATTGTAATGCAGGTTCATTGTATCAGACATTATATACTTTATTTGTTGATTTAGCATAATTGACTTATTTTAAATTCAGAACATAGATATTATGTAGTCATTTTTTTATTTACACCCTGCCTGACAACTTTTTGAAAATTGCGAGATATTGGCAGTATTTACCATCAAAGAAGACTTTAAACTTCTAGCATAAGACTTTATTATCATTGAGAAAAAAAATGTTCTGGTTATAATGTAGAGTAATGTATATCATTGCAGGTCCGTATATCTTCCTGTATATGTCCAGTACAGAGTTCAATTTATTCCTTTGTATATGTGCAGTATACAGGATGAAAATCAAATCCGTACACTGTAAATATACAATATATGGTAAATACGTCAGAGTACAGTTCCCGTATCCTGCGAAAATACAGGTCCGTATATCACCCTACATAAATGGTTGAAATATCATTCTTGTACACTACGTATGCGTAGCATATACTAGTTCGTATTCCTGGTCCGTACATAACGAAAAGTGTACGGAAAGTAAATTGAGTAGTATATGGTTGACATACTGTTTCCGTACACGTCGTATATCTTGCATGTATAAGTACGTATTCCTGTCTCTTTTATTCAAGAAATACAAAGAAAATACGATTTCCGTTTATTGAAAAAATATAGGCTGTAAACTGGATATTGATTTTTATACAAAACATACTAGCTTAAACATGAAGCACTGTTAAATAAGTTATATAAGTATGTAAGAATATCTTACGAAACAAAACTTCTTAATTATGACAGCTGTTTTTCGAAAGACGTGAAATTCAAATGAATATAAAGAACCTGCCATACATTGATAATTTCGACCGATCAATAATAGACAGAACGATTAAAACAAGTTATTAACACAGATTTCGCACAGTAACGTGGATAAGAAGCTTTTATTTTATAAAATAAGTAATAAGGTATAGGTACTTCTAATCAGAAATAAGGCAGATACCATCATAATTTAACACTAACTGTTTGCATCTATCTTACGTCGAATTGTTTAGTTTGAAATCAGATTCGGTTCATAATAGATCGAGAATTTTGAAAAAAACTGTTTGAGGTACGTACGTCTTTGACCAAATAAGTTTTTTGTTGCACTGTCATTTAACACAGACAAGATATATTTTACATACAGGTTTCCCTACCAATTGGTATATTGTTTTTAAGCACGACGTATACTGTAATGAATCAACAAAGAATAGTCTTTGTCGTGGTTTTCGGTTCTTTGTGTTCAGTCGTGCTTTGGCGCTCAGTATCTAAAACAGATTTGTCAAACACATTTTTGAAATGCTGTTCTAAACCTTCCGGGAATACCACCGCAATTATAAGCAGAAGTGCTGAATGCAGTAGAACAAACGGCAGCATACAACAAATGTATAAAATTGGTATTTTGATTCCAACAACAACTCGAAGAATTAAGAATCCAATCCTTGAACAACTGAGTTTAACTGCTTTATGTTTACCTTCGATCTACAAAACAATGGAGCATAATTATTCATATTCTATTTATATTGGAATTAATTTTGGAGATTACCTACAATCTGTTCAAGAAAGACTCAAACAAGAATTCATCAACGTGAAAACATATCTAGTCTCAGGAGAAACATTTATGCAGACAGTCAATTTAATTGCAAGAAAGGCATATGAAGATGGTGTTGATTTCTTAGTACGTATTAACGATGACACATCCTTTGAGACAAAGTATTGGACATCACATGCTACAAAAACAATTCAAAATTTTAAACCTCGATATATTGGTGTAGTTGGACCAACGTGCCACGAAGGAAACACTAAAATTATAACACATGATATGGTGCATCGTACACATTTAGAAATATTTGATTTTTATTACCCACCTTATTTTAACAACTGGTATGCTGATGATTGGATAACGCAAGTGTACAAACCTAATCGCTCTAAGAAATTGACGTCATGGATTGTAAAGCATCACGTCAAATATCATAAAACTAGATATACAGTAGATAATTATAAACGTCGATTGAATATTACTTTGAAGTTTGACAGGGAAAGGCTTAACAATTACCTTTCTAAATTAAAACATTAAACTTCAACACTTGAGTTTCTTGTCATGTGATGATAGTGTCGGACGCACCTTAGACCGGCTCCCAAATAATCTGGATTTTAAATGTGTTATCAGAAGCTGTTTGAAACAATATTTATATTGGAATATTTGTTATTATCTAGCAAGTTCAATTCTTTTGGAATAATACAATCATTAAAGTTAATTAACGAGGAAAACAGTTTCTTTCTCCAAGGCAAAAGATAATTGGAGCTCATTTACATCTTATATAACAACAATGAAATTTGATGAAATTTTATAGAACTTCGCTCTCTGTGATGGTTGATCTGGTAGTTTGCGGAATAATTTGAACTATGGCGAGTGATCAAGAAGGCTCTTAAGTGTAACATTGAGCAAAGCATGGTCTAGAACCGGCTTTTTCATGTCCTCTCCTTGAGATTAACATTCATGCAAAGTTTCAAGAGAATCCTTCAAATGATTTTAGAGATATAGAAGCAATACTTTTGACCCTAAAGTTAATGTGTAATGGGCAACAATTTTATGAGGTTATTTGAAAATTAGTCCATGCATATTGAAGTTACAGCCTGGAAACAATGTGTGGATGGAAAAGTTCCAGCGGACTAAAAGTCCCTGGTGTCCCCATCATTCTTTGATCAGTTTGGACAAATATATGTGTTTAGGGTGATGTCAAAATCTATGTCAATTGTGTTGTTTTAAGCAGCTAAGACACTTATTACAAAATATATTTTTTGTTGTTCTTTTGTGGTTTTTTTGTCACGTATAATCAAATGATTTGCTGTCAAGTGTTTGTATTATCGTTAACAAAACTTAAATGTATCTCCACCTCTTTGTTACCACTGCAACAAACAACACTTTAATAGCTACTTTATAATTGCTAACGTTACCGACTACTCAAGTTTTTTTTAAAATATCTCCTCAAAATAATGCCCTACAAATGACAATGACATGATCTGAAGTTAAATAAGATCTTTTCACCAACTTCATCAATTAACGATATGTATTTTCTTAAAACTACAGTTATCAAAAACAGATCCATCATGTGTTGACCCAGGCCACTTACAGACAATGGACCCGTCTTATCATTGTACTTACGAGAAGCCTTTCTTATAGCTATCTCGCAACGTTCTCGTATCATTTGTACCCATTTTATCAACATTCTTGCAACTACGATATCGTAAGTTTCCTCGAAATTTTCTTGTAACTTTACAAAAGGGTCAGGGGTCTCGTAAATATTTTCGATATTGCAAGTAAAAATGGCGGCAAACATGAATGATTCATTGAAAGATTAGTTTTCGCCTAGAATGCATAGAAAATAAAAATATTGTCGTGCACGCTCCACAACAGTCTTTGCATGGTCTTACGTCATTGTAAGTGACGAATCAGCTCGCGCCTTTCAACCGGTGCGACGGAAGGCGGAAGTGAAAGTAACAAGTCTAAATTAAAACAAACACGTTCATATTTTACAGTTATCAGCGCTGTCAGACCAGCACCATTGATAACGTTAGCAGGGTAACGTATTTTCCATTCAAACGAATTGGAAATACTTCCTTACATCAATATTTTTTTAAGAAAATACCGGTATACAATGCCTCTTCGTACCCATATTGTCTCTTGCTTTCATTTCATCCACAGACACTTGGGTTCAGGAGAGCGATTCTGGCCCAATTGTGTCTATCTTGTATTTTTTGTTTTCATATTCACATACTATAAGAACTCAGTAAACACACTGAACAGGTTTAGTCACTCAACGGAAATATTAAAAAAAAAAATCACTATATGTCTCTATAAACCACAAGATACCAGACTCCAATGGTGGAAAAAGTACTACTTCGTTCAATTCACGATGCATTTCAAGAATCCACATTACACCTTACGAAAACTTACCGGTGCCTATCAGTAGTCTATATGTTTACCTCTTCGTACACAAAGTCGTTGGAGCTGACATTCTCATTTTCAAAAGAAAACCGACACAAATTTCAAAAACTACCTGTATTTTGGAGCTGGTTACGTTGATGTCGAATAGCTCCCGGTCGTGTATTAGCGCAGTTTTGAGCCGGACACCAAATTGCGCTTACGAATACAGGAATTGTTATTATCATCTCACCTGGCGCCAAATTCAACCGCTCTAGCGACGGTGTGTTTTACGAAAGTTTAGATTAAAGTAATAATTACCGTTTAAAGTGACCATCATACATTTAAATAAAACATTAAAGATGTATACTCCTAGAATAATAAACATTGCCATAGTTATTACCAAAAATAACGGTCTGTATAACAGTTTTGTTAACATTGAATTATAGAGGAAATCTGTCAAAACCTTTTTGACTATCCTAGTCAAAAATAATAAATCCACCCTTTTGGTTATGCACGTCTTAATTTGTATTTGCAAATAACAGAAATAACTTGGTAAAACTTATTTCTTAGATGTTTTTAAAGCATCCACTGTGCTTTGAGCATCATTCTTAACTGTAAACCAATGTGAGCATTTTGAAGGGTAATATGGCGAGGTATTGCAGAAAAGAAATGATTCCATAAAACACTTTTTCCGAAGTCACTCAGCAAATCGTCTGATACTGGGGAGGGAGTTAATAAAAATCTCCTGAAAGGATCACCTGAATACCATGAAAATACCTTTCGTCTTTTCACAACGACCTGCATAAAAGGTCAACTGTTTCAAATAGTGTCTTACTCATTATGGATCATTCATCAATGATGACGATTTCACAAGATTTTATACGTTGTCTTGTCTTAAGGACAAGAAGAAACCGTGGTACAAAAAAAATAATACGCGCGATGATTTATGTAAAGAACGCTAAAAGCAATGCACTGTCATTTTTAAAAAAAACTACAAGAACAAGAAACGGACGTCTCATTTATTCTCTTAATTTTGACTTGAATATACTTAAAAATACCGAGTTTCGAATTTCGAATTGAAATGAGTTCCATAATTCAACAGAAGATGGTAAAAATGATGCATAATAAAATATATTAGTGTATGGCTAGCTATTGTAGTAAAGTTTTCGTCATTTCTTAGAGAATAACGAGTTGTTTCAGAAACAGTTAATGGGAAAATATATTGCAAGTAGTCAGGTAAAACTCCATATTTTTCTTTATAAAGAATAACTTTTTTTTTAATTTTACATGTAACAAGTGATACCCAGCCTATATTTTTAATAAGCGTTCCATTGAAACTGATCGTGTGAGGCCTGTGACAACTCGGGTGGCTTCATATTGCAACTGTTTCAAAGAATTGTGTTCATAAACCGTGCAACCATCCCAGACTACAGAAGCATATTCTAAAATTGGACATACATGTATATACATATACTATGTATAAATCCGATTAATCTAAATTTGAAAGAACGCACAGAGCCCAGAACTTTTGAAGCTGAAATTTTAACAATATCAATACTGTATGTTCATGTCACTTTAAATCGGACGACAATGATAACCCAATATGTTAATGATTGTCGACGAAGTTCAGTGAAACATCATTAAATAAAAGTGTTGGTTTATTATTGGTGTTGGATGAGAAAACATAACAGTTTTTACTTCAGTTTTATTAGGATAAAAATTTACTAGCCACTGCTTTGACAAATCATTGATTGTTTGAAGTAAATGGTTTATAGTTGTTTCTATGTAGTTAAAGTGACATTATGCTGATCTTACTGCACATAGTGTATTTTTGGTGACAGTTTTATAAAAGCAATTTTCGGTAGCTGTGCATTTAAATGTGTTAAACTAATGATAATGTCGCATTAATATTTGAAGTTGGTGCCTTAGAAATTAAAGAAATGGACTAATAGAATAATAATTCCTTCCTAGGCAGTGATCTCCCTTGTGTTATTAGTGTTGCTCGGCAGTGGAAGGGAAGCAACTCCGACATGCATTTGTTTATTTCTTAAATTGACTCTCCCAGTCAAAATAGGAAAAGTCATATTTGGAAAGTTATTATTTCGTACTGGTAGCAGGAAAAGTTTGTTGTATTTGGTCAAAAGTTATTATTTCCTCTACCCTTTTCACACACATCTATTTCAGCTGGAATTTTACTTTTAAAAAATGTGCATAATGTCACTTTAATATCTTTTGACGAAACTGCCAAAGAATTGTCAGTAGCTAAAAGAATAAAAGATAATTAATAGGTTTTCGGCAATGTAAAGTTTTTAATGTTGACGTAAATGAAAAAAGTAGGGGGTCAAGGGCTGAGCCCTGTGGAACACAAGCTGAAGTATTCAATACCTCGGATGTTGCGGAACAAATAAAAACTGATTGTTTGTGGTCAGGGATATACCGATAATCATTAATCCATTGAAGGAGTTCATCGTTTAAACCAAACTGTTTTAATTTAAAAAGTAAACCAAATGCCAGACTCGATTGCTTGAACATTATCAAATGATTCACATATTTGTTGATAGATAAATGTCTATAAGCTGGTATACGGTTGAGTGTCATGGAAGAAAACCTGATTGTAATGGATAGATCAAATGGTGAGGGTGAAGATGATTATAATGTTGTTTGTAAATTACTCGTTCCATGGCATTTCTTATACAGCTTATTAATGATACAGGTCTATGATTAGAAGGTATATTTTCATCTCCCTTTGTAAGAAGTGGTATGACTTTTGCGAATTTCCAAATATTAGGATAAACACCATCTTAAACAGATCAATAAAATACATAGCAGAAAACAGATACTACTGTGAGTTTAAGAATCGTATGACTGATTTCATCAGGTCCTACTGCTTTGTTTAAAGTTTATGTAGACAGGATGTCTATAATTGTTTGAGGGTGAATGGTAAATGACGACGAACTTTTTTCAGTTTTACGAATAAAATTTGGTAATTGAGTTGCCGTTGCATCGACTGTTTAAATGGAAGTAAAATGCTCGTTTAGACAATAAGCATTTTCTTCATCCGAAATTTCATATTTGTCAGTACCGTTTTTGTTAGTGTAGGAATGCTTTTGAGACTGTTATCGTTATTTTTAATGCGGATCTCTTTCTCTAAAAATTCTACGAATAACGGAAGGCCGTCCATTAATGTTGCTTGAACTTGTGGCCCTTACCCACTTGCTTTTTGTTTTGTTGTGTCATATGTCTGTTTTGTGTACATGTATTTATGTATATATGGAAAGAAATAATTATGATAAAACTAAATCAAACTTACTTATGCCAAAGTAAGACTGAGACAAGGATTGATTTCGTAGTAAAAAGGGACATTTTTAAGTACACGCAACCACGTAACATGTTTAATGAATTGCAAAATCCGATGCGACTAGATGACCAATCAGTGCATTGTTAGAGATATCCCTACACATTTTCTCCAAGCATTGTTAAGCTTTATTGACAAGTTAATTCCACACATCTACGTTAGTTGCTTAAATGACTTCCACTGACCGTTCCAAGGCGGTGCCCCACTGTGTTCCTTTATTTGTTTTTTTTGTCCCCGTGTTTTTTTTTTGTTGTGTAGTGTTTTTTGGTAAAAAAAAATTTTTTTTTTAAAAATTTTTTTTGTGTGTGGGGGGGGGTGTGTGTTGGTGGTTGTTTTTTTTTTGGGGGGTTTGTGGGTTTTGGGGGGGGGTTTTTTTTTTTTTTTTTTTTTTTTTTTTTTTTTGGGGGGGTTCTGATACTCCCTGCAACTAGCTGACCAATAATAATAGGTATCTATACTCTTGTAAGGGGACACTCTTTTGCGCTACGGCACGAAATTGAATATATGTATGTATTTTTTAGTACCAAATACTAAGGACAACACAATAATTAAAGAGCAAGCTCTTATTTCCAGTGTGGTCCTTTTATTGTATATTTTTGCATGCTTTATGAATTTCGTTCCATTTTATATTTGTCTGATTTAATACTGTCAACAATATGTACCAAGAAGCAAGCATTCGACTCTCTCAATCTTTTCGTAAAACTTTTAAAAACACTTTAATCTAAACTTTCGTAAAACCTTTTTAGTACACACCGTCGCTAGAGCGGTTGAATTTGGCGCCAGGTGAGATGATAATAACAATTCCTGTATTCGTAAGCGCAATTTGGTGTCCGGCTCAAAACTGCGCTAATACACGACCGGGAGCTATTCGACATCAACAGTAACCAGCTCCAAAATACAGATAGTTTTTGAAATTTGTGTCGGTTTTCTTTTGAAAATGAGAATGTCAGCTCCAACGACTTTGTGTACGAAGAGGTAAACATATAGACTACTGATAGGCACCGGTAAGTTTTCGTAAGGTGTAATGTGGATTCTTGAAATGCATCGTGAATTGAACGAAGTAGTACTTTTTCCACCATTGGAGTCTGGTATCTTGTGGTTTATAGAGACATATAGTGAAAAAAAAAAATAAAAATGTTTCCGTTGAGTGACTAAACCTGTTCAGTGTGTATACTGAGTTCTTATAGTATGTGAATATGAAAAAAAAAATACAAGATAGACACAATTGGGCCAGAATCGCTCTCCTGAACCCAAGTGTCTGTGATTTCATCACCTTCTGAGGCTTCTCTCAATTTTGGTGGCAGCATTAGTTGTCCTGGCCGATAAGTCATTGGAATGGAGAATTGAACGAATTACATTGCTCACAGACATACTGAAACATAACTTGTGAAATTAAAAGGTCATAATTATTTTAACTGTAAAAATTGGGTCTTTTACTCACAAGTCGTCTGTTCCAACCGTATTTCGGTCAATATCACAAAAGTGCAATTTACCTTACCATCTTCCTATGAGATACTAGTTGTAGACCCCATATTTTTTTTTAAAGAAACTGCTTACTTTCTCACATAAAAAGCCGGGTCAGTAGCAGAGCTCGAGCCTACTGTCATCGGTCTATTCATTTATTCATTTATTGTATTTTTTTTCTGATAATGGCAACCAGTCACAACTACCTATGGATTGCCATCTGTACGTAAAAATTTCTGATAGGCGCAGATAAGTTGAAGAGACAAGAACAGAATAAAAGAGAATCCGGATATCATACCTAGCTCTGTTTAGAAAATACCTTAGCTCTTCAACGTGCCTAGTGTATAGCACCGATACATGCGAGATTACTTCTTCTGATTTTTAAAGCCAGTTCATCTCTACACTGTCGGGAAATTGAACTGGGTACCTCAGGGTTGATAGCCCATAGTGTTGACCACCGCGTCATCTATATGACGTTAATGAGATTTAATTTCAGCAACTCTAACCACTTTTTCCAAAGTATACAGATTTATACTTGCCTCCAAACGCTTCGGGGTCTAGGTGACCGGCCGACTGAGTTCACCGGCGAGCACTAGTTAAAACCAGCACCAGTTCAAATGTAGCATTATTGCGGATTTTTTTGTCTACGTATTATCTCTTCACTAAGTGTATTTTGTTGGTTTATTTACAGTCCTTCCGGTCTATACGGCGCGTCGGGTTATTTCGCGCATCTCATTTGCATACGAGTGTAAATAAACACGCCCCACTTCGTCTGCTAGCTGTTTTATTTGTGCTGTTTTCCCAAGTTTCCAACATAATACGATCGTTTAGAGGTAAGTATGTCCGCCATTTTCTTTAACAATTCACGAGGTGTAGTCGGTTTGGCATGTTTTAGAATTTGGACTAGAATAGAGTTGCTGAATTTTGTGAATTCTGTATATTTTCAATAATTTTAAAAATGCAATTATGCTGACTAAAATAAAAATTATTATCACACACATGCACACAAATGTGGCAATGCTGTAAAAAATATATATTTACCGTATTTAGTCCTTGCTTTTATTGTAGTAGATTGGGCAAAGTGTGATGCATACATGTAATAAATGAGTTTATTCAAAATATTGCCTGGTGTTCTAAGGGTCCTTCAAAATGACCCTTTTAAATGACCAAAGTGATAGAAACTCTTAAATATGACAGCTTGTTAAAACAGTTCTTGTTCAGTGTTGTTAAAGCGTTTAGTGTTACTTTTATACACGTTTGGTGATTTCTGAAACACACAAATGAACCCACTCCATGATATGTAAATTGTATTATCTTTTCTCTTACACAATGCCGAATAGTATACATTACTGCCGTCAAATAGTGATCAACCCGGAAAATGAATTAAAATACGTTTTCTTTGAAAGCTTGTTTTCAGATTCCAGTTATATTGTTACCCTTTGTACTATGTATGTATGTATACAATGTATTTTTCGAGAATAATTATTGCTGAAACTGAACTAGAGCAAGGACATGTACCTGGGAACCTACACAATTGATGTCTTTTACTAGGTACATGTACCATCATTTTTGTACCAGGTATGGAAACAAGAAAGGAATGCACTTTATTTTATATGCCTCTATAAATATTGTGAAAACTATGACCATTTTCCAAAACAAACTGACAGAAATAAAATAAAATTCTGTATTTCATGAACAGTCAACCTTAAATCTTAACGGTAGCATTTTTTTGCACAGGTGCTTCCTGAGTCTTGCATGTCTATGGCTTTGTCTTGGTTGTTATTACCTATTTACAACAATGTCAAACAATGACATAGCATACAAAGCCATTACCATACAAATTTGAGGGTTTTTGTCTGTTTAATGCTACAAATGTCTTTTAAAATCAGTTTTATTGGCACAGTTAAATACTCAAAGGTATTTGAAAAACACAGAAATCTGATTCAGGCTGAATCGGCATTTGTCTGAGTCAACTGCAACCGTGAACACTGTTCTTTGAAACAAGCATGGTCTGTGATGTAAACAATTTCTTCATACCGTATCACTGGCAAATCTTTTTATGTTAATTTGCTATATGAAATAGCCATGCCTGATAACCAGAAACCCATTGGGTTTTTGATAACTTCTTATCTGGGTTCTAAAAATTTCACTGTCCCTGTTCCATGCCTTTTCCCAAACACAAAAGTATGTAATCTACTCTGTTAAAAGATATAATCTCTTTCTGGGTCTGATCGGGGTATGCGGTGGTCAAGTAGTTAACGCTCTGGACTACCAATACGGAGGTCCTGTTTAGTGTTTCCCTCCGATCAAGAGATGAACTGGTTAGAAACTCAGTTGTTGTCTCACGTGTATCGTTGCTATACACTGCGTATGTAAAAGAATCAAGGGGTCTATTCGTAAAAGAGCTAGGGTCTGGTACCCGGGTTCCCCTATATCCGCATATGTCTCTCTTAAATTTGCACCTGTCAGGAGTATTGGCAAGTTCACCCTCCCAGGGTCGGCCGTGACTATAAACATTTAAAAGGAAAAAGAGTCTTATCATTATGTAACTATTAAATGGTATTGAACTTCCCATCAGAGTTTGGGAAGGGCTACACTTCTGCTATTTTGCTATTTTGAGAAAAATGACATTGAACTTTTCAACTTTCATAACTTTTGTCTGTTACGTCCCACTGAATTGATACTTTTGAGTTCTACAATCAGTGTTCATGTGAAACAGTGACACATAGCAATATTTCATTATGTCAAATGAGTTTGGAGAAAAACGAAAAAAAAAAAATAGTTAGAGATAGAGCAAAAAGGCAAAACTAAATGAAAAAAAACTTACTCTTAAAGAGTCCTCCGGAGATAGATCAATGTAATGTTAACATTGACATTATTATGTGGTTTTAGCGTATTCAACATTTGATTTGAAGGAAAACGTTCCTTCAAACATAATTACTGATAGCCCAAACTCACTTATTACCTTATGGGCACATTCAGCCTATACAGCTGTTTGTTTGTTTATGTATTTTTGGGTCCACCATCTCTGTTCGAGGCTTAAAGCGGTATGACCCTTCCTACATAGCTACGCTTGCTCGTCATTTTTCTTTCAGTTGACGAAGAAATTATCAAAAAAGGCCAACATATTGTCCGGCAAATTAAAAAGACCTTCCATATAAAATTGTTCATTTTAAACACATGGTTTTATGTTTACAGTAAGCGTTTGTTAAAACGATTTTGGGAACTTTTCAGAACAGTATGAACGACTATGACACGTCAATCTTTAATTGAAAATGTATAATCCAATCTCCCTAAAATACATTATACCTTTAAATTTTAAACAGCACCTTGTTATATTCCCTTGCAGGTATTGAAATGCTAAGTATTGTGTCATGAAGACGCTCATAAGGGCCAGTGTCGCTCTCCTGGACCAACAGGACTCCATTGAGAACATTTGTGAATATGTTTTGGAGTATTATCACGATAACGCTAACAGAGGACACTGTGACCTTGACTTTGACCCACTGCCACCAAAAACATTAGGGATTATCTACTCAGTTAGACTAATCTTCATATGAAGTTCGAAGACTGTTGTTGGTAATTACATCTCAAAAGATTAAGCTGAAATAATTTTCAAAGTTTTGGGTCATTGTAACCTTGACCTTTAATCGAATCCCCTTAAGACAATAGGGATAACGATTTAAAGCCAATGTCATTTTATATTACATTGTGTATATCAACTGTTATATCATTTTACTAAAGCATAGTAACCATATTCGTAAATGCCATTATACATGAAGCATACTAATCTGTGTAGACAAAACACTGCAACAGCTATATAGTGACTTTTAGTTTTTAGAGTATCAGCATCTTCTTCTGGCATAAATCTTAACATGCTTTCAATATCCTTTCTCTTCTCATCAGACATGTTTAACTTTAATTGCCTCACGAACCTTTTTACTTTATCTTAGGACCTATTTTTCCTGAGAATACTTACCGGCACGTCGACATAATCCTTATCAAAAGAAATCTTGAAAAATACATGAAACGGCAGACCATTGACATGTTTCAAAGCTTTAACCTTTAAACCGGAACCTGTTTTAAATAAGTGTAGCTACAGCACTTTGGAAATCAAAACATCTCTTCTCCTTAGCTTAATAACAAACATTTTATTCGGACGAACGTGCTTAAGCTTTGTTATGAAGTTCAATGTACAAAAATAATTTGAAACCCTAAGCTTTTTCTCAATCTGAGAATGTAATATGTCTATTTCTTGTATACTAGAATGGACTAAATTTTTTGATAATTTCTCTTACTTTAGGGTGTCTGTGATGGAACAATTTATTGCATAGCAAATAATTTTATTTCTATTTTGAGGAATGCATGATTCGCGCCATAAAGTTATTTTTCTCGTAAGGATATTTCTCTATAATTTTCTCTCAAATTATAGAAACAGCACTTGCAATTTCACTCGGACCCGACCTGCAGTTTGCTCATTCAATATAATAGTGTATGCCATTTTTTCAATCAAAGTTCCCAGTCATGTCGAAAATATGTGACTTTCGTTTATAAAAGAAAATGAACACTTCACTTCGGGGATCCATATGAAAGCAGGCAATTACTTCATTCTTCACATAATTTTACCTATCACTTGTATGTTTAGATGTATAGTATCCGAATTCGTTCAGCCGAATTGTATACATTCATATGTATAAACAAAAAATGAAAAACAATCTAAAATCATAACGATATTTTATGAAAAAGAGAAATCTATCGGATGGAATACCGAATGCTTTCAAACAACACTAATGTGTTGTTCAAATACCCAGAGTTGTGCTTTCATAAAAGTAGTTTCACTTCTTGTCAACATTGTTGTTGTTGTTAAATCTCGAGTTAGAGCTAACTCATTCTAAGATCATATTTAGTCATGTGACTAAGAATCTTCACATTGATTGGCTACAACACATTTTAGACTAAAATTGATGTTGTGATAAAATACAGGCCAAGTACCTCGTATTATAGTGGACATAGAGCAAAAACAGAGTCGGGATCTCAATTCCTATGACGTCAATGTACAAAAAAAAGTTTTGGTAGATAGAGCAAAGTTAGATTAAGTCATATATGTAATTATCTTATTTTTTACAAAATGGTAGATAGGACATTTTTAGACTAAGGCGACGATGTTTTCAATGTTCCGCAACACCTATGAATTCCACAAGGCTGAAACAACTGTCCATAGCACAATTCTATGCGGTTTTTGCTGTCATATTCAAGGTGAATATTGAAGCAACTTCTGAAAAAAAAAATACAAAGCTTAAATGTAATTACTATTACAAAATATGCTCATCAATAGACAGCTCTAAATTGTTCCAATTTTGGCACTTAAATGGCAATAGCTCCGAGTCGATCATGGCTTATTAGCTTATTAGCCAATACAAATGGAATATTATAACAGTCGGTTGATCGACGGGGTCGTATCTTTTGTGTTGGCTGTATAATTCCGGATCACACGGTGGCAGAGCCTCGAGTGTGATCCGGAACTATGCAGCCAATTAAAAAAGATGCATTCGCAGATCAACCGACCGTTATAGTATTCCTTTTATTATAATTATTATACCTTTACTGGATGTCATATTAAACCTTAACTTGTGCCAATAATGGCGTAAAGTCAACACAACGCGCTATTTCTTGTCACCTTTAGCGTAGGAATATTATATGAATATGCATGTGTGTTCAACCTAAATGGTGGACAGCTAAGATACGCTAATTTCATTTGATTTGGGGTGTTGTTTGTTACTGCCCAAATACTTAAGAAAGTTCAGATATTAAACAGTATGTATATAATAAAAATTCAGACCAAGTTAAGTGAAGTCTTTACAGGAACATTTTAGTTAAAGACCGAACCACACTTAATTTATAATTTATTTGTCAATGATGGCATTTAAGGTGCCAGAACTCCAGAATGACAGATATATTTTGGCTTGTTAGCAAACTCGGCCCAGCTGTTAGGCTTATAAACATTCACAGCAACTTAAATAAAAATTGATTAAAAACTATTCATGTTAGAGACAGGACATGTTTAAATTTGTCCAATTAAGAATAAAGGCAGTAAGAGGGTAATAAATGTGTAGTGACCTGGGCAATTTGGTGGAATATCAAACTTGGCAGAAATATAAGGCCAATAAATATAACCAGTTATTTTAGTGAAGATTGGTTAGGAAAACTTCAAGTTACAGACTGGACAACTATGTTGGTCCGTCAGTCTGTCACATAAACTTAACGTTGGCTTTTGACTTTGCTATTTCTTAAACTTTCTTCATCAAACTTCCAAATTGCATTGCTTTTGTAGGTCAATGTCTTATGTGATAGAGTTGTGCCCCTTTTTATACTTAGAGTTTGGTTATAACTTTGCTATTTCTTGAGAACTCTTCATCAAACTTTCAAATTGTATTGATTATGACAAAAGGGCTGTGATGCCGTCTAATTATGTAGATCAAGGTCGTATTTGATATAATTATCCCCTTTTTAGTACTTTGTTTTTGTCATGATAACTTAATGTTGGTTATAACTTTGTCACTCATCAAACTTTAAAATTGCATTACTTATGACACCAGTGTTCTACTGAACACAAATCTAGTAATTGTCATTCAATGAAGATATTTCATATAGAGGATAATTGTTGGTTTTGGTGTAAGATCACGCTATAACTTCACCGAGTGGGCACCAAAAATGATATTTTCACGAGTGGCGCAGCATTATTAGATTTGGTGGCGAGTCCAAACCCCATGCATCTTTACAAAATTATAGTTTGTGGTACACAGTACTATCGTTTACAATACAATGTTCATAAACAAAAAAGGGGCGGTGTTGTAGAGGTTAAAGTGTCTGACGTTCATCCCGGAGGTTGCGGGTCGAAGCCCCACTTGGGTTACGACTCTACCTCCTAAAATGACACCAGTACCGGTTTTTCCAGGAAGTGAACTCGAGAGTGCTTCCATAAGCTTCAACATTTCTTTATTAATGAAAATGGAGCTTAAATAAATTATTATAAACTAATGTTGAAAAATATAAATACTATAATAAACATGCCAATTGCACCACCAGTTAAATAAAGCATTGGTAGATTCCATGCAGTTTGATGGGGCTTCATTGGCTAATCTAGTTCATTCATTTGGTTCCGGTCTGGTCTGACCTGTTTTATGGATTTGGCCTTTTTAAATTAAACGATTGATCCAAAACTTCTACTTGTTTCCACATTTAGTTTAGTAGAGTACAGTAGGGTTTGCCATTACCTCACATACACCTAAAGCCGAAAACGTCTGAATTTTTTTTAGTTTAGAAAAAAATGACTGCATTAGTTAATTAAAATAATCAACATAGTTTGTCTTGATGTATATAAACTGATGATCTCTATTTTCGTAAACAAATAAATAAAATCTTAAAACCGTTTTGGATTTATGAACGGACCTATATAAACATGTGTATAATTGTATATGGATTTAAGTAAATGAATTATTAAGCTTAATTCTGTAATATGTAATATCTTGGGAAATCTGGCCGCAGAAACTTCGTACTCATGAAAAATTAATGAGATGATATACAGACATCTGATTGGCTCCTTCATGAAAAAAGAAGGCAATACGGAAATTGTCGAAAAGCTACGATTGAGATCGTACTTCCAGTGATCCAATGAAATAGCGGCTTTCGTATCGTGTTTGGCAGTACTTCAAACATGGCTGCCTCTATGAATGTTTACGACGAAAATTTGATCAAATTTAAAATTAAAAAATTAATGCCCTTTCAAGAGGAGACATTAAAACACATATTGAAAGGAGAAGATGTGTTCTTGTCTAAAAAGACTGGCGGAGATAAAAGCATGTGCTACCAAGCATACCTACCCTGTTGGACTGATTTACACAGTGGGAAATGTCAGGTGCTCGTCGTGTGGCCGCTGACAAGTATCATGAAGGAGCCATGTGAATTTTTGTCTGGAGCTGGCGTCAGTGCAATATACATAGGGATCACGGAGAAGATGAGGCAATACTGAAAGGGGACTTCCAATTCGTATTCACATCACCTGATTAGATTTTTAGTAAGCTAATTTTCTCATTTCCTCTACAGGATGTGTTAACAATTGTGAATTTACAAAGACTGAGGAGGGTCCTCGATTAATGGTGTTATCACTTTTGGCCCGACCTTTTTTATATTGTTAAGTATGTATTTGATGTATGCAGGTATGTGGGAATTTATATGCAATTACATATGATTGAAATAAATACAAAGACAGCAAACAAATGTCAACAGGAAATATTTTGTATATTTTCAGGAGTAAGTAAATGGAATGATATACTACGAAGCAAATCTTCGTTTTTGCTTTTAGTAATTGATGAAGCAAAATGCAGTTCTGAACTGGTACGTGTAAACAACAACCTTTTGCCTAAGAAAAAAGTATGTTTCAGGTCACCACCTAGGATAAGGATTTATTTTCCAGATATATATATATATATTTTTTTTTTTTAGATTTGATTTAAAGCATTGATATTACTTAAAATATCATGTAGCACATAATGCAAACCGAATGGGTGAAATGCTTCCGACTGCATTTGTTTCTGAAATGGATGGTAATTACACCCAGCCACATAAATTTATCCGTAAAGCTTGCTTGCTCAGACCAGCTCGCTAGAGCTTGAATATAATACTGCTTCAAGTTTTTCTACTTTGGAAGTGTTTTATTATTAATTTTGAAGACACTTGGAAGACTTCAACTGAAACGCAGATTGACGTTTTTCAGGGGCGAGTCAGAAAAGGCATACAGTCCATTTCGGCCATGGTATAGCAAGGTTGGTGAAATAAGATCCCTGATCCATGCTTTGAATGAAAAACTGCATTGAAATTATAGATAACCCTGACAGAGATAACATTAAATTATTTGTCACTGAAGGAAAAGTACCATTCCTCTATCGGAATTATTTTACTTTTTGCTCCAAACACCTAAGCTTGAAAAGGATACCTGCGAGAGGTATATTATATTTTGCCAGTCTATTAAAACATGTAGTGAAATATTCACTATGTTTAGACTTCAATTAGGTGTGGATATCAAGCATATAGAAATTTTCGATTCTAACACCTCATTTATAGTGAAGGATAATGGTAAAAAGATATGAGTGACATCAACGGTTCCATAAGGATTCTCGTTGCTACAAGTGCTGCCGGTATGGGAGTTAATTTTAAAGCAGTAAAACATATTATACATTTTGGACCTGCAACAAACATGGACAGATTTGTACAAAAATATGGACGA
This sequence comes from Saxidomus purpurata, assembly GCA_022818135.1. NCBI lineage: Eukaryota > Metazoa > Mollusca > Bivalvia > Venerida > Veneridae > Saxidomus > Saxidomus purpurata. The sequence goes on from JAFMSR010000003.1 coordinate 59,678,203, forward strand.
GCAGGAAGGGATAGATCACCTGCAACTGCACTGTTAGTGTACAATGGTAAGCAGTGCAGAAATATTGACACTGACATGAGAAACTATCTGGACAATAAGAATTTGTGTAGAAGACAGCAGATCCTCAAAGCTTACAATGCTAGTCCTGCTTCAACTTGTAAACATTTGTGCTGTGATTTATGTCTTCAGATTCTTCATTATCAGACAATGATTGATTTTGAAATAAACAATGCACCAGGTTGTTTTGTACATATTTGTGATTATATACAAATGCATGAATACAGTTATAATCATCATCAGTACCCAGGTTATTGTGTATATTCTATAACAAAAAAATACTTGAATTCTTCAGTGTAAAACTTTGATTACATATTATTATTTTTCCTCTTAAAAACTGAAATAAAGATGTGCAAATGTTTCGATGGATATTTTCTTTATCTGCCAATAAACTTGATAAACGTTTTACCACAAAACATGTCAAAGGAGTTCTAATAAAACTGAAGTAGATAAATACCCGGTACATGAAAATGATCTTTATATATTTGGGTTTGTAGGTAAGGCGATTTATAGCTCGTTTGTCATATTATTTTAGATTAAGATATGAAAACTCAATCTTTATACACACAAAACTGGTCTGAAGGGAGCACTTGTTTAGAGGTTTATGTGTCTGTCGGTCATCCCACAGGTTGAGGGTTCGAGTCCCATTAGGGTCACGACCGTACCTCCTATGACACCAGTACCGGTTCTACAGGAACAGAGTGACTAGATAAGCAATAGGCTTTCTTCACAATCAAGCTAAAATCAATTGGTATAAACTATAAGAAACTGGTCTTATCATAACCAAATAAAAAGGCATTAACAGTTGAACATGTACCTTAAGACATCAAAAACATGTTTTATGTAGAAGCTCTCACGGGATTATAATAATCCTTACAGGTATATCAAGAACTGAATACAACTGGTTTAATCACATTTCAATGAGAATAAAATTGCTATTTTCATTTAAGTGTTTGAGATACAGGTACTTGTGTTTTGCAAAAGGACATAAGTCCGAGTTTTTGGTTTTGCTGTAAAACAAAACATTATTGATTCTAGTATCAATTGCCCAAAGTATTTTGAACATTTCAGTAATTGCAAAAGTTAATGTAATTGTTCTTCTCTTTCTACGAAAAGACTGCAAATCGCAACATTTTTATGCCCCCGAAGGGTGGCATATTAAAATCACACAGTCCGTCTATCCGTCCTTCCGTCCGTCCGTCCGTCCGCACGCATGATGGGTACCTTGGGTGGTAGGAGGTGTGGCAAAAGACAATAGAAATCTATTGTCTACATTCCGTCTTTTGTCCCTTAAGTGGTCATTCTTTTGTTACTTAAGTGGTCACTCTATTGTTCGAGAACGATGTAAATACCACTTAACACCTTCGTATCGGTGTCCGTCCGTCCGTCCTCCGTACGTCCGTCCGTCCGTCCGTGTCCGTCCGTCCGTCCGTACGTACGTCCGTCCGTCTGTGCGTCCCAACTTACAAATTCATGTCCGGACTGTAACTCTTTCATGCATTGAAGGATTTTAAAATAACTTGGCAAAAATGTCGAGCACATCAAGACGGCGTGTCGCGTGCAAGACCAACGTCTCTTCCTCAAAGGTCAAGGTCACACTTGGAGTTTGAAGGTTATGGAATCCTCTATATATGCACACATTCGTGTCCGGACTATAACTTTGTCATGCATTGATTGATTTAAAAATAACTTGGCACAAATAATTTGCACATCAAGCCGATGTGTCGCATGGATTTTAAAATTATATACCACAATTATTGAGCACATGGAGAGGATAAATACTGCGAGACACCTCTTTCGGGGCCATTCGTCACTTGTGAGGGACATCCCTTGCTCAATAAAGAGTTATGGACCTTGCTGTAGTGTGTATTTCTAGCAACATATGAAACAGTCTTCATTTGAATATTTTAAAAAGTGTTTTAGTCAGGGCCACTACTCTACTATTTGCATGCTGCTGTCAACCAACAACTGACATGAAAATACCTCCAGCTTTTACTTCTGTGACAACAAGCAATACAGAAGTAAATAGAAGTTCAATGTATTCTTTTACTTCAAAATGTAAGTATCGCATGTATAAAAAGAATGTGGTATATTCAAATTCAAAGCATGTAAAACTATTTTAAATGAACAATATCAGGTTTCACAGTATGTTCATATCTAATTCCCTTTGTGTCAGCTGAACTAAAACAATTGTACTGTCAAACCTCCAAATGCCAAGAGTGCTGTCTTATGGACAGCTCTGAGTTTGGTCTGTTCTACTTATTGACTCATAAACCCCTCAACCACTTTTTCCCTATTTGACCTTGAAAAAATCATATTTCTATTAACATGAAAAAGTCGTTATTTATAGCTACACACTGGCTAGTGTTTTTTATTGTTAATCTATGCATGAAGATCATCAGCAACAATGCACTGAATTGAATCCTTAAAAGAACTGAACGATCTCCATTAAAACTCACTGATTGAACCTTGATTTCTAAGGCACTGAACCATCATGTTTACGTCTTTTGCCTCGTACACTGGTGGTCTTTCACGTTTTGATTTGGCAGTTTAAGTGGAGTGCATTGTTCAATTCTCTTTTTATATTACAACCCTGGACTTTGACCGCATTATTATTTTGAATATTATTTGCTATTCCGCCTCTTAAATTGACACACATATTCCATTTGTACTCAAAGCTTTGTTTGACATCAAGAATTGATGTAACATATGTAACCAGGCGCCAAAGCCAAATATTATATTTACTATGTTTTAAAGCAGAAGCATAAAGCCATTCAAACAATGCATTCCTAATAATCGTGTTATGTTTGTTTTTAAGATGCTTTTTGAACCATATCAGTGAAAAGTAACTTCTACTACAAATTGGGCACATATAGCTATTGTCTATTTTCATGGCACTAAAAAAAAAAAATAATACCAAACAGGGAATGCCACGTACCAAAAACGCAGCCTCCCCTGCCTCTCTGCTTTCATCAGTACTAAGTGCTAACAAGTATGTGCGAATTTGCTTAAAATTGTCAATAGCTGTTACATGGAACATGTCTAGAATCTTTGATGGAACTTCATTCAATCAGTCTGTTTTCTGTCAATCAATCATAATTGAAAATGCAGTCAGTTTTGACATTAGGTCATTATAATTCCCAGAGTACATTGATTCCCAGAAGGCAGCAAGATTGTAAGCGTCTGTGACATCTTCAATGAAATTCTGATATGGCCTGAAAAGATAACAGAATTCAACTTTTTTATAGAAATGTAAAATTCTATTGTCGTCGGGTTTTGCGGAAAGTTTTCTGGTATAAAATTCTTTCAAGGCAGTAAGTTGAAATGGAGTGGGAACAATTTGACTTCATTTTGATTTAAAGTGACCTTAAATCTTTAACTATCCTGCTGCTAAACAAGTCACAATTATTCTCAAATCTGTTCATGGCTAACTTTAAAGTCCCAGGATCTTTTTAAAAGTACTGATATTGATAGGATATGTGATAGAACCAAGTTCTATTCACTTATTGTGTTGACATACTCATTTCTGTTGAATTCAAGTCGCCTTTTCACGAAAAAGAGTTGCCAGGAAGCCTTTTCTTGCAATATCATTTAAAAATACTGCTCTGTATTTCTAATATTACGTACACCGATTTAAAAAGTAAAGTTAGACAATTTCTTTTGTAAAATAAGAGCTTCTTGTCAATGTGCACCTGGAACTTTTAACAAAGGTTCTTGATTTATATGTAAGATAACTGTTTAATTCTTTATATGAATAGTATCTTTGCTTGAATGATACACTGCCAATTATATGGCTGTGTAAACTGATGCTTTTCTTTTGCAACTGTAAATGAATATCGTTTTCTCATTTGTAACTTAGCCCTTGTGACCTTGTGAGGTACAAACAGTTATGCTACACAATTCTCAACAAAACTAATAAAATAAGTGTACATGCAACAAAACAACCAACTCAACTGGGAACTGGCAACTGAACTTGTTTATACACTTAACCGATTTAGAAACGCAAAGGTTTCCCCTGTTTGAACATTTTTATTTGAATGACGCTTTTGTTTTTATTTTTATTTAAGTCATTTTTTGCGATGAATTATTGAAACTGTTACAAAAATTCAATTTTATATTGTTTTGTTAAAATAAAATAAAATAAATATTTTGCCACTTTTGCGTTTCTAAAGCTGCCAGTAATAAATTCAATTGTCGGTGTAGCCCTTCAGGTCGATGGGTGAAGCCGGTCAGCTTGTTTATATCTGTCAGATTATTCTGCATAGCGGACTGCGCAGTAAATGCCATCTCGTTGGTCAGAATATCCCCTCCAAATACAACCTTGTTAACAACTTTACCATCAATATGGGGCACAGCCAATGCATGAACATTCTGTAAAATTTCAATCATTCCCTGAGATGAGTTTTTGCTTCCATCTATAAGGTCACAATTCAGAATAACATATTGTTTCCTAGACAGTTATATGTGTAGATGTATAATGTGTTTTGGGTATGATGTTTTAAGTTTATTCAGTGGTTCTATGTATCTTAAAAGCAAATGTGTGACATGAAACTTCATGTCTGTTTTAAGATTTGACATCTGTATTTCATCAGGAATCAAGTGGCTAGTAAACAAACCCATAACATCTGGTTGTAATGCTGCATTGGTGTATGAACTTTGAACTACATCTTCAAGAATAACCTACCTTTGCTTTACCATTGTCGAAAGAAACTATGTAAACTTTTTTCTCTGGCGATCAACATTCATTCTTGCAGGAGACACCTCTGGTAAAGTTGCATCATTACTTGCAGCTGAAGGTAGATTTTTAATATTATTTCAGTTGCAGGTCTGTTCACATTTGTATCATTCACTTTTGATAGCTCTTCAAAAGTACTACATGTATTTGTTTCTGTAGCTAATTCTGGGGAAGTTCACAGGTCATCTCAATTGGAGACTGATTTTGAATTTGGTGTTTTACATAATTTCTGACAACCTTGTCAATGTTCTCCTCCTGTTTATTAATCATTTCCTTTCTTTTGTTATAGACACTTGTATGAGAAACTGATAGGCCAGTGTCATGCATAATATTAAAGACCTGAAATGTAAAAACTAAAAAAGTAAACTTTCCTGTAACACAGTTACACCCATTCATACATACACAATTTACATATTTCTGAAAACTTTCTGTAGCTTAAACAAGAGGGCCAAGATGGCCCTATATCAATCATGGCCTTATATTGCTCACTTAGATATTTTCTGCACAAATTCCATTGATGTATGATCAACAATAGTGAAGTTGCAACTATCTAAGCTGTAATATTTTTATTTTTAGTTTGAGTTGGGTCAATTGTCAGTATCATTTCCAGTATTTTATTAACCAAAAACAAAATGTATGTACCATGTACCAGCAATTAGAGCCGAATGGACTGAACTGTACTTTTTATCAGGTTTTATCAGGATTGGAAGTTACATGTACGTGTATCAGTAAGTTTACACTTTACAACTTCATCCAATGAATTACAACAATTAAGGTTCTTAAATAATTTTAGCAAAGACTAACACACTTTGTTTTGCTCTCACAGGAACCTGAAGACACAAAGGCTATAATACCTCAACTTGTTTATGCATTTGTTCAAATCCAATAAACTTGTCTCAATGTATGGTTTTCAATTAAATAGAACAAATATGAAACCGATATACAAACCTTCACGTCAAAATCCTGACTTACTTTTCGTCTGTGTACCTTTTTCTACTATCATCTTTTCCTTTGATGCCCCCATTATCGTTGGTGTTCCCCTCTTTGGTGTCACAAACAAACTTTTGGGGTCACTGTATTTTAGGTTACAGCCTCATGAATAAGGCGCTTTCTGCTATCTGAAACAATAACAAGACAGATATCTTAACCAATAACTGAATCATACAGTACATGGACACAACCTTGGTACCAAGGCTATTCATATGTTCATGAATGACATTGCGACCACAGAAGTTAAGCAACATCCTGATGCAACAACTTTATATTCATCCCTTCTGTTTTATGATGATAACAATACATTTATCATTTGTTAAGAGACCACCTTTCTTAAGAAATCACAATTTTAGCATTCAGTGAGTGGATGCTTAAGACAGGTTTGACTGTTCCTAATACCTATCATATTTTTGTCGTTGCCAAAGCAGCCCTATTTATTGTCCAATAAAAACAATGGTGTGTATGATTTCCTTACTATCCTCCAATCCCATACCCGGTTTCACAACTACCTTGCATACTCTTTGAGATATCAAAGGTTCAAGTTTTCCGGACAAACGGAAATAAACTTATAGTCCCCTCCTGTAAAATGGATATGGAATAGGGAGCTATAGATGTTATTATGGGTGTACCTAGGTACCTGTTCATTTCAAAAATGAAAATCAATGGCTTATTCTTTTCAACAAAATCTAACCTGTAATTCTAAAGTTATGGTTGTATAGACATGTTTTGACGATTTATCAATCTTAAATTACACAATGTAAGACACTTATTGCTTGTTGCACTGTTACCAGTTAATTCTGCCGTACACTTTTGTATATACCTCTTATATCCAAAACATTAAGGGGTAATGTACCCTATCAATCAAAATATTGGTCGGAACTCTACACTAATATACTTATTACATGAGAAAATTTAGGTGAAATAATCATAATAGATGTATTATCATTATAAATACAGAAAAGTCATTTGAGACAGAGTCATACATGGAATAGGTTCACAAACTCACTTAAATTAATGCTGTAGACTTCTGTTTGCCATTTTAAATAAAACTTATGTTATGAAATTAGATTCAAGATTAAAGAGGTTGGTCATTTAAGTCATTTTAGAGCAGAACAATTTTTGATATGTGCACCCTGGCCAACTCTAGTGCAAAATCAATACATAGGTTCCCTTAGACCGAGGTTGAATGTTGGTCCAGGTGGTAAAGCTCTTGACTACCAATCTTCCAAATATTTCTGCAAATTCCGACCTAGATGTTTACTTTTTTTTATTCTAGCCTTTAATTTCTAATGTATAGTATTTCAATTTTAAAAGCAATTTTTCAACGGTAACTGAGAGCGAGCAGCTTTAGAACTAGGCGTAGAGGTGTAGCAGTTATAAATATCAGATATATTCAAGGTGTCACACTGAAACGCCAAATTAATTAGGCTACTGCACCCCTAAGATAAAAATGTTAGTATATACATGTATATTGAACAACTTGAAATACATGTTGTCGTATATGAAGTTTATATGATTTGTAACAAAAGAGCGTTCGACTAGTGATTTGTCACAAATACACACTGTTATCTATAAAATCGGTCAAATAATTGGATTGAGCCGAGTTCATTTGGCTATCAATGTTAAAACAACATACCCCTAGGCGTTGAAATTTTTTGTTTAACACCAGGCATTTCCACAGGTAAATACTAGTCTCAGACGATAAATTTCGGTTCGATTTACCCTTTACATCTCCTGAACATATTGTGCACTTTTTTGACAAGGCGGCCGCCATTTCCTTAAATTTTCAGATACTCTCCACATCGAAAAAACCTCCTTTCTTATAACGATCCATTTCATTGGGCGAAAATTACTGATGCATACTCATGACTCATTCATCATTTACGAATTTTCGCCAGCCAATTTTCCCACGGTCTATTGCGTATAAGATCGTGGGTTCCGACGATGGTCAATAGCTACTCAAAGCTAATTTTTACTTGTTAATTATACCGACTGTAAATAAAATTTGTCCGGTTGATCAAAACGGTCCGATTGTGCGTTGGTTGAAAACTGTAACACTTTTAAAACTTACTTCGCTTTTGATTTTGAAGAATGATAGTTGTTTCTGGTATTATTAACTAAAGTTAGATGTAGTATACTCCATCCTCTACATATAGACAGCACAGATTTTTATACGAGTGTAGGTTACAGATGTGAAAATGAGCAGTTTGACATTTTACCGGCGTTTCTTGTTTCGCAGCAAGTGCGCGTTTCATTTACACGCCAATCGGTACAAATAGACTGCGCCACTGCTTTTAACCACTTACGAGGACATTACGAGAAATGCGATCTGCGGACTTACGAGGGCTTTCGTTAGGCACTTTATGAGAATCTTAAATATTCTCACAACTTCAACTTACGAGAAACGGGTCTCGCAAATACCCCTAAGATACGATTTTTGATAAGACGGGCCCAATGTCTATAAATCTAAATGTAAATAGACGGTTGTTTAGGTTCTGAAATACATAAATTTGACGATTTGAAGATATAAGCAAAAACGTTTTTTCTTTAAAAATCATTTTATCAAAGTTTTATGGACTGTTAAAGTAGGTGTGTATACTGCGCACCACAGTCAAGCGCCTTATCAGTAAATTATTGATAATGTCTCAGCTAAATTGGGTTTAAGTTTATATATTATTCTCATTCTGTAAATGTTTGTGTAGTGATTTTGAATTAAACAGAGATAAATATATCTACGTAATTTGAACAGCTTTGATGGGAAAATCAAACTATTTTATTTCGTAAAAAAGCTGTTGCCTTAAAAGAAAGAATATTCATTTTCTTTAACATTCATCATGTACAGAATGAAAATAATATGAAAAAACCTGTAGGATTTTATCTTTAATGGTTTATCAAGTATATCTTACCTCAAAAGTATCCATATTTTTATTTTCATTCATGTCAATTTGTTGGCGCAGCCATCTTTGAATTTGTCATCGACAAACTTTGATATCCTATTTCTCGATTACGTGCCACTAACGATAAGGACCTTTTTTTTCTTAGCGAGTCTCAATATATAGCATCCTGTAGGAGATATATCTCGTTATATCTAAATTGAACATACTGCCTTTAGTTTGTGTCCAAACACAAAAATAGCTAGAAACGACGGACTATTAACATAACTGTCTGTGTACCTGAATGTATGTTGTTATTATTTGAATTGTTTATCATGTCCAAATATAAGCGAATACATTTGTATTTGTTCTAGCGAATAGATTAATCAGTTATGTTAACTGTGACTTATAAAACAATAAATACCTGTTAACAAACTGATTTCTTTTTCTTATGTCAATAGTATACATATTGATGATTCTGGCGCACTTTTCAGACGTCCTGGCGTCCGGCCATTAGGTGCGCCATAACACCAATCTGTATACTACTCCCCTCAATTTTTATTCTTTTATAAACTGCATTGAAAAAAAGAGAATTATTTTCTAAACTATATTATAGAGATTGATACGGACAAAGTACACGAAATTGTAGTCAAAATTAAAAGCGAAGAATTAACAGATGGACAATTGATGCAAAAATTATATAACAAAGAAATAGAACCGTTAGTTTTATAAAAAGATTTAAAGTCAGCATAACCAAGATAACGTATTGTAATATATTTAGAGTTAAACTAACACGAGGAGTGGCCGTGTTACCTATATAAACATAATAAGGTTGTATATTGTTTTACGATAAAATGCAGTACTTTTATCCAAGGGAAATGTGCCAAAAAAGGATGTATTTGCTAGACGTATGTAAACAAGCCGTCCAATTGCATTTCGTGATTTAAGTTACAATGATGCACTGCTACAAACTGAATACAGACGTGCAAGAATTGTAATAATAAAAATGTGCCAACATTTTATCGTTAATTCTAACATGACTCACCTTTTTGTCTCTATATACAAACAGTAGACAAATTATGTTATATTAAACCATAAACAACGCAGGAACCGATATGCTGTAAACATGACGTCATATTGCACCGCATGACGTTAAATAAACGATAGCGTAGAAAATAATGCTTTGCATTTAATTACCTTTTGTAATATCTAGTCATGCTATAATCGAAATAACATCCTTTTCAGCGTTGTGATCATCTAATAAACAATTTTTTGTCGTACTGATGCGCAGTTATAAACCACTCAGGCCTTTGGTCTTAGTGTCTAATAACTGCATATTAGTGCTCTAAATCATTGTTTATTAAACGATGAACAACGCTAGAACGGATGTTATTTCATAAATAAAATAGTTAGTCGTTAGAATGCAAAAAAAACAACAACACTTGTGCTGCGTACTCATTTTTTGAAAAATACCTCGCATTTTAACTCCTGACTGTGTTTTATTCAACAACAACTACAGGTACACATGTATTACTTCTTAAAGACGATCGCGGCAGTTTAATTATTGGCTATATACCAAGTCCTTTAATATAATTAATTATGTTGTTTAATTACATGTCACAAACCATAACTTTTTTTAAAGATCATACAAAAGGATTATTTTGAACAGTTATATCACTATAACATATATTTAATACATATAACTATAGCAAAAAAATCAGTACATCAAGAAAATTTATAACCTCTCGTTAAAAGCACCTAAAAAGTCAGTTTTTAGCATAATAACAAAATTTAAACTATGTCAAATGCTTTCAGAAAGATACATTTTTGTTACATATCTTATGTATGTGATTTGCTACGCTTAATATATCCAGTTAAAGTTTCATTTAGCTATCTGTATTACGTCAGTGGCAATATACACATGGTCTACCCTCCAACATCAGCCCTGCCACCTGAGACAACAGCTCATTTTTCTGAATAACAAGGCTGGTGACCTATCATTTTTAAATTAGTTTTCAAGAAAGTGATGTTTGAACAACTTCTCTGCAAAAAAATTAGAAGTTCTCATTGCTTGAACATTAAAAGAATTTTTAACAAATTACTACAAATTTAACGTATTTTTTTTTTTTTTTTTTTTTTTACATAAACAAGTTGTTCTTCAAGGTATATTTTCAGTGTGAATACATTTTGAAATCTCAATTAATGTAGTTTCGTAAAATGGGATCAATTGCTTAACATTTTGAATAAAAAACAATGGTGAGGTGCCAAATTTAGAGTTTTATTATTGATAAACACGAGATAGGGGTCATTTTAACTGCTTTCGAGAGTATACTTCTAAAGGTGTCCATTACTTATAATAAAGGCTGGTGACCGAACTAACCACATTTCATAAAATTATCATTGCTTGAAAAAAAAATGATTAAACTGTAGCGATCGTCTTTAAAAAGAATATACTTTGAAGTATTCTCAGTTCTCAATGGCAATGTCATTCAAGTTTTTTTGTCAACCTTTTATGATTGAATTATATATCGCCAGTTATTAGTTCCTTTCTGTCATTATCGTCACAGAAAAAAAACCACCCAGCTAAGAAATGACCGAGAAATTGCAGCTTTTCACTTACTTAAAAATACCACAGTACGGGGTGTAACCATACCGGTATGAATCGAATTTCAAGATAATTGAAATACACCGGTCTTATCGCGCACCCCTACACATTACAGATGGGCTCAACCCAGAAGAGAGATGTGCATTGTCGCATGTGGACATTTTTAAAATGTCTTGCCTACAGTGGCGCTCACGTTTTTGTTCCGTTTTTCGGCAGGAAAACGCGAGCAGCGCCCGCTTTTCGCGCGTTTACGAAACGCTTAAAAAACGCTTTTTCTTGCCCGCCCCGTGGAATAAAATGGCTGGTTGCACTGCACTTGCGTGAACAGCGAGTTCCTGCGTTTTTATTTGTTTAAAATGCCTACTCCTTAAGTACCAAATCTGAAAGTAGCTCCGGCACGTCAGTCAGCATATAATCCCAAATTATGATTCTTCATTTGAAACCATATGGCAATTGCAGACATGAAAGTTGTATTGTTTAAATATATAATGTTATAAACTCATGAAGCATCAACTAGATTTTGTAAATATAATTAAAGTAAACTGTTTTCGAATAAGAACCGTGGATTAGTGAATTACTGTGTATTAGTGCTCCAAATTATTGTTAATTAAACGATGAACAGTGCTAGAACGGATGTTATTTCATAAATAAAATAGTCGTTCAAATGCAAAAAATGAAATCACTCGTACTATGTACTCATTTTCTAAAAATTACTACGAATTTGAACTCCTGGCTGTGTTTTATTCAACAACAAATACACGGACACATTTATTACTTCTTAAATAAAATTTACTTTGAAGTATTCACACTTCCTTTGGCAAAGTCATTAAAGTCTACTTGTTAACGATTGAATTATATACCGACAGTTATTAGTTACTGTCTGTCATTGCCGTCACAGAAAAAGCACGCGGCTAAGAAATGACAGAGAAATTGCAGCTTTTCACTTACTTAAAAGTACCACAGTACAGGGTGTAACCATACCAGTATGTATCGAATCTCAAGGGAATTGCAATATACCGGTCTTATCGAACACCCCTACTCATTACAAATGTTACAGATGGACTCAACCCCAAAAATAGATGTGCATTGTTGCATGTAGAAGTATCTAAAATGTCTTGCCTTAATCACCTTAAGGATACTTCTTCCTTAATTTGGCATTGAAGTGATCAAACCCATGACTCTTGTATTGATGCAAACTCGCAATTACTGCTCCATAGCAGCTCTACCATTAAGCTAAAACTAGAATTAAGGCATGTATTACTTTTAACTTTGGATTTAATCTCAAGGCATTTAAACGAAGGCAGTGGTAAGGTAGCCGGATACAGCTTCATAGACTTTTGGTCTAGGTAGCCGGTACTGTATGTCATATGGAGTTACACAGGGTCATTCTTGAAAACATAATTTGCTTTATTATTATGTGAGTGACACTAAAATCAGATAAATGTATTTCTTGTAAGGCAACACTTGTATTTAAAATGCTACCATTGTTGAAAAGCTTGCATCACTTATTATCTACAATAACTCGCTCACTTATGCAGTAAAACAAATAAAAAAAAGGGGAGTTTATTCATAACCATACTGGGGCATGCTGATTATATGTGCATCTTCTTTAAATATTGAACTTTCCTACTAAATACTGATAAATTTCAATCATTGACTGTTGAGAAATGGAACTGACAAAGATTTTCTCAATGATTTACAGGCAAAAAAGCACTAATTTAAAAGATCCATAAGTCTATGGAAAATAATCACTTTGGAAATTGCCGACATTCCACATATCTACTATTTGAACTTGCTGAGAAAAAGGAACGGAGTTCTGTCTATTCAATACATTACATTGTATAACTCTGTGAAAATAATTGATGAAGTGGAACAAAAGTAGTGACCAAAAACATTGACCAAGTACAACTAGGTATGGTATTTATAACTTTGTGAAATGTCATTAAATTATGATGTAAGGGGTTTTGGAGATATATATAAAGCTGAATCCAGTATACCCCATTACACTTGTGCAATTTGGGTGTAGAAACATTCCCACAGGCCGAGACATTGGTAAATTGTTTTGAAGGCGACTGTATAAAAATTAGCCACTACAATAAACAGTCCTGTTCTTTCAGTTTTTCCTATTTCTTATTTTTGTTTTTCATACACAAGAATATTATGACTGAACGCTGCAATGTAGATTCATTCTTCAAGAGAACTGAGTTCCATTTAAGTTGCTCATCTGAGCAACCAATAACATTGTTATTAATGTCACTGTAGTACTCTAGTTCTGTATTAACCAATACTGTATGTACTGCAGTACTAAATAGTATTCTATATTGCTGAAGTACTGCATTAATTTTCTGTATTGTCCAAATCAATTCAGAATCTCTCAATGCATTAAAAAGTTACAACCTGAAAAAATTGAATAAGTTCTCATGTGTCCATTTGTTTTCCAACTGCGACCGTGATATTTAAGCTTGCATTCACCATGCTGTGATTATAATCATATATATGCATTACTAAGGTTATCTCGCGTGCTTAATTCTTCATCATCAGCTACTGTTCTAGAAGTTCAATGACTTCTCTCATAGAAACAAAAATTCACAGCTAGTGTAGCATTATCACCTCAGCTGCAACTTGGGAATTTTATCCAATATGAATGTTCAACAGTCTGGCCAATGATGTATCTTGTTAGCTATCAATTTGCTGATTTAACTGTTGTGCTTTCCTTATCTTCAACAAATCAATGTACATGAATTCCAAATTTAAGTAAACTCAGCAAAGTTCTTTAATGTTAACTGCATGTTTTCAATACATCAAGTGTCAAGTGTCCCATTGTTTCACCTCAATTATCAATTCTTTTCATTTGATGCTTTTGTTTTCCTGGTTTGTTTATTCCATTGAAACTGAAAAATCTACTATTAAGCATATGATGTCAGGTCTCATCACCAAGGTAATTTGATGAATCAAAAAGAACTTCATCTTCTAAACTGATACAGCCATCGCCACAGAATCCTTCAGTTAACGACTGTTGTTTTCATATCTTGGTCTATTGAACATCCCTCTTCACTGTACGTACGTGACGCTTTTTTTCTACAATAAATTAAAAAGAAAAATTAGCAATTGCATTTTGTTTTAAATCTTACAATTAATAATTGATATACATACTGAAAATTTACTGACTGAATTGTTAACAGTCCAGGTTATGATCAGACTACATGGTTTTGTTCTGCATAAGAGGCAAAAGTGTAAGCAAATTGCTGAATATTAAACTAGATACCCACGTGCAACATGTCGACCCCGCCAGCTGTCAAAAGGACTAACTCCTTACAAAATAGAGATAGGCCAAAATACACCTAAATATTGGATGTAACATGCATGTTGTACCACATAAAAGAAGTCTTGATTTTTCTCTACGGCGAGTAATAAAAAAGTTACAATATGATCTATTTATAGTAACAGCAAAAGGAGGTAATTCTAAAAACAAGGGTAGCTCATGGTGGTGAATATTTGTTCCAAGTTACATCAAAATCCCTGGAGCCATGCATGAAGAAGAAATGCTGCAGACAAAGATATTCTTGAATTTGACCTTTAACTTCTAAGTGTGACCTTGACCCTAGACCTAGGGACCTGGTTCTTGCGCATGACACTCCTTCTCATGGTGGTGAACATTTGTGTCAAATATCTGACCTTTGGCCTCTAAGTGTGACCTTGACCTGCCATGTTTATCAGTATCGTATGTGTACAATTAACTACATTACTCTCCGCGAACTCGTTATTTAGTCTATACTAATAATTTGAGCTCGATTGTGAAGAAAGTTTGTAGCTGCTTGTTGCTTATCGAGTCACTCGCGAGTTTGCTTCCTGGAGAAATAGTACTGGTAGCATGTGAGGAGGTACGGTCGTGACACACAGTTGGGCTTGAACCCGAAACCTCCGGTATGAACGGCAGGCAACATAATCTCAACACCACCACTCCTCTTTCTTGTTATTTGACCGCAGTGAGTTTATCCAATATGACATACTAGTACATGTATGTCATAGAAATACATTAAATTACAAATGTATGCAGGTAGGCAAAAACAAAATTTATTTGTTAAAAACCGATTCAGTGTTTTACCACGCACAATCTTTCCCCGGCGTAAAAACTCCAGTCGTTTAATTGTTAAGATATTTTTAAAATGTTTTCTTTATCGTTCGTATATGTTTCTACACCAAAATGTGAGCAGTACCCGACACAATGATAGTTACATGTAAAAGTTTTAGTAATTATCTGCCTCAACACGTTGTTACCAGTTCCCTCAATTGTGTGTGCAATGTCCATTGCTTTGACATATACATTTCGGCAGCTTTCATTTAAACAAGAGACATAGAAGGGCCAGTATCGCTTATTTTCCGCACCATAAACAGTCTAAAGTCATCACTAAAGACGCGTTATACATAAAGTATAGTATGGATCGGTACAGTAGTAAAGTAGTAAAAACAACTGATAAAAGGCGGAAGTTAGGACACCAGTATTGGGCGGTGCTCCATAGCTCCTTTGACAGGAGAGTCGGCGATGTTCAAACATTTGTGCATTGCTTTTGATGTTATCGGTGAACTTCCCAACTCTAATGAATTTCGTTAGCAGTTGTATATACATGGCGCCTGCGTGTGGGTTCCCCGCGCACACGGTTTCTTTCGCGTGCAACACGAACGGCACATGCTTCACGGTTCACGCTCGATTAACCGTGTAGCCAATCAGAACTATGAATAAAACGTGTATCGTGCAGAACCGGATTTAACCGTGCAGCCAATCAAATAAGCACACTAACCGTGCAGCCAATCAACATCGAGATGATATAGCAGGACATTTTAGGCAGACATGTCTGCCAACGTTTTATAATTGACAAAGTATGCCGAACTAAATGCTTTTGTGAATTGGTAAGTGCTTCGGCAAATATATTCCTAATCTGTTACCATCTGTCTTGCAAAACAGAATAAAACCAAGTGATGACATTGTTACATTTTTATAAAAGGCTACACGGTATCTAGTCACCTGGTCACCTCGTACCGTAGTCAATTCGTACTCTATTTAGTCAACACGTACCTTAGGACAATTGCATAGAAAAGTAAGTCTGTGTATAAGGAATATTTTTTAAATATTTAGATTTTCAAATGATAATTCTTATTACTAGATATTTTTTTTAATGCCGTTATTTCGTTTGTTATAAAATTTATCCAAGCAATACGACTTTTTGCACTCATTAGCATTCTTGTAGCCAACTTAATTTGGCGTTTCTAGGTGACCCCTTTCACAGATATGATATTTTATAACTGTCGCACCTCCACGCCTAATTTTAATGTGCTCCATAATAAGCAGAAAGTGTAGTTTCAATATTAGGTACAACCGGCGCTAGCCCAACAAACAGGTTTTTTTTGTTATATACGACGGCCGCCCTTCGCATGCAATATCAGTTTGTAAAATCGGTCAGTCTTGCAGTCGAAATATTGAGGCCAAACCGGTGCATAATACACAATTTACCTACTTTTAAAAACAATTTTCCAGTCTAAAATGATGAACTAAATATCACTTTAAATGAAGGCAGTGTCTAGCGAACCAAAACCGGTTCCCTAGACAGCGACCTTAGCGAACCGGAATCGGTTCTCTAGCCTATATCCGTATATACACTAGCGAACCGGAATTATTTTCCGGCATATATTAGATAATTGAGATAAGAAAATAGATTATTTAATAATTATAAAGTGAAAGCTATCATTTAAACACACAAAAAATGCGGGATTATCAGTTTATTTGCATTTGTTTTCAATGTGTCGATTGTCGAATTGATCTCCTTTGCCTTCCGCACTTCCGGTTTTAGTATGATGCGGACAAATAGATAAGCGTGTCGTTATCGGCACACCGTGCGGGCATCGATGCAGCTACTCTTAAATATGCATTTATACATGTACGTAATATAAGTTTATTCCTTCCCACATCAAGAATTTTGTGAGCGTACATATATGTCGTCTATAACTTTTTATATGTTATTCAGTTTCTCATACTGTACATTTCCGTGAAGATTTATTTTCCTCCTATACAAAAATAAATGCAAAAATTCATCGCACGTGACATTTTTCATACGTCAAACAATTTTTTAAATAGATATCTTAATTTCCTCCACATCAGGGAGAGCACAATAAACACATATACAGAACAAAACAGTAAACATTCAGAGCACTATATATACATTACATATATTACATCACATACATATACAAAACCAGAACAGACGCACTGACATACCAGTACAGCTACGATGACAGAATGTGTTCTTACAATAACACAAACGAAATCAAACGCTTACAAGTACATGTACATTGACAAAAAAGTAGATAAAGTAATAAATTAGAATAAAGTAGAATATAATTCTCTCCTCTATCGTCTCCTTACATTGTTTGCTGGAGGCTATAGTTCGAGCTAGGAAACTCAGACAGAAAGAACTTTAAGGATTACGGACCCTGAAAAATCGGTAATTTCCGTGTTATATCGGTAGATTCCGGAATGTCACGCTTCCGACCATATGTGACCATGTGCTGCTTTTCAATAACATTAGGAATGTTTTACATATGAATGTAACTTGAGAATGATGGAATATTTGAGCTGTGTCATGTGAAAATGGGCCTTACGGTGATTGACCACTGGTATAAGAATGGCAGATAATAATGTTATGTTTGTGTCTGGGACTATAGTAGAAACTGTAAACATTCAATGTGCTGTTGAAAATTTCATAAAGTGAAACTATTCCAACATTGTTATGCCTTAGTAAATGATATGATAAAGTTCACTTTCCCTCTAAATGCTGTGTATCACCAATGTCTGTCATCGAAAGAAAAGGCAAAGAATTTACCATCACTGTGGTGTCTAATTGCAAGTGGTGTTTGTAAACTCCCCACAGCTGAAAATATCGCGTCATCAGGGTTAAACCTGGAGCACTTGAGGAAAGTCTTTATGCGTGATGGTGAAGATGGACTACACAGTACATTCACGATGAAAAACAGTGAAGGCCAACCACGTGTAACAAACACAAAACGGACACTTGAGACTGTCATTCCTAAACTGGTTGATTTCTTACAAAAAAAAACAGTTAAAATTTGTTTTACTGATATATGAGCTGCGCCATGACAAAACCAACGTTATGGTTTTGCGACCAGCATGGTTCCAGACCAGCCAGCGCATTCGCGCTGTCTGATCAGTATCCATGCTGTTCGCTTTCAGTTTCTTTAATTGTAATAGGGTTTGAAAGCGAACAGCATGGATCTTGATCAGACTGCACGGATACGCAGGCTTGTCTGGTTCCATGCTTGTCGCTAACGCACTATGTTGGTTTTGTCATGGCGCGGCTCATAAACTGTTGGATATGTTATATTGTACTGAATATATGTTTCAGAAATGTTCTATAACAGGAAAGCAGTATATTTCAAGTATTGTTAGTTACTCAAGGCCATAGGACATATATTTTCATTGAAATTTAGGCTTACTTATATTTTTAACTTTAGTCGCAGAATCCAAACCAAAATGTCACATTGTCAATACATTATTCTTTTTTTGGTACCTGCAGACATCAAAAACATAACATATGATACATATTGGGATATTTTTCTATGTAAGTATTATCTTTGTGAGCATTTTAGTGTTTTGTGTGGATAAATAGTTCTTGGTCACTTGTTGAATTTCTAGCTCTCGACTACATGTATGTATACAAGATTTTGGAGAAAAAACATGATTTTATTGTTGAAAGAATGTATTTTTTTCTATTCATATAAGTGCTTTTATTGCATTGCAAGTCTTGTTTTGTTTCTAGGCAGAAGTTGAAGCATTATTTAATAGTTTGAAACAAAGGAAGAATAAATACTGAAATTTGACCTGAAATTGTCTCCCTTGACATTTGATACCAAAGTCATAAAATGTTGTGGTTTGAAATAACTAGACGGTAAAAGTTTTTCCTTTTTTGATATGTTTCCCTTTATATCTTGTAGAAACTTTGCATTTGGGTTTTATATTGTGAAACGATATTGAAAGTATTAAAATTTTGGCCAAAACATTGTGTATTTGGACATGACATGGAAAAAAAAAGCCAGGCCGCAGGGTCAAATTTTCACATAATACATTTTATTTCTTTTTCTTTGTGAACAATTGTTATCAGTAAGTAATGCATGATACAAAGTTAGGTCATATGAACACAACAAGGTACATTTCACCAATATATTCCTCAATTTTGAAAAAATACACGAGATTTATAGTATCTAGGTATTTGCTCTTTGGGGGTCTTCTCGGAAAAGTGGGGTAGCCGACATCAAATGTAAATATCTCATGTTTGGAACGGTAAATTTTAATAAAATTACATATTTGGGTTTCTTAATGGATGCTTAACAAGAAACCATCAAGTATGTAACCATTTCTAAATGTGCGTTTCAGGGTCCGTAAACCTTAACAGGATAATAAGAGCATTCATACAGTCTCAGTCTACGGATGCTTGCCGAAACGAAATACAAGCACTGTGTAAGGACTATGCATAATAACAAGAATAAGCGTCCTGTAGAAAATACACGACCGATTTATGCGGATTGGCCTTATTTATGTCAATAGTCATAATCAATAATCATTTAAAACATGATGACAATATCTACTGACGATTTTTAAAACAATTAAGGATATTTTCTTCGTCAAGAAAATTTGACATACCAGAAAGTAAATGTATCAGTGGGCCTCTAGCTGACATATAAATGAGTACAATATAGCTATTTGTTCCTAACAGCTGAAACAGACGATTCCACACGCTTTTTCACGCAAACACGGGGAACCTACACGCAGGCGCCACTGTATGCTTGATAGTCTGTCCGGGGTGTTTTATAAAAATGACTCTTCGCGACATAATCAAATTTACCTCCGACCGACTATCAAGTATATGTATTATATATATTTTATAGTTGATCAGTATTATATATACTTGATTGTCGGTCCGGGGCGTTTTATAAAAATGACTTTTGGGGTCCATACTTCAAGTGACTGAGAAAAACATCCGATAAAAAACCCAGGTCAAAAGGATGAGCCAAATGAATTAGTTGGTCAAAACAAAAGTTGTAGGACCTACAGAGGTTATGTTGATTCACAAATACAAATTTTATTTTATGTCAGTACAGCCTACTAAAGCCTGTATGACTGTCATTCTTGTCTTCGCACATCAGCGTACTGAAACATTATTTACATTCGGGAAAGGTGACTCCTCGGCTGTCTCCTTTCATTCTTGGTTTTTAAAGTTAAAGATGGTTAGACACCAGTGATTAAAGCCGAGGAATCACCTTTCTCGAATGTAAATAAATTATCAGTACCCGGATGTGCGAAGCCAAGAATTATTTCATGAAAGAAACGGGAAATCGTACATGCACAACTTAAGGACTGCGCACGACGTTAAAACAACAAACCTCAGTACCAGAACTGTACAGGGATACAATTGTTTTAGTCCAAATAATTGTACTGAACGGGTGAATATCGTTATAATTTTTGCTAGGCGCTATCCGGCCTCAGAGGGTTAGGTTTAGGGTTAGCGCAGATAACTATAAAATGTCCGTATGTAAAATGGGTCTGCGTTTGAAGTCTTATTATTGGGTTAGGGTTATTTCTAAACCATTTTATTAAGATTTCTTCTTGTTGTTATTGTTTGTGTCGAGACCAGGTACAGTAAAGTGCCGCTCCGAATTAATGACTGTGATATTTTGTAATCATCTACGCTTCTTCACTCTGGAGATTATTGTAAGAGATTATTGCTAACATCGACGCTTACATTTCAATGTAAGCAAAATCAAAGTATTCAGACAAAGACACGCTTCGCTCATTAGTGAAACGGCAAGAGTTGTGAAAAACACGCGCTGGGAATCTTCTGATTGGCTGCTTGTTTGGACACGCCTCTTTACCGGGCGACTGCTTCCATATTTGGAGTGACCCGTTTTCTTGACCGGCTTTTCTTTCTATATTTGGAAGTGAGATGTTTTTTGCGATAAAACGCGTGAAATTTACCGCGTTTACCCGGCGTTTTCAATGCGGTAACAACCATGAGGAAAACGGAACAAAAACGTGAGCGCAACTGTAACTTGCCATAAGGATACCTCTTTCCTTAATTTGGCATTGAAGTGATCAAGCCCATTACTTTTATGTTGATGCAAACGCGCATTTACTGCCCCATAACAGCTCTGCCATTTAGCTAAAACTAGAATTAAGGGAAAAGGAGTACTTTTAAGTTTGGATTTAATCTCAAGGTATTTAAACGAAGGCAGTGGTATAGTAGACGATTACGGCTTCATATACTGTTGGTCTAGGTAGCCGGCACTGTATCTCATAAAGAGTTACACAGGATCATTCTTGAATACATTTTTTATAATTATGAAAGTTTCACTAATATCAGATAAATTGTATTTCTTGTAAGGCCACACTAGTACTTTAAACGCTACCATTGTTGTATAAAAGCTTTCATCACTCATTATTTACAATAACTTGCCCACTTATGCAGTAAAACAAATGAAAAAATAAAGGAGGTTAATTCATAACCATATTGCTGATTGTATGCGTATCTTCTTAAGATATTGAACTTTCCTACTAAATACTCAGACTGCTGAGAAATGGAGCTGACACAATTTTCTCAATGATTTACAGCCTAAACACTTAAGACCCATAACTCTATGAAATAATAACTTTGGAAATTGACGACATATCGCATATCTCCGATTTGAACTTGCTGAGAAAAAGATGTTTTCTCTTTGGAACTGCTAAAAGGTAGTCCATTTAATGTCTTTAAAACAACATGAAAAGTATAATATCAAATATTACAAAAGACCTAGAAACAATAGGATAGATAATATCATATTACAATTGTTACAAGCTTCATAATACATTCTGAATTCTAAATAAGGACATTATAGTCATTGAAAAGCTTACTAAACAGAACGGTCAAATGCGGGAAATCAAAACATTGTCAAATGAGAATAATGTATGTCACAGAGAAGACATTATTTCGAAATTGTGCTGTCAATAAAAATCAAGCAAGATGTTGTGAAAAATAACAGTATATTTGTATCCTGTATTTATCTGAGTCAAAGAAGATACACATAATGTATGAGCATCTTCATAAAATAGTTTCGAAGTTGTCATAACGCGCAGAAGTATAAACAATAATTATAATAATAAACACCATACAACAAACCTATTTGTCGTAAGCGAAAAATAGAACTGTTTGGTGTATTTAGATATTTTTAGTTTATATTAATTTATTTTAGGTCGATTGTGATGAAAGCTTGTAGCCTATCGAGTCACTCTCGAGTCACTCTCCAGTCCGCTTCCTGGAAAAACCAGTACTGGTGTCATAATGCGGAGGTATGGTCGTGACCTTGAAAGAAATTTGAAATATATTTATTTATTTGACTTTTTATTTCTTAGTGAAGTGTGCACACAAGTCTGTATATTCTGAAAATACCGCAGTCCGTACACGTAAAAATACGGGAATCTAGATATACAATCACGTATATTCTGAAATACGAGAGACCGTAGACTGCCAAATACGACATTGCCTATACTTACTATACGGGAAACTAGATGTACTGTCCCGTATATGACTGAAATACAGGTTTGTGCAAATGAGTCCGTATATTCCTGAAATACGGCACTCCGTACACTTAAAAATAATGGAATTCAAATACTTAGTAAGTATATTCTGAAATACCGGAGTCCGTAAATTGCTTAAATAAGATATTGTTATATACTTCCAAAGGAATGGTAGCATTAACATAAAATGCATATGTTATATGTGTGCCAAGAGTTAAACTACATGAAAATAGTAGTGAACTTTAAAAATCTTTTTTTCTCTAGAAAATATCGCTGTTCATTTTAGCGTCATTTTTCACAAACGGCTATTCCTCAAAATCTGCGCCTATAGAAAAAGCTCAACAAATTCAAATACTAAATAACAGTATATGAAATCATATTTAAAATGAAGCGCTAAGGTCCATAGTATACAAATATAACATAGATTTTTTTATTGTCCTCTCTTCTCTTAGAATTATCTTGGATTTTCAAACAGACAATTTTCGTTCTCGTGGCGGCTTTTAAAATTATAAAATAAGACAATATAACCATGTTCCAAAAGTCTGTTTAATTCAAAAACGCCGCTTCAATCTTTCCTCAAAGTCAATTTACCCCCAATCAAAAATATCTATACAATAATCCAAAAGGATTGACTCGGTGCACAAAACGACAAACACTATCAATCGCATTAACTTTGTACAGAAAGGTGTGTTATAATACCCCGTGCATGACTAAAATACGGACGCATGCTTGCAAGTCCGTATAGTACTAAAATACGGCATTACATATTCATGGTAATACCAGAATCTTGATGTGCAAGTTTGTTTACCTAATTATCTCTAAAGTTGAAGCCCAAATATATGGAGTAAATACTTGATAAGTTACCTGATGTTTGACTCGTTTATGTGAGATTTTCTGACGGAAATTATTTTAGCTCGATTGTGAAGAAAGCATGTAGCCTATCGAGTCACTCTCGAGTCCGCTTCCTGGAAAAACCAGTACTGGTGTCATATGCGGAGGTACGGTCGTGACCTTGATGGGGCTCGAATCCGCAACCTCCGGGATGAGCGGCAGACCCGTAAACATCGACGCCATTGAATAAAGTTCGGTATAAAATGTATTACGCGCTGCAATGTATAAACACACTGGAATGATTTTAACAAAGTTTCAGTTAACAATTGTGCGTATTGATCTGTATCTTTGACATCTCAAGAAGGTTAGCTGTATTTTTGTATATCAGGCGACTTAAACGACCACGTTGGTTATTTTTAACTAATTAAATCGTTTTTGATATCGTCCTGAAAATTTCGTATATAAGGTTACGTCCTTACTCCCGCATGGAAATCATTTAGTACCAAACGTGCACATCAGCAGTTCTGATGCATGCGCGAGACACTTTAAATGCTACATCTGCATTTTGAGGAATATTTCGAAGACCTATGTTAGTAAAAGGTATTTAGTGTATGAAACATTCCTAAAGTATCCAGTTTTCTGTGTTCCGGTGGCATACTAGTGTTAGAATATTTGTGACATGTATGTTGTTTATTAAATTTGTAAAACAAATGAAAGAAATAAAATGAATTAAGCATGTAACTCGAGCTTTGATAAATTGCTCGACTTTTAACTTTAATTCTAATATGCCTATGGTATATTTCTATAGTCAAGATGTTTTCTGCATAATGTCACTGTCAGGTATTAATTTAATATTTTATGTATTAGATGATTAAACTAAAATAAGTTTGTATAAAATAGTTATGTATGATATCTTGAATGGTTGCCCGAATAAGGGAGTGAATTCCAACAGCCACTATTTATGCTTTTTTACACATTAACGCCGAACTGAAAAAAAGGTCCTGGTAGTTATGATAATTTTGAAAAATTCGGCTTATAAGAATCGAAAAAATCTATGTTTTGGAGTGCTTTATCGAAATTGAGGCATTTCCCGTCGGTATTATGCCTGCGTAATAATTCACTCGGGCTTCGCCCTCGTGAATTATTCCGCCAGGCACATCGCCTCCGGGGAATGCTTCAATTTCGGGAAAGCAATCAAAGCCATAGATTATTTCTTAAATGTTATCAAAGTTGATCATCTGTCTTCTGTTATTCGAAGCCTGTACGCAAAATACGGTACGCATTCGTGACTGTCATATAAAAGTATTCAAACTTCCTTCGGCAAAGTCATCAATGTCTATTTGTTAACGATTGAATTATATACTGACAGTTACTTATTAGTTACTGTCTGTCATTGCCGTCACAGAGAAAGCATGCAGCTAAGAAATGACAGAGAAATTGAAGCTTTTCACTTACTTGAAAATACCACAGTACGGGGTGTAACCGTACCGGTATGTATCGAATCTCAAGGGAATTGCTATATACCTGTCTTATTGCGCACCCCTACTCATTACACTATTAGAGATGGACTCAATCCCGAAAAGAGATGTGCATTGTCGCATGTAGAAGTATTTAAAATGTCTTGCCTAACTTGCCATAAGGATACTTCTTCCTTAATTTGGTTTATGCGCACCATAAACCGGTTTAAGCTCCCCAGTGGTCTTTTTGCCACTGACCGTTCCAAGGCGGTGCCCCACTGTGTTCCTTTAATTGTTCGTTTTGTCCTCGTGTGTTTGCTTTGTATGCTAGTGTGTGTTGGTATGTGTGTGTGTGTGTGTGTGTGTGTGTGTGTGTGTGTGTGTGTGTGTGTGTGTGTGTGTGTGTGTGTGTGTGTGTGTGTGTGTGTGTGTGTGTGTGTGTGTGTGTGTGTGTGTGTGTGTGTGTGTGTGTGTGTGTGTGTGTGTGTGTGTGTGTGTGTGTGTGTGTGTGTGTGTGTGTGTGTGTGTGTGTGTGTGTGTGTGTGTGTGTGTGTGTGTGTGTGTGTGTGTGTGTGTGTGTGTGTGTGTGTGTGTGTGTGGTTTGGTATGCACTGGACAATGAGGACATTCATTAGTAAGAACAGCAACGACTGAGGACTTGTCGGTATAATGAGGACGTCCTCACTTGGTTACAATGTAAATATTCTTTAAAATACATATTTTTCTATAAAACATGTTTTAAAGTTGTAAAATCAAAATGTCTCATTTGCCGTCAAATTCCTAGCACTTTTTGACGTGTGTATCATTGTTTAAATTTTTCATCATTTTCTGCGCATTACAATTTCACACTCAATGATACTGCGCATGCGCATATGACGTCATTCTTATCATATCAATAAAATGGCGCCAAATTCCGAAATGTGCTTCGTACATCATTTTACTTTCGCTGTTAGATTAAAAATCTCCTAGAAATACTATATTTGATGTTGTAGAACAACATTTGACAAAATACAATACGTTTTACGTATATATTAGCTATTGCAATTTAATATTGACAACTGTGTCCTCACTCGTCTCTGTTCTTACCATATCTAAAAGTCCTCAGATGTCTTGTTTACAGTATATTAGTTATCAATAATTTGTCATATCAAATTCATATTGAATATTGTAAGCCTCAATGATATCAAGTGGTATGTATTACTCATATTTCTCATTTTGTGTTTACTTACAACTACTTTTATAACTCAAAGACTCAATTTTTTTTTTTTTTTTTGTTGTTTTTTTTTCTTGAAAACCTGAATGTGTCGTTAATCTGGACTCGACAGTTGGGGTGATGCTCTTTCAAATTTACAGACATGATATGTCTATTAAGATTGTTTAGTCTCTAAGTCTTAGAGATTGATTGCTGTGGATGATTCTTCTTTTTTCGTGACATGTACTCTATAGGAAAAATAGCGAACAGTTACAAATTGAAAATAGACAAAATTTAAGTTATGTATTTGGTGATAATCAATGCATTAAATCACTTTATAAAACTAAAATGGCTGTTTCTGTATCTCTGCAAAGTAGAAAGATCCTAGTCCATTAAAAGATTCAAAACTTGTTTCTAAAATAGAATTTTAACTTTTGAAGTGGTGTATAAAAATAATTAAACTCTTTAAAGAAATTTAATATAGAAAATCACGCCAACTTTTAATGTAAAAGTTTAGCATATATTTAAAAAACGTTTATATAGATGTTGAAGTGTATTGTTTTGAAATTTTTATAATGACATTTCAGCAAATAGTTCTGTATTATTTATAATCCAAGATATCCGTACGCTTATACTGCAAATGTATCATGTTAATTATAAATATATCTATTAAAAAATCACTAAACACTTCCGCATACATGAACAGAAATATGGAATGCAATACCTTATGAAATTAAAGATACCCACTCTTTCTCTGACTTACTTGTTTGTCAACTTTAAAAGACAATATAAATATGAATGAAATTTTTCTAATTTTTATTTGATCTAACCGTGTATGATAAGAGAATGAGAGAAAATTATCGATTTTTGGTAATTTTGTAACATTCTACGAAGAATACAATATTTAAAAAAAAATAAAAAATATAAAAATTCCAACAAAGAAGCTGGTATAGTTAAAATGAGAAACAAAAGGCGCGGCCGAGCAATCCTCATGTTTTTTTTCTTTTCTTTTTTCAATTATTTAATTTTATTTATCAAATAAAATATAGACAAATGTTCACGTGGACTGTCTGCAGTTTACTTTTCAGTTTGTTTGTTTTTTGGGTTTTTTTTACAATAATTCTATTCATTTTCTAGTTTTGTTACATTGTCAAATTGAGATAAAGTACAAAAGTAATAAGATAAATGTTGTGAACACTTCAAAATGTAATACTGTCTTTACGGTGGTTTAACAAGAATAAAGTTAACATCATTTCGAATGTTGAATTGATTGCGATTGATTGACTTTACATTTTCGTGGCGTCAAAACAATTTAGGGCTTTAGATTTTATATTAATACTATTATATTTTGTTGTTATAAATCGATTACAATGATTTTCGACAGAAATGTGACACATAAGTTGAATTACTTTCACTCCAAATTTGAACGAGATCAGTGCATTACTACTGAATTTATTGCGAAATATATACGTGTAGCGTTAGATGTAGAACGCAGTGTATAGTAGTAGTAGTAGTAGTAGAAGAAAAAGAAGAAGAAGAAAATGAAGAAGAAGAAGAAACATTTTATTTAAAAAAAAGACTGAAAAGCCCACAAGGATGCAAAACAGGCATGTAATCAGATATGCGATAAATATATAGTTGTATGTATACATGTAACATCAATTTAAGCTGATGTTCATTCATAATAAAATAACAGATATTGAAAAGTAGCAAAAGTAATTCCTATTATAATTTCTGTTCTAGTAAATTATTTGATTTACACAAGATAGATATATCTGAATAATATGTAGATACTGACTATAGGTGCAGTTTGAAATTGTACTCCGACCCACCACTCTATCATCATCTATTGCTAACGGGACAACATTCTCATCATAGTGTTTACATAAATGCCATATTAGTATATGATCTTTGCACAAACTACATGAGAACAGTAATCTGACGTTAAAGTGTATACATTTTGTAGATATTATTCATGCTAGGAGAAGCCACAAAAATCTGTGTCGAATTCGCGCAAACAGTCACATAAATAAGGCGAGCTGGATATGTATACAGTTCCAAGTAATTAACACGTAATACTCACCACTATCACACATATGTACTAGGTTAAGACACAACCTTATACTATATACATTTTCAAGTATGGTCAAACTAATAAATATTGATTAGTATGGTCATATAAACTGTAAAATAAATAGATCATTTTGAAATTTTAAAGATCATCTCTATACTTGTGCTTTCTTCATTATCGTGTTCAGTGTTCAGTGACGGTGTGTGTGCGTACGTGCATTGAAGTAAGAACGGTCGCTAAGCAGTCTTCAGGCATGGTATATAGATCATAATAGATGTATATGCATTCATGTTTTCTTAAAAGATAATGATAACATTTGTTGAAATTCTACACTCTTCCTTGTTCAATATGGAATCTCACAAAGGCGTCTGAAAATATATTTGATAGTGGTCGTTAGATTGAACCCAATCATACTGAAATAATTTTTAAATTTCTTTATAGTATTATACAACATGATTATGACCGAAAATTTCTCGATTCTTTCCTAGATCACTTATATGTACAAACTGACTGCATTATGTGACGCATATTAATGCTATTATACATCGCTATGTACATGCATGTATACATGTATTATGTGTTTCCTAAGTACTACAAAAAAAACCCACCGAGTTATATACTCTCGTCGCCATATGACAACTGCTGTTTAGCATGACTTTCAGTACAAAACAACATTCAAACTCTTCAAATGTAACTTAAATTTTATCATGTGACGATCATTCATATTCTTAGTCCGTTACATCATTATTGTAGTGCAGGCTAACGTGACAGTCATTATATCAAAATATACACATCCACTTTTTATTCCATGACGAAAAATAAAAGTTTTACATTAAAATATATATTGGTAAATCATTTTAGAATCTA
Source organism: Saxidomus purpurata (assembly GCA_022818135.1). Taxonomy (NCBI): domain Eukaryota; kingdom Metazoa; phylum Mollusca; class Bivalvia; order Venerida; family Veneridae; genus Saxidomus; species Saxidomus purpurata. The sequence continues at coordinate 59,707,504 of JAFMSR010000003.1, forward strand.
TATCGTGTAATTATCACAATTTCAATATTTGTAAAGACCGAGATATACAATGAAGAGGTTGTAATATAGCTACGTGGTACAGAGCACAAAAGATATTTTAAATATATTGAAACAATTTAAAACTGTTAAACATTTAAAATAGCATTTTAATACTTACTTTGCAATATAATTATTTATATTATAATGTCACTTTTTAACTTTAAAAGACCTAAAAATAATTTTAATCTATGGTAGCCGTTAAGGCATTTTTGAACAGTGGGGATCATCCTTAGACGCCCGTCCGGAATGTACCGGAATACGACAAACAGTGTCAAGTGTAATGTCCACATTCGTTCGCCATTTTGAATGCTTTTTACACATTTATCAGTTGTTTATGAAGCTTGAAAGGACGGCATGAGACGCATCCAAAGAAAATCTCCGTTATCGAGTGCTAGGAATTGGTTAAAAGAAAACAAAGATCAACCAGGGTTTGAAATCATCCAATGTCCCATTAAAGGTAGGCAATAAAATTGATGGAATAATTATGTTCCCATTACAGTTGAAAGACTTAAAAGTTTACATCTGCCTACTTTATTATATCGCCGTCAAAGATTTGATATGATGCAATTCAGGTTTGTGACTTACTTGCTTGAAACCTAGATCTACATGAATTTCTACTGTCTGTTTCAGTGTTTCTGCCTTATAGATCTAAACTGATGAAGCAGTGATATTTTTTTTCAATTTCAAAACAACCTGTGGCTTTCTGAAGGGGAAAATATAGCCCGATAAATCAGAAAATCAAATTCCAACAACTGGGAACACATTTTATAAAATTTTCAATTTGATATGCATGGTACATGGCAGAGGCTATCTATAGGGACAGCTTTCTGTCTTCTAGCTGATATATAAGTCAGCTGCTGTTAAGTCATGGTTCTGGTGAAGAATGTGCACATGAGGGGAAAATATAAGCATTTTTAGGGGAAAATATACCTATTTTGGGCTAGGGGAAACAGCCTTTATTCAGCTGTAAAATACAGGAAAACAAATCACTGTAAAGTCATATACATTTTCCTGAATACCGGTCATTCTTTTTTATTTTAAATTTTATATATGAAGCCGAAGGATGTTATTTGGTCTGTGTTATTTTGTCATTGTTCAGGCTTGAAAATTGTTGATGTCCGTTTAGACTTAATTATGATACTTCTGTTCAGCTTGAAAATCTGTGTACATGCTTTAGCTATTTAGGGCTAAGCTAAAGCCTTGGAAGTCACAAGCCAAATAAATGAGGAAACAACTCCAAACTTCCATTAATGGAAGCCCTGGCTCCTGGAACTATGTTATCAAAATTTGCAAAGACATGTATGTAGGTTCAAATAATTTAAAATCTAATTCCCTGGAAGTGTATGATCAAATATTGATTGAAGCAGGGCTCTCTTTCAAAAGGAGTAGACACTCTTTTACAAATTATGATTTCATCGCTTATATCCTGTCACAATCACTGCAGTAAAACTGATAAACTGGGCTGATCAATAATCAGTAATTTTCAAGTTAAGTTTAGCAATGGAATATGGTCATGAAAATCAGATACTTGTACCTATTGCACAATATCATTAGGTAAATTGCTAATTTTTATTAAATTTCTTTAGGAAAGATATTTTTACTTTTACACAGAGTATTAATTGCTCTTTTAGGTCCTATTCCATTTGTTTACAGAAGCTATAATATTCTTGAAAATACAGCAAGTAAGAAATGAATACGAAAATTATCTAAGCAGTCATAAAAATCCACAAACATCCAAAAAACACAACAGATTACAATATGGTCAAGAAATGGTGTGATGTTAAAGCTGCATGCCTCCAGATTCATGCTTATTTTCATGAAAATTTTGAAAATGTATTTAAAGGTTAAATATTGTGAAGTGAACAAAGAAAGTAATTTACACATTGCAAACGGCACTTACGATCCACGCAAAGTACCAAAAAGAGGTCAAAATATAGATAAATACCTCTTACTTGAGCTAGTAACGCAGTAGAATTATAGTGATTGATACTGCAAAGTCAGTCATTAATTGCTCATAACATGTAAATAATTAATTAGATATTGAATCATTTTACTTAAGATCTTAATACATTTTTCTAAAGATTGAATTTCTTGAAATATTTTGACTCATCTGGAGGCGTGCAGCTTTAAAAATACACATATTTTTATCAGTTCTATAAGTGTTTAAATTTGTAAATGAGCAAAGCAAAAAGCATTATTACTTAGTTTAAACCCATTTGCATAATTTTGAAAGTATACTTTTTTGAAAATTTAATAAATTAGCCATTTTCTCACATAATGAAGGCACCTCAAAGGTAAAAAATGCAACATTTTGCCACTTGAAGCTAGGGCCGTGTAACAATACGGCAAAAACCATATTGCAATATATTGCCATTTTGCCAAAGCGTATTGCAACACATATGTTTTGATGTAAAGATGGAGTAACATTATATATTATTATTATAATATATGTATATATTCTAAGCAGAAACTTAATAAAAATATAAGAACTAAATAGAAAGTAAAGTGTCGCACAATTTGATAAAGAAAACTAGTCACTTGTGACCTTTCACATCTGGGCCGCTTGTTTAAATTACGCGGCCGCTTATTGACTTTTAAGTGTACTAGTTGTTGGATATTTTTATCTTACGTTGGCGCCAATAAAATTTGCCAATTAAAGATTTTATGTGAAATTTGTACGAAATTAGAAGGCAATTAATTGAAATTTATGATTTTTATAAAATACTGGTTTTCCAAAAATTGTACCGCGGTACGAAATTTATTTTTTCATATTGCAATATATCGGTAAACCGTTACACCCTTACTTGAAGCAAGTTCTGCAAGATTTCATGTCCTTTTTTTGGTCAAAAATTATCACAAAAACAAACATAAAAAAAGAAAAGCATTTAAACAAGCAAATTATAATTATAAATTTTCTTTCTCATGCATGGGCAAAAAGAACATTTATCTATTTCAGGAAGAGGAATTATTACAACAATATCAAGAAGTAAAGGTGACTTTCTTCTTCATTATGATGGAGAAGTAGTTTCTGCTGATGAGGGTGAAAAAAGAGAAGCTGAAGGCAGCTCTGGCTTTAGGTTTTTCTTTAAAATAGGGCAAAAAGAGTTTTGGTAAGTTCAAAGAGTAAGCTTGTTATATTTAATTGAGGTTCATAGTCTTTATCTGACAATATTCAATACAAAAAAATGTTGCGTTATACTAACTGATTACCACTTTGGTCCACTTGTTTGGATAACAGGCAAGGGCACTGCTTTTATTTCCATAAACTAGTATTTATAAATTATTACAGTCACTGATTATGGATTTTATTTTGACGTCACTCACTGCAAATGTTCTGAAAATCATTTCAAGGCTAAGAATTTTTTTTTTACAGTGTGGATGCTACAAAAGAGACAGGTCGGCTTGGGCGACTGGTAAATCATGGGAATAAAAAAGAAAGAAATGCTGTCATGAAGCAAATTGATGGAAATTTGCTTTTGTTTAGCCTTAGGTATGTGAAAGTGTGGTTAATTCATTTTACATTTATCTAATGTCCCCATTTGCACATTACACAGTCCTCAGTAGAAGTTAAGCACTGTCCTCAGTGTACTTCAACATTGTTGATTCTTGGCAAATATGTCTTCAACATGTTATTATTTAATGCTTAAATTACATTCTACATAGAGTTCCTGTTGCCATGGCAACCATAAAGAAAAAGTGCAAAATATTGAGTTTCTGATACAAGTGGTTCACACAGGTTCATTCAGTCATTGGCACTATCCCTCACACTTTGTGACATTATTTTTACTCACCTTAGCTAATAGTTATTAGGATGAGCTAAATATATTAGGTTGGAACATGTCTGGGCATGTCATAGGTTTTCTTTAGAAAGAAAAAAAAGAAGGTTGGAGGTCAATGTCACAGGGGCCTTTAATATAAAAATCCTTCTTGTCTTGAAATTTGAACAATAGTTTTTTGTGTGCGACCCAGGGTTTTAAATTGTTTATTAATCAATAAAAATGTCTATAGAACCATTCTCGTACTCATTTTTTAAATGCATATTTCTTAAAATCATCATTTTTCTTTCCAGGGATATTGAGATAGGTGAAGAGATTACATACGACTATGGGATTGCCGAACTACCCTGGGAAAAGGTGATTACATAGAAAGGACCCACTTTACTTAACCTGTTATAGGGAAAGCAGCTTCCCATGCATAGTTAATCATTTCTATTTAATCCATTCTTTTATTCAAATAAGACATATTCACTAAAGATTTAATGGATTCAATTAATTTCTGTGATTAAAATATTTAACTCAAGGATAAGCATAGTATGTCTTTAAAATTATCAACAATTTTATGTTTTGAGCACTTCTTTCTTATTTGAAGTTGAACAGATTCTTGTTTTGCCAACTGTTATTCTCCATTTCATCCATTTCATTATGTTCATTCTTAAACAAGCTGTTTAAAACTGTTACATGTTCCTACTATTTTAGTCATGTTTAAAACTTAATTTTAACTTGACATATTTTTCATGATACCATAATACCGTTTTATGAGACATTTATATAGACATTTATGAGGACTGTCCCACAAAATGGTGGACAATTGCTGTAAAACAAACATTTTACAAAAGCCAAGTCAAGTATCTACATGTCCCCATTTGCACATTACACAGTCCTCAGTAGAAGTTACACTCTGTCCTCGGTGTACTAAATTTAGGAATAGGGCTCCTGATCGTTATTCAGCTTGCAACACTTCATAATAACACTATGTAAATATACGGTGTTTCTGATTCAAAATGTAAACATAGGGCTAGTGCAAGGTATGATTGCAATGAAACTGTTAAAATGCTGTTTCATTCCACTTTACCGGAAATACATGTGTGCAGACTACAAAATTTAATTTTGTTCAGTGCAATAGAATTTTACATTGTGATGTCATGATAAACTCTTATAAGTAAAACACTTCTATGTTAAATAGGGATTCTTCAAACTATTTGACGGTTTCAAGTTGACAGAACAAATTGAAGATACTGACATCCTGATTGTGCCTGCATGTAAGTTGAAACATTTATGAATTTAGCCAGAACTGTCTTTTAATCAACAAAAAATGAATGCTACATTGGCCTAGTTTTTATAAAGGATTACATATTCATTCATATGTATAAATATGTTACTTTCATGTAGAAGTCGTTAACTACTTGTATTCATGTCCTTATTTGATGGTAATACTGCCTTTAGTATAAGGTTTACACTGTCCTCATTTTGTGTTTAACTTTTTAGACTAGATATGAATATGGCCCTTTTGAATTAAATATGTATTTATTTTTTTCAGCGGAATATGGCAGCACAACATACACAAGTTTGAAGCTGTTCCAAAGCTTACTAGGGCGGAGGGTTAAAATTTTGAGCAAGAAGTGGGTCAAAGATTCACTTATGCAGGGATCAGTTCAAGACATGGTGAGAAGTGTTCAAATTTTCAATGTTTACATTGATGATTGTAAATTGAAATTAAATTTTATGTTAGAAAAACAAAAGTGATCATGTTTAAAATTACTTCAATGAACAATCATGAATGTTTCCTTCAAGCTTATATGATTTCTCTTAAAATTTCTCTTGAATCTGAGGTGCTAAAATTATTGTGTACAAGTGTTTCAAATAGCAGTTAACATTGCTCTGATAATATGAGAGGAAGAATTTGGCAGTTAATAAAAATAATAGAATTGCATTCTGGATCAAGTACCACCAGGGTACAATATTATATTTCTAAAAAAATTCTCGTATACTAGTTAGTTTAAAAATATTTCAGTCAAAGTACTTCGTGACAAGTGCATCAAATTTCGGTCAGTGGTCTGATGATGAAGATTACCAACCCTTCACGTTCCAGATAGTTGGCAAAGAATGGATTGACATATCAGAGTGTAAGGGAAAATACATTATATTTAATTTACAAATGTATAATATACAAACTTAAATGACTGGATAGTGTGTATCTAAAATGAATTTGAATTGTGATAAATTTGCTTAGTTTAAGCTTTTTGTGTATGAAGTGTTTAAAGTCCTTAGAGTGCAAGTTGTTCAGGAAAAAATAAACTTATGATGTATGAATTTGTTAGGTCTGATCAGATACAACTTATTTTTAACACTGGTTGCCATGACAACCAATAGTAAAAACTTATTGTCAGAAACCACAAGGTCAATAAAGACCCTGCCCCAGGGGTCACATGTACATTAAAATGAAAACTTTAAAAAGTTTTAATTGCCTATTACTTTGCTATTACAGATTGTCTCAAGGAACTGTTGAAATAGCACAAGTGTCCAAGGTGCTTCACTGTCTGAACTCCGGACGTCTGTCTGAAGTGAAGAACAAACGCCTAGAAGACATTGATGTCAATGATGATGTTGGTGAGTCAGCAGTTTCATGTTTTTATTTTCTTTGAAGTTAGGAGTATGTCACTTTGTAATAAAGTTATAATACTTATTTAGGGGAGTCGATATTTTGATAAAGTATTTAGGATTATGACATTGCCTAATGAACTGTGGTGTAATGTTGATGTCCATGCAATAATGTCTGTATGATTCATAATCATTATTATGAACATTTATTACAATGACAAATACATTAATGCTTAGCCTCAAGTTTTCTATAGTTTGTCTCTAAACAAATGGTCTTCTTTTATTTCTTACAAATGGTTTCTTTTGTCTGTAAACAAATGTCTTTATCTAAAACAAAAATCTTTTTGGTTGTTTATTTAGTTCTTGATGACACAAGCAATGATGAAGATGAAGATGATGGTGAGGATGCTGGTTTTAGGGGCGATAATTGCAAAGACAACCCTACTTCAGCTCAACGTTTACATGTTCAAGAACATAGAAAGCGAGGTATTTTTTGTAATTAATCCTGTTGCAATATATGAATCACATGATGTTACTGTGAAATCAAATAACATAAATCTGTGGGCATAAAAATTTGTTGATTTTTTTAATTGAACCATTTTGTGGGTACATAAATCTGTGAATATTGCATTTGTTAATAATGAAAGTTCATCAAAAGATTTTTGTTGGGGTCTAAAATTCATAGGTATGCCTACCCATTTAATCCATGAAAATTAATGCCCCATGAATATTACTGATTTTCAATAAGAAAACTCTTGAAGCATTGTTTCGCAGTCATTTATATTTATATATTAGATGTGTAAAATATCATGTGGCAAACAAAAAAGCTTACTGTACATATATAATTATTATTGTATCTAATGTCCCCATTTGCACATTACACAGTCCTCAGTAGATGTTAAGCACTGTCCTCAATGTTCTTCAACAAAGTTGATACTTGGCAAAGATGTCTCCAACATGCATCTCTTTGTTTAATTAAATTGCAGTCAATGAAGAACTGTTGTTGCCATGGCAATAAAAAGAAAAATGAAAATCTTCTGACACTACAAGTGTAAGACTTGAGATAAATAGCATTTGAATTATCTTGCTGGATAAAATGTGCTTGCTTTAGACAAAAAAAAAACAACAGGAATATTGAAAAGCATTGCAGTTCAGACTTCTTGTGTATTTTTATTTCAGTTATTCTTGTATATTTATTAAAAGTTAAAATGTGCTTATTAATATGGATTACAGATAACCAGAGTGAGGTCCATCATCTCAAGATGGAAGTTTTTTTATGGAAAAAATATAGATATTGTCACAGTTGAATTATTAGCAACTTTTGTATTAAGCAACACAAGCTCTTGATCTTCTTGTTCATTAATTTGTTTTAGAACAAACAGAGTTGAACAGTGACAGTGATGAAGAATGGAGACCACCATCAAAGAAATCACGTAAGTGGATTTTCTTGTGAACCATTGATTTTATGACATTTATATTCTAACACTAGAACATTTACTCAGAAAATCAATGAAAAATACAAAAAAGGTAACACAAGTCAGTTTTTTGGTGTTTGTGCTGTTTTCAATACATTATTTAAGAAAAGTCATTGCTGGTACAAGTTTTGATAATGTATGTACAAATATTTAATAAATGCTTATTCAAGCCTGTCCTCATTTACATGTTACACTGTCTTCAATTAAATGTTCACACATCCCCGCTTTCCAGTTTTGTTAAAGACTAATATATGGGCTGTCTATCCACATCAGTTTTAAAGTTTCAGTATGATATTCATTCTTAAAATGAGAATGAAGGTATAACATAAGTATTGACTTTTTGTGTTCAGAAATTAATTGTCATCTAGGCAAAGATGTTAAGTTTATTAGCAGCAAGGCAACTTTTTAATGTATAACACTGTGTATATTCTTAGGATATATTTTTGAGCATAGAAATTGTTTTTTTTTTTTTTTTTTTGGTAGGTGCTTATTCATCTAGTGACAGTGAGGATAATGCTAAACCACCTGCTAGAAAATCAAAGTTCAGTAAGTATTGATCACATTGATATTCATGTGGTAGTATCAATTTTTTTTATTGGTTTATACTAGTTAAACATAAGTGGAGTGAGAAAAACAACCAGTGATTCACTTTATAAATGAATGTCATTAAAGAATGCTTTGAATATGCCGAAGGTTTAAAAAACACTTGTTTATTGTTTTTGTATGCACAAGTAATTGGAGGTTGATTTAGGAATTTCGTAATAATGTTTTAACAACATTCAAATCAGGTAAAAAATTCTCATATTCAAGTGTGTTTTATTCTTTAGGCTGCAGCACCAGAAGTTCCTGGACAGAGGCAGAAAAAAAGATTGTGTTAAAAGAGATGAAAAAAAACATTCTTCTGCAAAAACTCCCTGGAAAATTACAGTGCGAGGAGCTTTTACGCAACCATGAAGAGCTGAGACAGAGATCATGGACCATGATTAAACATTTTGTCAGAAATCAAATCACTGCTGCAAAAAAGCACTTGAGGGTGGACAAAGCCTGAATCTGATTTTGTTTATGGTTTGCACTGGATGGGACAAGCAGGAAAATGTTTGCATTACATATGTATTGCCCCTATGGCAAGCACATACTAAATACTTTGTCCATTTAGTTCCTTTCATCTGTTTGTCACTTATTTTGTTAGGGGAATTTCATTCTTGAAAGAATATGAGGTAACAACTTCAACCTGCACTGATATATAGATTCTACTGCAAAGAAGTGCATTTTTCAGAAACATAACTCTTGTTGGCATATTGTGTTATTGCATATTTTTCTTTTGAGTTTTGACAGGAATTTATCTTAAAAAGTATATGAGATGTTATAACATTGAGATCAAAACTTTACATTGATTTATTGATCCTTTTAAACTCAACAAATGTTAATTTGACTTCTATCATTTAAGTCTTACTTTATGTACAAATGAACAATTTCAAAAGTTAATGATGATTATCTGCCCTTGAATTTGCACCAATGGTATTATCATGTTGATGCTTTGTGTAGGAAACTATTTCACTTTCATAACTTACATTAAATTATTTTTATATGTATGTTGAAAAAGAAACTTCCAATGAACAATATGCAGAATATTGGCAAATGCCCATGACTTTGAACTTATCTATTGTTAATGATGAATTCTGAACAAGAAACTTTAGATTTTCATTTTTCTCCAATACTTTTTTTATTTTTAAAAAAATGTCTATATTGATTAAATTTTATATAGTGTATGTCTTACCAGGTTGCACATCCATGCAATATTTTCATATGCCCGTTTCAAAAATTGGTCGTATTGTTGGTATGCCCCTGTCAGGCAGGTGGCGTCCAATTTTGTCTGGAGCATATTTCCTACACGCATGGAGGAATTTCAATGAAACTTCATAAAATGTTTACCACTATGAGCAGCTGTGTTGTGTGAATGAACCAGGTCTCTAGGTCAAGATTACACTTGGAGGTCACTAGAGATGATATTGTCTGGATATTGCCCAGAGCATATCTCCTATATACATATCTATATTGCCCACATCTCTGTGAAATGCTATATACATATCTTATAATCTATATTGCCCACATCTCTGTGAAATGCTATATACATATCTATATTGCCCACATCCCTGTGAAATGCTTTTGTGACCGGCGTATTTGGGGACAATGTTGCCCTTGGTTTGTTGTTTTTTTAAATAAGTAATCCTGCATTATTTTTGATATAATTTAATGACTTGTATTGGAAAAACTAAAAAAAAATCTGCTTGTCAGAAACAACGAAGTATAGAGATTAGATAGTTGGTGTGTAGCATCTTCTAGTAGACCTCTATCAAGATTGTACAAATTGTGGCCCTAGGGTCATTATTGGCTCGCCCCAGGGGTCACTTGATTATACATAGACTTTTATAGGAAAAATCTGAAAAATTTGCTTGTCAGAAACCACAAGGCCTGTAGTTTAGATATTTACTGTGTAACATCCGTTAGTAGACCTTTACCAAAATTATTCAAATTATCACCACAGGGACAAAATCTGCCCCACCCAAGGGGACACTTGATTTCACATACACTTGTATAGGAAAACTTTAAAAAAACGTGTTGTTAGAAACATCAAGGTTTAAATATATGGTGTGTAGCATGCTGTAATGAAGCTCTATAGAGATTGATCAAATTATGCCGCCAGGGTCAGTATTTGCCCCGCCTGGGGGTCGGATGACTATTATTAACATTATGCATTATTATGGAAACTTTTAAGAAATCTATAATTGCCTATTACTTTGCTATTAATGAATGGACTGCCTTCATAATTGGACACAACAAATCTGGTCAAAAGTTTCAAGTAGACTAGACTGAATTTGACTTTCATAAATGACCTTGAAGTTAAGGTCAGATTATTATTTTAGATCGAGTTATATTAGAAAAACTTTCATAAATCTGCTTGTCATAAATCCTGGTCTGGACTATATAGAATTATTTCCAAATTAGTTTTCAATCATTATGTTTATTCTTTATTGTCTCAAAGTACAAAATATTTAGGTCAGCGATTTAAAGCAGCACACCTCCAGATTCATGTTAATTTTCATGAAAATTTTGAAAATGTATTTACAAGTAAAATATTGTGAGGTGAACAAATTAAGTAATTTACATATTGCAATCGGCACTTACAATCCAAGAAAATTACCAAAAAGTGGTCCACATATGCAAAATAGTGCTTACTGCATAAGTAACACAGGAGAAATATGGTGATAAAATGCTGCAAAATCAGTCTTAAACCGCACATGACATGTAAAATATAACTTTAAGGCCATCATGGCCCTCTTGTATTTTTGGCCTACTTTTTATTAGCTCGACTATTTGGAGAATATGGAGAGCTATTACAGTCACTTGTGCGTCGGCGTCGGCGTCGGCGTTGCTTCTTTGGTTAAAGTTTTGCCTGCTAAGTACTATCATGCACATATCTCAGTAACCACTTATGATATTGACTTGAAACTTTGTTCATGTCTTTAGGGGTATCATACAATCAAGTCAGATAACTCTTGTATAAATTTAGTACAAATTATGGCCCTTGTTTGACTTTGAATATTTGGTTAAAGTTTTGCCTGGTAGGTACTATCATGCACATATTTCAGTAACCACTTATGATATTGACTTGAAACTTCGTTAATGTCTCTAGGGGTGTCACACAGTCAAGTCAGATAACTCTTGTATAAATTTAGTACAAATTATGGCCCTTGTTTGACTTTGAAAATTTGGTTAAAGTTTTGCCTGCTAAGTACTATCATGCACATATCTCAGTAACCACTTATGATATTGACTTGAACTTTGTTAATGTCTTAAGGGGTGTCACACAGTCAAGTCAGATAACTCTTGTATAATTTGATACAAATTATGGCCCTTGTTTGACTTTGAAAATTTGGTTAAAGTTTTGCCTGCTAGGTACTATCATGCACATATCTCAGTAACCACTTATGATATTGACTTGAAACTTTTTTTATGTCTTAAGAGGTGTCACACAGTCAAGACAGATAACTCTTGTTTAAATTTAGTGCAAATTATGGCCCTTGTTTGACTTTGAAAATTTGGTTAAAGTTTTGCATGCAAGGTACTATCATGCACATATCTCAGTTACCACTTATGGTAGTTATATCAAACTTAGCAATAGTGTTCAGGGGTAAATTTTGTATCAAACAATTAATTTACCAAAAATTAAATCTATAGTTATAGATTTTGACTTTTTTTATGATTCAACTTTCCTAGTTTATACTTAATAGTTAGCAGAATTTTGTTTTGCTATTACACTGATAAAAGTTTTGTTTTATTAGCAAACACCCACAATAGTCGAGCTTGCTGTCTTATGGACAGCTCTTGTTCATTCATTAAAATGGTTATAAATGTTATTGTGATTAAAATAAACCATAGAAATGCACGGCTTGATTTATTGATCCAGCAAAACAACCGTAAACATGCATCAAATGAAATGGGTATTCATAAAATAGATAAATAATATAGATCTCAGATAGTTCAGAACCGTCCATGTTCAATTCCAGAAAACTAGGCTATATTGTGATTTGTAATGCAACAATTCACGGATATTTACATAGGTAAATAATAACTGCTGCTAAGTGACTTAAAGATGCACGAGGGGCATATTTTAATTAATGGGAAAGGCAGCACGTTATTATAAATATGTCGTACCTGTGAAAAATATTAGTAGAGTCCTTATTCACCATGGACATCTACACACTTTTCCGGCCTCGGAATTCACTCCGAAAAAGCTTTTATGAACTGTTCTTTGGGTATACTTTTTATACACTGGTAGGGAGTTGCTTCCAATGACACTACGGGTTTCGAACCGGCGAAGGCAAGATATGATGTATGGATTTAACCAAGTCACAATGAGTGAGGTCATGACTAAGCAGGATGTAGCAAAACCTCAAATATGTCCTCAAATGAGCTTGAACCAAGGCTGTGCGGTATGCAGGTGCATTATCATGGAGGAATATGATCCTGCAGACCATAGGTTATTTGTAATGTAGTGATTAACTACAGCAGTGAGAACATGGTCACGGTAATATGTTCAAGTGACACTGCCCTTCTCAGGCACAGCGACAAAGGCCGCTATTCTATCTGTTAAAAATAGAGCGTACATAACTCTTGAAGCTCGCTGTTTTCACCTACCCACATTTTGTTACTGAGTTTATTGTCGGGCTAAAAAATAGCCACGTTTCATCCCCTGTTACAATTTCTCTTAGGCGTGTGGGGTCTTGATCTCTAAACCTAGTCCATAAAGCAGAGGCTTTTTCAATCCACTCTTTTTAACTTTTCTTTCACGATGGAAAACACATATGACGCGCTAAAAACTGATATATCACTTATCTCCTCCACGATATATCTTGCATCTTCATCAACTATAGCTTTGACAGTTTCTTTTTTCAGAGGTAGCGCCGACATGGGGGTATCATTCTTAACATTAGTTCTACCTTCCTTAAACATTGATACCCACTTGTAAATTTTAGATATGGAAGGGCATTTTTTCCATAGACTAAATCTAGATCTGTTTTTATTTCTGACGCGCATTTTCCCAAAAACCCACACATTTTGCAATAAGCTCTTTGATCCTCTCTCAAATCACAATGCAACTTAGCCATGTTAACAACCCGTATACAAAACCACATGTATTTAAATGACCTGCTAAAATTTTGTGCACTTGCAAATCGTGGGAAATTGTACTGTTGGCTAGAAAACTCGATAATCTTTCCAACTGTATATTATCCATGTATTTTCATATGCAAATCATTATTAAATTGATTTCTTGCCACTAATTATTAAAATATACCCCTCGTATTTACTCACGGCAGCGAGATCACATGAATAAGCTATCTTACTGTTTAATTTAAACTTGGCAAAGCTCAACAAAAATCTCAATAACTTAGTTGTTTGCATGTCCTTATTTGATGATTGTTTAATTGTGATGCTTCCCACAATACTGCTTGCATCTTACATAACAGCTGACAACGAACAGCAAGCTAATGTAAGGAAGTGACGACCCACAGAAATAAGAAAAGACGCTATACGCAATATATAAACAGATTAGTAGAAACGTGCAACATTTCAAATGTAGAACTACCTAAATTCAAAGAAAGAATGGCTGGGTTACTTTACTATTATTACACACGCCGAATTGTTAGCTGCCAATGAAAAATATATTCATGTTAGGGAAAAGAAGTGTTCATGTCCTCAAAGGACAAAGTGTAATGTCCTCAATGTATTGTGTGTGTATGAGTCCACACTTGCCACATGACCTCATTTGACAAAGTCCCCAGTGCGAAGTGTGTGAACCCGTTGTCCCCACTGTAAGGTAAAAAACACGTTCTTAACTATTAGATGTAGGATGATTTTAAATAGACGAAAAAGCTACAAAAAAACAAAATTCAATGCATACCCAAAATTAACAGCGTACATCACCTGGAAGATCGTGTCCCCATTTTCATGTGTAAGTCAGGTGTCCTCATTGTACACCTTGTGCACGTATGTGTGTGTGTGTGTGTGTGTGCACACACTTCTGGGTGCTGTGTGGCTCGTTTTGGGGAGGCTGCGTTTTTGGTACGTGGCATTCCCTGTTTGATATTATTTTTGTTTTTTTGAAGTGATCAAACCCATGACTCTTGTATTGATGCAAACGCGCAATTACTGCCTCATAGCAGCACTGCCATTTAGCTGAAACTAGAATTAAGGCATGTATTACTTTTAACTTTGGATTTAATCTCAAGGCATTTAAACGAAGGAAGTGGTAAGGTAGCCGGGTACAGCTTCATAGACTTTTGGTCTAGGTAGCCGGCACTGTATCTCATACATATTTGTCATGAAGTTTCCCAATAAAACGAGGCGTTCGAAACGGCTGCCCTTTATTATCGTCCTTCATGATTTGCAATGAGTTATTAAAAAGCACAAACGCAAAAGTGGTATTCAGAGTAGGATCACTAAAAAGTTCAGACATAAGGCTTGCAAAGAGTGCAGATGTTTCTTGGACATACCATAACTCTTGGTATGACTTTTTACAATGATAAAAAATTAAATAGCGAACTTAACTTAGATCTTAAGTCTATCATATTTCTGTGTAAATATTATATTTTAAGATGAATTCCTTCTTTCAAGTTCTTTATGTAAAAATGAGAATAGAAAAGGAAATTCCATTGATCATACAAAATAAGTTAGAAAAACATAGAATTAAATCGTTACACTTTCTTGATTAAAGCGAATAATACCCCTAGATGCATACAATGTAAAAAAAAATAGCATGAACACATGAAATGGAAAAGATCAGAATCCTCTTTATTAATTTACCCTTAGTTTAAAGTGACAGCCTACCCCCCCCCCACCCCCTCCCCCCTACAAATGTCTTATTTGTGTTCTCATGAGCAGTATCTTTCTACAAATCTGTAGACCTGCGGCACTGTCTATAAGTAAGATAATCTGCAGCGTTTTTGTAAGTTTTTTTAAACTTGGATATGTTATTAAGTCTTCTACAAATCTCGCAATTCCTGTTTCCAGGCCAACGAATGCTAAAATGACGGTCCTTGTTTTGCAAAAATGCGATGTATTTTGCTTTATTGTTTCCGATATTAGACAAGAATTGTACAAGGGATGAAATGTTTAAAAAGTAAGCAGTATTAATATATGTGCTTTTGGGAAGAAGTCGTTGATAATCCGCACCTCCTCTAACTACAATTATCCAGCTAAAATTGTAGTTCTGGAAGAATTTTTCTGAGATATAATCCTGACAAAATGAGTTCTCGAACGCTAAGAAAAATTTATACTTTAGAATTATTGTTTCAATTTGATCCATACTTATTTTCTTCCCATCCGAACTGCAGCCACCTAAAATGTCAACATCGAAGCCGCTTTTTATCATTTGTTGTACATACAACCTTCGTTCACTCGCCACGTGACAATGGCTTACCATCCAAAGCGCATTTCTTGTCTTTGCATTATAAATAGATTCATAGTCGAGTCGATTTGGAGTGTTTTGTCTTATTAAACAACCGTAAGGGTTAGGAATATCCGAATCAAGTCGGTAAAGGCTTGACCAGTTCATTGTATTTTCCCAAGATTTAGACCGAAAGTCTGTGTTATAATAATGTTCAGGAGGTTCCGCCGATGTAAATATCCATACTTGATTTTGATTTCGCTGTTTCAAAAGTAAAGATGGTTCACTGCCCATACGCTCATTTCTGATACCTATATAAAATATAACTGCATCAGCAATCAATAGTTTACTTTTGTTACGTGAGATAATGCAATTTTGGTACTCACAGTCTGTATATACTATATCTCTCCTGGCAATGTTACTCATATATTCCGGTGTGTTGTATAAAATTATGATTTTTTTGTTTTCTATCGGTTGCTTTTCTTGTTCAGACACATTAAATATATTTCTTTCGAAATATAATTTATTGAATAAGCTATTGCTTACAATATTTTCCGCTGATACTGCATTTATTGTTTGATAATTTTTATTGCTATTATGTTTGTTTATATTTTGCTGTTTTGTCCTCCTGTAGCGTATATAAATTAAAAAATCAATGTACATGATAATAATATAGATTAGAAATATACGTAAACTAAACCTCATTTTTCTTGAAACGATTTCTAAAGCTTATAGTCAACATCAATACTGCTACTATGTTTATGTAATATCGTTATTATTGCACCGGTAGTAGATGACATGAAATTAACGCTTTAAAGTTCTAAGCCAGATGTTATTTTGTGTTGATATGCACTGGATACAGCTGTCATATGTAAATACGAGTATATTCAGTAATTTGCCATTTTTATTTGACAGGATTTCCTTAGGTCAAATACATATGCAAGCCTCTTCTTGTTTCAAAGTCTAGCTGGCTGCAATTTTACATAATCATTAACGAGAAATATGCTTTAAAAATATTTAAAAACACTTCGAAGTACTCGAAATGAACGATGGAACTTTATGCAAAATAATTGTAGTTCCCTAGACAAATTCAATTTTTACGACGGCTATCTTGACATATAGTCAATTTAAGGGTTCATCTCACCTGTTCATACATTTCCACCTGTTTAACTAGACGTTCTTGTAAAAACACAGTTGTTACATATTTCAGTTATGTTTCATATTTCAAAAACAACATTATTTATAAAGGTACCGTTTGATTTTTTTCATATTTCAATGATAATGACTTAATAAATAATTATGCAATATAACAATAGGCTAATGAAATTCCATCTAAACCAATAACTTGCATACTTACAGTAATGGGTCGCAGAGTAGTAGTCAATTCCATTATTAATGTTATCCGAATATCTAATTTGAAAACAAAAGCTTAATAAGTGAACTTACTATAAACATGTGACAATGTTTACATTTTAGGGCAAAAATGGCTAATTTCTTGAAAATCTAGGGACAAATTAAACGAAATTTACAGTATTCTGATAGTTGGCTGAATTTAATTCAATAAACAATACTCATATAGCATTGTGTAATTGATAAGGATTAGGTCTGCATGTTTACTTTTACAACTGAGCACGTACTTTACCTGGTTAGACGTACCTTTGAAGTTCTATTATTCGACTACTTATCTAATTAGTGAGAATGATAATTTTAGTTTTAGTAAAGATAAATGGCTAATATATGGCTAATAAATTGCCATATTATCAATATACGGGAAACATATTGAAAACTTTGCAAGCCCCTATATTACTAATATACGGTACTCAATATGTTAAAAATACGGAAATCTTGATATACGAAAGCCTGTATTCTACTAAAACACGGGACTTCGTAGAGAGAGAGAAAGAGAGAGGCCAGTATCAAAATAGTTTGCATGGCATTTGCAGGCTTGCAACCCACAAAATAGATGACCTAAAACAAATTGCGGGACTTTTATCCGTACCCCAAACAACGGTGTTTCAACATGGTATACATGTATGTGCTAATTTCAATAAAAATGATTCTATAAAATGTCAAAAAAAACTATATGAGATTTTAGCTCACAATATATTCTGTTTGAGTTGTTTCCAAGCGATACGATTTATAGAGCGTAAGTTCGCAAGCATATTAACAATCGGCATCATTCGGCCGTTTACTTAAATCCTACCTTCCAAGTATGCGCATGCGCACACACTAGAAAAACTACTTCCACTGAAGGTTGCAGACGTATGAAAGGTATTTGATAAAACTTAATGAATATATTCATCTTATTGTGACTTTTCATATTACAAGGCATTCTGCAGAATGCAAGTTTATACCTGTGTAATTTCTGACGTTAAGTGGCAGGATAATTAGACAAGAAAGCGAGCGGGTCAACGCATAACTATTTCCTTTAAAAGGTATTTAAATATTAACAAGTAATATTATATTACAGAAAGAAAAGGCACTTAATTTATTTTGGCCATACATTTTGGATTATGACTGGATTTTTTTAAAGAAATCTACTCCATAAATTGGGGCGAGTACCTGAAAAAAGTAAGATTTAGCAATTCGTGTATCACAGAAATGGAAACTTTGTTATATTTCCTGATTTAAAGACGCACTTTAATGCCAAAATGACACATGTTTGTCAGTGTTATCTGAAGTAACCTGTATATTGTATTGTTTGACTCCCGGCTGCAAATCACATCAAAATTGCGTAATATTACAACACAAAAGATAACAAGAGAGGGTCTTGTCAATTACCCTCAAAATGCGGTGTATGCAAATGTTACTTGACGATCACTTATCAAAATATTTTTATTAAAATTAGATGATTCTATTGTTAGATATTTTACATTTTTATATTTTAGACGTTTTGTCTAAGATAATATTTTCGCTAAGAATTTTTCTAGACCAAAATTTGGCTTAGAAATTATCTTAACTTGGCCATTTTTGTCTTAAAATCTAAGACAGGTACCCCTCCTATCTTCAGTTTTAAGAATTTACTTAGAATTGATAAACAAAATGGCCGCCAGACAGCAACCGCCCAGTTAAAGGTAAACAAATCTCCGTTTAATACGATTAAAAAGTTGCAGCTGATTATTTTCGGTATTTTCTGGTTTTTTTATTTTTTTTTTCGCTTTCCGTGTTTAGACCATGGATCAGGGGAGGTAAATGTGTCAAAGCTTCCGTTTCAAGAGAGTTGAAATTTCAGCTTTTAATCGGATTAATAATCTTCTATCCAGTCTACCAGATTTATTTGATGTAACAAATATGCAAATTCCATGTCATTTACTCTTTCTTCCACTCATTGGAAGTGGGCTGGGAAGTGATTGGATCGAAGGAGTAAGAAATGTTCCACCCGATGTGATGAAAAAATCGGTAACACGAAGGGCAGTGTGGTCAACTTAACAAGTATGGGTTTGTTTTAAGGACATTGTTTTAAATACCGATCACATTTTGAAGAATATAATTATATTGTTTAAACATCGACCCTGTATTGATGTGATGAGTATTATGAGAAGCAGAGGATATTGTTCATCCTATGTACGCTCCAACAGTGGAAGACAGAACTTAACTTTGTAAAGTTAATGAACAACAGTACCTGCCTGTCCAGTACGGATGGTAAAGTCAGTACCTCCCTGTCCAGTACGGATGGTCAACCGTAAAGTCAGTACATCCCTGTCCAGTATGGATGGTGAAGTCAGTACCTGCCTGTCCACTGTCCAGTACAAATAGTCAGTACCTGCCTGTCCAGTATGGATGGTGAAGTCAGAAAATTTTAAGTTCTGTCCCACTAATCTATACTTTTCAAGTAATTCAAGAGGAGAAAAGTTCGAGTATCTAGCTGGGATCTTACTAACAAAGTTCTATGCCACTGCGTTTATGAATAAAGTATGAAAATGAAACAACGGTAAGCGCGCTGTTGCACGTTGGAAATCGATAAACTGAGAACGGTTTTTGATAGAATATTGAATGATAAATAAAATTAAAGAATTATGATAGAAATTAAGTTATGATTAATTGTTTACAAGCATTATAAAGTTCAGAAGTTAGGAGCAATAAAACAATGTTTAAATTGTTACCCGCTACAAATGGTAATATTTTTAATAATACTAAAAATATTATCAACCTGTATTGATTTATAATTGATCCTTGACAGTTTCACTGAAACCGAAAGTAGTCGTTGCGAATAGAAGTGATTATACGGGTGGGATTGAATTTATTTAACTTGTCATACTCCCTTACACCTCTAATATTAAATACCTCCGCATGTCATGAGCATGAGAACGGGTTCAAAAAAGTAACGAATAAATTTAAATATATGGGTTGGGTTAAATGCCTGTGCATGCTCTGTACGTTTGTAATGTTTA
The DNA here is from genome assembly GCA_022818135.1 of Saxidomus purpurata. Classification (NCBI taxonomy): domain Eukaryota; kingdom Metazoa; phylum Mollusca; class Bivalvia; order Venerida; family Veneridae; genus Saxidomus; species Saxidomus purpurata. The sequence continues at coordinate 59,727,734 of JAFMSR010000003.1, forward strand.
CATCAGGTTTTAGCATACGGAAAGTGTGCTAACTTTGTTAGTGGATCGAACCCTGACCGCCAGATGGGTAGCGGACACCACAACATGTTCGTGAAAGGGTAAACCCATCAGCCAGACTGTTGGAAGTGACATATGACCACTGCAGTTTAAGGCATTTTAATTAAAGTTTTGTGTATCATGTAAACGAATACTTCTATAGTTTCGGGAGATTTCATATTTCATGTTAAAGATGTGACATTCAAAATGGCAGTATGTTCAGTAACATTATCTTTTAATCCATATTTCAACAATCTTGTAACCAACGTGTTGAAAACTCTTTGCACACAATCTTGTTTTAACCGTGCAGTTTAACAGTACAGACTACACAGGGAAGTAGACTGATGTGATTTTTGGGAGTGTGATCTTTTTGTTTTCTGTGTGTGAAGCAAAAGACTTCGTTTATTATGTTCATTTTTTTTTAACAGTTCCGCAGTAACAATATTATGCATAAGTTAACATTACATACATACAAGCAAACATACTACATACATACATATAATACATACACATAAAAAATTAAGAAAACATATTCATCTGTACTTTTTCCGAAAGATAATTCTATATATGACATGTTTCTTAGTTATCATCTAAATAGTTGCTGACTTTTTCCAATAAAACATTTTTTAGTCCATCCTTTATTATATATCTTAAGTAAAAGTTAAATTCTTGTTTGAATAATGTATATATGTAAACATTTGTCGATCTGCTGTCACTCAAGAAGTATGCTTTATAAATGCTGAAACCAGCAATTGACATAATGATATTTATGTAGTAGTATTGTGGATATGCTAATCTATATCCAATTACCATATATTTTAACAATCTCAAATTCTTTTCTTTTCCACACTTACTAAGTAAAGTAGATAAGTGGTTCCATAATTCGTTAAGAACTGGACAACTAACGAAAATATGTTCATAAGTTTCTGGTACATTACACTTTATGCAATTAGGAGAGAGAACCATTTTCCATCTATTTCTTACTTCTTTACTTGGGAATATAAAGTTTAGCGTCTTATATTTAAACTGCTTCATTTTATTGTCCTTTATGCTATTGATAAATTTATAAACCGTACTCCAGTCGATCGATTCTATAAAAAGTCTGCTCCAAAATGTATGAATATATGGTTTTGTAAATTTAAAACTTATAAGGTAGTTATATATGTTTTTGTTACTTGTTTCGACGAAGCATTTGTTATATATTTTAGTCATTTTCAAATGCGTTTTCACTTGTGTTTTACGTGAGTATTCCGAAGACAGAATACCAACCCAACTGTTTGGAATTGCTTTTTTTAAGATGTAAATTTCCGAGATCCAGTTCTTTTTATTAATAAGTGTGTTATATACTTTAGTGTCAGATATTAATCCGTTTTCGTCAAGAAGATCATTAATATATATGATACCAGATTTTATCCAATTCAGATATAATAGACATTTACCTTTATGTTTTAGGTGTTTGTTGCCCCAAATTATCTGTGATCTTATGTCATAAAATGTTTTCATATTTTTATCTGTTTTATCTTTTATTTTTATCCATGTATTTATTATATCTCTATAAAATTGGGAGACACCCGAGATATCCACGCTTTTAATATTATCAAGGTTCATATAGAAGACTAAAAAGCTATTTCCGAATTTTTGAAGGTAAAACATTGGTATAATTTTCCAATTGGCGTTAAGATCATTTAATAACGCCTTGATCCATTTTGCTTTCATAGATATAATGTATGAGTCAATGTCTATCATTTCAAGTCCTCCATCATGTTTATTCCCGATTAATGTTGTTCTTTTAATTATCTCATTTTTGTTATCCCATAAAAACTTGAAGATTAACGTGTTTATTTCTTTTACAACTTCCTTTGGTACCACTAGTGAGTGAAACGCATACGTGAATTTCGGTATTAACAGCGATTTGATTGTCTGTATTTTTCCATAAAATGATAATTTTCTTTTAGACCAGTTGTTAATGATTACTTTACATTGACTAATTATATCTTCCCAGTTTAACTTATTGCATTGAATCTTATCATTACCGAAGTGTAATCCAAGAGCTTTAATAGGTGTTTTTGGCCAACTAATATTGTCAATTTTTTCATTTGAATTTCTTAGGTTACCTATCCAGAGTCCCTCCGTTTTATTTGTATTTAATATAAGACCAGAGTATTTCCCAAACTTTTCGACTTCCCTAAGGGCTTTAATGACGTCATCACCATTTTTCACAAAAAGAGTAGTGTCGTCCGCTAATTGCGATATTTTCAGTGATGTTACTGTATCATTTAAATTGACTTTAATGCCAGTAATGACAGAATTATGTCGGATACGGAGTGCCATAATTTCTGCTGCTATGATAAAGAGAAGAGCGGAAATCGGACAGCCTTGGCGAATTCCTCTTTCTGGAGAAAACCCTTTCGACATCCAACCATTATTAACTATATAGGTATTACAATGATTATATAATGTTTTATCCAGTGTATAAAATCATTTTTGAAGCCAAAATGTGATAACGTATTGAGTAAAAAGGACCATTCTAGAGTATCAAATGCTTTCCTAAAGTCTAAAAAGAGTATTGCTCCATCTAGGTTAAGCAACTCTGTGTAATCAATTACATCTTGTATTTGTCGTAGATTGTATCCAATAAACCTATTTTTGATATAACCTTGCTGATCCATACTAATAATTTTATGTATCACTTTTTGTAACCTATCAGCTAGTACCCTTGCAGCAATTTTATAATCTGTATTCAGTAGCGTTATTGGTCTCCAGTTTTCTAGACTTGTAGGATCTCCTTTTTTGTACAGCAAAGATAAAAGTTCTGTTCTTTGAGAGAATGTAAGCTCTTTCTTAGAAAATCCATAATTTAATGCATCAGTAAGTGTTTTGGAGAGGCTGCGTTTTTGGTACGTGGCATTCCCTGTTTGATATTATTTTTGTTTTTTTTTGACCTATAAATTGCCAGAAAGTTTGATAAAATTCACATGTTAACCCATCTAATCAGGGACTTTTGTTTAATTTCATCGCTTTAACCGCTTGCTCGCATTCGTCAACAGTAAATAAACCTTCACACATATTTGCTTCGTTTTCCGTTAATCTATTTTCAAGTTGTGTGTTATTTATATAATGTTTTATTTTGTTATCATCTATCACTTCCGATTTGTATAAGTTATTGTAAAACGCAACTTCTTCGTGTAATATATTTTTAATTTTTGTGATAGTTTTGCCATTAACTGTTAGTTTATTCAGAACTTTTCGTGTTTGTCTAGACTTTTCTAATGATAAAAGTACTTTGTATTCCTTTCTCCATGTTCTATAAAATCTATTCTTGACCTTATTTGAGCCCCTTTTACTTTGTAGTTATATAATTCATTTATTTCATTTTCGATAGTTTGTATTGCATTAACATCTTCCTTGTTGTTTATCTCTATTAAACGTTTTAATTCATTTTCTAATTTTGATAATCTATCAGATCTTTCCCTAGCCTTTTGTTTAGCATAATTGATTAATTTATCTCGAATATCTATTTTTAGTAATTCCCATTTCGTTTGTATCGCTAAGTTTGCATTATTTGTCAAAAAGTTAATAATTGTGTTTTTTTATATAAGTCACGAGTTTCTCATCTGTTAAATAATTGTTATTAAATTTCCAGTATCCAGGGCCTCTAGTATCGGGTTTTATTATTTTTAAGGAAATAGCCTGATGATCGGTGTATTGAATGCACGCGGGTCTAATATCAGCGCTGTATATTGTTGGAACTTAGTTTTCTTCAATTAACCAATAATCTATTCTACTTTTTTCATAACAATTTCTTCGTCTCCATGTAAACTGAGATATTTTGTTATTAAGTTCTCTCCATATATCACATAATTTATTCAATTGTATTAAACTGGCTAAATGTTTAACTATTTTGTTTTTTGTCCTTGCATTATTTTTTGATTGTTTACAGATGCGGTCTTGCGCTTTTAGTGTCTCATTACAGTCACCACCTATAACTTTAATTCCTGTTGCATTTTCATCAGTTATCTTGATTAATTTATTGAAAAAAATATTTCTTTTATTAAAGTCATTGTTTGCATAGATGTTAATCATACTATATGGTGTTTCTTCAATATCAAGATTAATTAGAATGTAACGACCAGCTTCATCAGCAATAACGTCATGAATAACGCATAAGCTAATAATTAGTTGCAAAAATATAATATAGAATGCTAAAAGAGATCTGTAATTTTTGTGACATAGTTTAGCCATTGATAATTTTACTTGTAAACTAACGGAATGCCATTTTGTTCAGTTGTCAGTGTGTCACTAACTGTGTCACTTACGTTTTGCTCGTTTATTCCGTCCATTTTAATTGTATTTCCACTTCAATATGTCCTTTTATACACTTTTTTATTCACGATATGCTTTATACACTTTATAAAGATTTTAATGTATTTACTTTTTGTACAAAATTGGTTTTTGCCAGAGGAAACTGAGAAACGTCGTAACTATTACCAGTTACCTCCCCTCTTCTGAGTGTGATCAGGGAGTGTGATCTTTATTGATCTTGGTGATCAGATCCATAATTTGGTAAGTCTCAAGATTGTTTTCCTGATGATGTATCTATTGAAATAGGTAATTGATTTATAAATGATACCGCTATTATAAGAGAACTGCTTGTTATTGACCACTACACAAAATGTACTGTTCAGACCATATTTAGTAATACATATTTGTTGAGTACATGTATAATTGCTCGCATAACTATTATTATGATAAATTATGTTAAATGCATTATTTCTTATGTTATTTTAACTCTTATTCATTGTTGTAGTTGATACTGGAATGTAATGTCAGATGTTTGACAGTACCAGTACAGTTCAGACTGTTTACACTGCAATGCCTGCAGTAGTCTATCCATGGAGAAATGTTAACTTGTAGCACATCATAGACTGTTAACGGTGCACTGCAGTAACCATAGTCTATTTACGGAGTACAGTTGCAATGTTGAAATGTAGTATTACCGACAATATTATGCCACTGCAAAATTGTGTTAAATGTAGTGGTGTAAAATCGGACTCCAAACATAATCGATAATCGAATTGAATCGGACAGGGTATTTCGATTCACAATCGGAAAATAATCAAAAGTGTATTCCTTTACCAAATAACGTAGGGTTATACATGTTATACACTAAACTACACCGGTATCAGTGATTTGTCATTTGTACTTTGTAGTGATTTTAATCTGAAATTTGAGACCTTTGTCCCCATTTTGGTAGATTTGACCAGTTAGCTGAGCCTATAGTTTAATGGAACGTTCCCTCTCACAGGGAAATATCCAGGTTGGAATCCTGACACTAATCAGGTGTGCTACTTTGAAGCAGTCAAAATCAATAAGGCATAGATGTTGTATATATTTTTAGCTCCAGAAACATTGCAAAATGCATCGAAAGCATTAAATCGCAGTACTTATACAAGTTTCTAAAACCATTAGAATTATAGTAAGAAATTAATAACCAGTAAGTTTACTTCATTAATCTTGTGTTTCCCTATGACAATTCTTGTACAAATGACATTAATTTATTTAATCATTGATAAGAACAATTCACCAAATATGTCGTTAATTTTAGCAGGATTGCCTTTAATTATTTAAAGTGAAAAAAAGAAACGATCATCATTTATTCAATTTAAAATCGATTTAATCGATCTCGGAATCTTTTCGATCAATTATTCGATTATAATCGATCATCCGTACAGCACTAGTTAAATGACAGTAGAACAGAGAGTAAATTATGCTGAAATGCAACGTGAGTTGTGTTGTGACACTGTTTTAAATCTATAATGGTCATTAGAATCCTTCAGCTTTTATAATTATATCTCATTAAGTCTTATTAAGTCTCATTAAACTAACAGCGCATCCGTTACAGTTTTTAAACACTTGTGCACATACTATTTAGTAATTTTGATATTTGCGGCTGAATAATACATTTTTAACAGTCGCAAACATGTTTTCATAATTTATTATATACCTACTACTGTATGATGACTACTGCATACATTTATAGGAAAATAATATTCTGTATATATATCTGTGTATAGGGGCAGAGCTTAACTGTGATACATTTGTATATCTGTTATCAAACATATGATTCATCTACTACAATAGAGATTGTACTGCTTTTGACAAAATGGTCATGATGCTGCACTTTTAGCACTTTTGTAGATCAAGGTCAAGTTATGCCCTTTTTTGTACTTTGTTTTTTTTTTTTTTTCACAAAATAATAATGTTACAAAATTAATGTTGGCTTAAACTGCCATTTCTTAAGATTTCTTCATCAAACTTTCAAATTTGCTTTGTATTTTTTATGAATAAAAGATCATGATGATATCAAATTTTGTAGGTCAAAGTAATTTTTTGACAGAGTAACGCCCCTTTCTGTACTTAGATTTTGGAGATAACCTTGCCATTTCTTAGGTTTTTTAATTTAACTTTTAAATTGTATTATTTATGACAGAAGTGTCATGATGCTGCCAAATTGTGTAGGTCAATGTCATATTTGACAGTGTTATGCCTCTTATCATACTTTAAGTAACCTAGATTTTATCACAAAATAATTGGTTATTCTGACAAAGTGTAAGAGGGCAACACAAGTTCTCACTGAACACCCAACTAGTCATCAATAGGTTTTTTTAGTTCACCTGAGCACCAAGTGCTCAAAGGTGAGTTATTGTGATCAACTGGTGTCGGTCATCTAGTATATGTCTGTCCACACTTTACCTTGTGTATGAAATAAATAGAGGCTGCATTTTTCATTGGATATTCATGAAAATTGGTCAGTATGTTGCTTAATAAAATTTAGGTCAAGCTTCAATATTTGTTATCTGGGTATATAAGGTAGGTCACAGAGTCAAATCATAAAAAAACCTTATGTATGCAATAGAGTTGCATTTCTCATTGGATTGTCATAAAACTTGGTCAGTATTATTTCCTTGAAATCTAGGTCGACTTTGAATATGGGTCATCTAGGGTCAAAAACTATGTCACAGGGTAAAATTGTAAAAGAAATATTGTTTATGTAATAAAGGATTTATACGAAATAGTCAATCAGTAGTTCATTAAGTGGATGTTCAGTCACACTTGATGACTCATAGTCAATCAGTAGTTCATTAAGGGGATGTTCAGTCATAATTGATGACTGATGGTCACTCATCAGTTCATTAAGGGGATGTTAAGTCATAACTGATGACTGATAGTCAATCAGCGGTTCATTAGGGGATGTTCAGTCAAACTTGATGACTGATAGTCAATCAGTAGTTCATTAAGGGATGTTCAGTCATAATTGATGACTGATAGTCAATCATCAGTTCATTAAGGGGATGTTCAGTCATAATTGATGACTGATAGTCAATCAGCAGTTCATTAAGGGGATGTTAAGTCACACTTGATGACTGATAGTCAATCAGTAGTTCATCAAGGGGATGTTCAGTCATAATTGATGACTGATAGTCACTCATCAGTTCATTAAGGGGGCGTTCAGTCATAATTGATGACTGATAGTCAATCAGCAGTTCATTAAGGGGATGTTCAGTCACACTTGATTACTGATAGTCAATCAGCAGTTTATTTAGGGGATGTTCAGTCATAATTGATGACTGATAGTCAATCAGCAGTTCATTATTTGGATGTTCAGTCACACTTGATGACTGATAGTCAATCAGTAGTTCATTAAGGGGATTTTCAGTCTTACTTGATGACTGATAGTCAATCAGCAGTTCATTAAGGGGATGTTAAGTCACACTTGATGACTGATAGTCAATCAGCAGTTCATTAAGGGGATGTTCAGTCATAATTGATGACTGATAGTCAACCAGCAGTTCATTAAGGGGATGTTCAGTCATAATTGATGACTGATAGTCAATCAGCAGTTCATTAAGGAGATGTTCAGTCATAATTGATGACTGATAGTCAATCAGCAGTTCATTTAGGGGATGTTAAGTCACAAATGATGACTGATAGTCAATCAATAGTTCATCAAGGGGATGTTCAGTCATAATTGATGACTGATAGTCAATTAATAGTTCATTAAGGGGGCGTTCAGTCATAACTGATGACTGATAGTCAATCAGCAGTTCATTAAGGGGATGTTCAATCACACTTGATTACTGATAGTCAATCAGCAGTTTATTTAGGGGATGTTCAGTCATAATTGATGACTGATAGTCAATCAGCAGTTCATTATTGGGATGTTCAGTCACACTTGATGACTGATAGTCAATCAGTAGTTCATTAAGGGGATTTTCAGTCATAATTGATGACTGATAGTCAATCAGCAGTTCATATAAGGGGATGTTCAGTCACACTTGATGACTGATAGTCAATCAGTAGTTCATTAAGGGGATGTTCAGTCATTATTGATGACTGATAGTCAATCAGCAGTTCATTAAGGGGATGTTCAGTCATAATTGATAACTGATAGTCAATTAGCAGTTCATTAAGGGGATGTTCAGTCACACTTGATGACTGATAGTCAATCAGTTGTTTATTAAGGGGAAGTTTAGTCAGACGAAAAAATGTCAGGGTGGAGGCACAGACTGACGGACAGACATACAGAAGGGGACATAAATATGATACAATGAATTTTTGCTTTCTTAAAAGTTTCGTAATAACAACATACGCTTAGTATTTGTTTAGATTTTTACGCTGTTTGGTAAGGACTATCCTTTAGTAAAACAATTCACTTGAAACTGTTGTGAAAATAAGCTTTCATGTACATAAAACTTTGATAAATGTGAAATTCATGGTTTATGCAGTCACAGTCGATTGAATGCTTCTGTATAGAACTCTAAACACCCTGTGATGTTGAACGTAGTCACAAAATATAAATTGGCAAATAAAATATTAATAGTAGCGTACAACTAAATTTTGATTAAACAATTTTGAACCGTACAAAATATTTGACCTTTAGTATATTACAAATTGGTCTGTTTATGCATCCATTTGTCCATCAAGATGACCTGCAATATGAGTTGACATTTTGTTGCAATTGTCTGCCCTATGTTGAATATTTTAATACACTACCCTTTGTGATTTGTTACATTAAATAAATTTTGCAATGGTTTAATAACATACATACAGTAGTTAAATAAAAAGGTGATTTAATTATCACTTCTAGCACATTCTACCCTTAAATCATTAAAATGAGGTTAACTTATTAGTGATTTTAACTTGTTCATAAGTTTGACAGAACTGTTGCAACCACATATAAAATTAGGCGGTTTTTGCTCAATACAAGGGTTCAGTCCAAAAATGTTTGATGCAGTTAAAAACTGTGTACATGTTTAAGTCACAAAATAAATGTAAACAGCAAAGTTTACACTTTGCTGTAATTTTATATGTTAATTCTTCTTTGTATTCTTGAAAATAATTCATTTTGTAGTTTGAAATAAATATATAAAACATTTGGCAACTGTTCTCTCTTTACACAAGCTGTATCACCTCAACTGGTTTGTCATAAAACAGTCCAACAACTACCCAATTAAACATGTTTGAGATATATCCGGACTTAAACCTAATTCCTAAATTTTAAAAACTTGAGAACCATGCCCATTGCCATGTCACAAGCTATGGTTCTGTGTCCATCTTGTCATCTAAATTTACCATATGAGATGCCATATGACAAACAGTAACAAGTGATAAAATAACAATTGCTAGTATAATGGTAGTGGAACCTAGGGACTTTAACCATACAAAGTGAGCCATGAAACTGCACGGTCCAAAAGGCAATTGATTTATATAGGCACTTGGCAAGCTTCTTTTAAATTCACAATCAAGTGTTTGTATTCATCAAACCACAAGGTACCACAGCAGTCTCTTGCACTACAGTAATCTGTTTTCAACGTTTTATGCCTGTTATTACAGGTTGTGAAAAATGTGTGTTAGCTGTGACTCGAGTCTATCATAGCCTTCAGCTCATAGAATCTGCACACTTCCAATGAGGTTCCAAGCCACACAAACAAACTAATGAATCTAAGTGTGGAGATCAAGTATCAGAGGGTCACGAGTTCAATTCCCACCAGTGCCCAAAAATACAGAGATGAAATAAAGTAGCCTGCACTGGTAAAATTAAAATTCATGGTCTGAACATAGCTGACTTCCACCGATTTAATATGACTAATTTCATCTGGAAGATTACCCAGATACACAGCTCATCAAATGTATACCTAACGTTATCTCTCTCTCTCTCTCTCTCTCTCTCTCTCTCTCATATATATATATATATATATATATATATATATATATATATATATATATATATATATTATTATTATTATCTATATATTTATAATTCATATCAGTAGACTACAAGTACAATTAAATACCATTAGTAAAGCGATAAGTTAGTTAGCTCATGTATTTTCTTTCATCAATGACTGTGTCATTATTTCTGTTAAAAGCAGGCAATCCTGCCTTGAAAGGTTTCCTTCTCTTTTCTTCTTTGCCTCCATGCTAGCGGCTGTCAGACTTGACATTCGTCTGCGTACCGTTTCCGGTTTCAGAATTTACATCATTGGATCATGGATGACGAATACGGATTGACATGTATAACATGAGAATGAAACGACGGTGTAAATTCGCATCGTTTCAATCCATGTTGTGAACGCAACACTTTAGTTCTTCATGGCTACTCCATAAAACTGCTTCCCCCATAAGAATGTCATCAATACACGCACTTGAATCAACGATAAAATCAGAAATATTTTCATTTCATCGGAGGTATACCAATCTCATTATAATCATATCCTAATTTACGCTCCTCTACTTAGGCAAAGCGAAGATACTGAGTCTGATTTTAATGAGATTGGAGGTACGTGCTCCTCGGAGCCGCCATTTTGCCGCGCGAGCGCTGACGATATCGTCATCGTTAATTAATTTACACAAGGAAATCCTGGAAAAAACCCAAGAAACGAAAGTGATTTTTTTCTTACATTAAACTAAGATCATTTATTTTCTTAGATTTTTTCACTAAGAAATCTTTATGAATACGGCCCCAGGATCCAAACTATTGTAGGCAACAAAAATATTATTGAAATACTTTTAGAGAACATCGGTACCTGCCATGAAGTATAGTTCTCTGTGCATGAAAAGGGATTTATGCGGGCACTAACGATCAGTATACGTTTAGAAACAGATTCGTGCATTTTAATATGCATATCCTTTGCGCACCTGGCAAATCTTTACAGCAATTGCCTGTAACGTATTTAAACGGGTAAAAATTTCGTTGCCTCAAAACCTGGCCAATTATTACAGCGATTGCCTGCAACGTTATGAGACGGGTGCGTTTTTTGCAGGTTTAAAACCGGACGCGAGATTCGACGTATTTTAAAAAAAAAGTACGTTTAACAACGTTGAAATGAACCCAAGTACGTATTTTTCGGTTGTCGTTGTTTTTCAGCACTTATCAATTGAATGAACCCCGTTACAGATTTTTCATCAAACGAAATATTTAAGCCGCATAAATGCGTAAAAAATACGGTATCTACCGTTACAGTGTCTTAAAATTTTGACCGAGTGTGGCTTATATACGTTACAGGGTTTACACAGCGAATGATGCAACATGTTTGACAGTTGGCAGTTTTCCATGTACATGCAATACTGTAACACGCAATTTCTGTTTTTCAACGTTTACATTCGTTGCAGACTGCCACTGGTAATTTTAAAAATCGGCCTCAATTTGTAGACACAGTTTCACCACTGCAGCGTATAAAAACGTATGTTTAAGCTAAAATACACCTAACAGAAAACTTACGAATGTTTAATATGTTTATGTAGCATAAAACGAGATTAACGTTGACAATGTTCCTATATACGCTTTTTGACGTTACAGTTTTATATTTTAAATCAATGTCGGGCTTTATGGTCTACCTCAGAAAACAGAAAGAAGTTGGATTGACACAAAGTGTGGTTGACACACTTGCAGAACCAATAACGGACAGAAATCATGTCATTTTCATTGACAAATTTATACGTCAATTCCACTGGCGTTGTCGCTGATTGTAAAAGGAACATACATTTCTGGGTCAATCAATCAAGGCCGCAGATTTTGGACACCCGATCTGAAGGTATCAAAGACAAAGAAAAATAAAGATGACAAAGTCAGAAACCTCAAACGTGATGAATCCATGGAGAAACAGACGAGAGATTGAAAATTAGTAGCAACTGTATGGAAAGACAAGAAGCACGTCTACAATTCAAACACTTAATTACTACGACCCACTTTACAACAAGAGAGAGTGTACCGTTGAACAAAAAGAACGAAACACTGAGAGGAAATGGAGGCGGTCGGAATTCACATGTCCCAAAGCAATAGTAGAATTTAATAAATATGTGGGAGGAGTGGATCGGCATGATCATCTACGGAGCAACTTTTCATTACAACGATCGTGTACGCGCTGGTGGACCTACTTTGCAAAGTTTGCAGTTGATTTGGCGCTCATAAATGCCTTCCTGTTGTACAAACACGTGCACCCAAAAGCTAAGCACAAAAAGTTTCATCTTAAGGTAAACCAATTATTTTACATATTTTCTACAAATTACAATGTCTACTTTTATTTTTCTATGTCTATTTAAAATTAATAAAACACCTCGTGTAACTGGGGAAATATAATTGTGTATTTATGTCAATACCTTCACTAAATATGTCATTGTAAACACTTCATCTCTATCAAAAAACATTACTTCATATTAAATACTATAGGTTGCTGAACAACTGATTGGAGGATTCAGTGATCGGAAACGTGCGTCAAGACAGTTTGACACTGATGAAGTGTTTCTGGCCACAACTGGGTACAAACAGGATATTATGCAAGGTGGCGCAAGGGCGTGCAGACTTTGTCTTCGGTTAGGCAAACGGACACCAAGCGGAAGACCAAAAGAGACGAACCATGTGTCTGTTGACTGCAAAGTCAATCTCCATAGGTACACTATTGTAATAAAACACATCAATGATTAGTTTATTTTTATTCATTAAAAAATCAAACCTGCAGGCAATAAGAAAGTACATTTTTGTAAACATACTGTCATATATAAAAAGACAACTTCAAAAAGTTTCGCATCTCACGTAAATATGAAATTTACGACCTTAAACATATTAAAATGATAAAGGCAAATAAAAGGCAAGATGTTGCGACATCAGTCTTTTAATGATTTATTAAGAGTTAAAACATATGTAAAGACACACTTGCAAGACTACGTAATTCAGTAGTAGTTTGAATAGAACAAATCATAATATGTTCAAAATACAATTGCTTATTTTTCTGTATTGTCCAGAGATTGCTTTGCCGCATATCATGATAATAGATAAAGGAAGATTCTTACACTAGAAACATACACACAGACATTAGCGGTTTCCCTTACACCTACTAAAGGTCGGCAAACTAGAACCATGATTGGTATGTGTAATGAAATATACATGCATGCAGTTAAAGAAACACCAGTGAAAAGCACACAAACAAATATGGCTTTCATTAAGGTTTATTGCGCTCACTTATTAGTTTATTTCTAATGTAGTGTACCAGCATTCTGGTTAAAGTGGAATTGTTATCATTTTTTCAATGTAAAGAATAACTAGGAAAATTACATTGTAAAATTACATTGTAAACAACTTAAATTGTCAAAAAAAACGGCTTAATTTCAATTGTATATGTAACAATTTTAAAAAGATGACCTTCTGAAATTGTGTTTTTTCTGATATGATTGTCCCAGTCAAAATAAGGAAATTTAAAATAGTATAGAACAGAAAGTGAATTATAATAGTAAAACTAAACACTTAATTTCAGTTTATTTTTAATAATAGTTTTGTTTACAAACCTTCAACAATGGTAACTTATTAAGCCTCATACAGAATGTTAAGAGATTTGTACATGTTTTTGCGATGTGATGTTGTGCCATAAAACCAAAATGTTATGAAGTTCTTGTTTCTGTTTTAAAAGCTAAGTATTGATTTTAAGTAGTTTCATATAGACTTACTGTGGTTTAAACATGTTTGCTGTGAAACGTGTTTTCAGTTAATATGGACCAAATGTCACTTTAAAATAAAATTGGACAAGTCTGTGGAAATAGTTTTGTGCACAAAGAGGAATAATCACGAGTGCAGTGAGTGGTTCACAATTACCAATCATTTACATGTGCCGGTAATTACATTCCTTTTACACATTTAGGAAATCCGGGAGGACGCTACTGTGTTGTTTTTAATGGGCGTCACTATGTTATTATCAATGCGTTATTTTGCATTTAGTTCTAGATCATAGGTGTTAATAAATACCGTTTCTTTTCTCCTTCGTTCGAATCTGTCCGTTTCTTGTAATTTATAAATACGCATTATTTTGAATTTTTGAATTAAATCTTTTGAACATTCCGCAATATGGCGACTGACAGGTAGAAGAGCGTTTTCCGGATTTCTGATATGTTGGTTATGAAGAGGTACCAGATTTTTTTTTTGGATATAATAATATATATGATTATATATATTTGAAATCAAAATATATTTGAGTGATGAAATACTGTTATGTTGATTTTACAGGTACAAGCATGCAATATGCTGATAGTGAAAAGTTCAAGACGGTCCGTGATGCAAAACCATCTGCAATACCGTCTAGGGATAAGTCAGTACAAAGACCTAGACGATCTTCTAAAAAAGACATAAAAGCCAAAAAATAAATTAAGAACATATTGTTTTGTAATTGATCATTACGAATGTTTTAAAAGTGAAATGGTGTGTATTGGCAGTATTTTAAGAAAGTGAAACTATACTAGTCTGTGTGGAATGAAAACTCGTGGGTACTGTAGACATTGTTACAACTTAACGTCCACTGCATTTGGCAATGCATGTGTCTGACTTTGGTAATAAAGTAATGGAAGTTGTGATGAATTGTTTTATATTTCCTAATTCGTTTGTGTTTCGTGGTTTTGTACTTTTGTGCCCACTATCTTATAATATGCGTTTTTATGATGTGTGGCTAGCGTGCTGGTCTAGACTCTTAGGTCTAAGGCAGGTTGAAATGTTTGTTAAGTAGTTCTGTAATCAGCTGATACAACGAAAGTGGTCATATTTGCCATACAACTAGCTTGCACCTTCTTTTTTGTTTGCTTTTATCTTTAATGGCCAGTATTTGTAATGCCTGATTACACTTTCTATGTACTCAAAAAGTTTAAAACTAGTTTCTTTTCGTTTATTTTATGTAATCTTTTACTGACAGGTATATATTACATAATCAATCATGAACGAACAACGTTAACACATGTATGCCACAAGATGCACAACACAACAACCGGATAGTTTGCTATTACAATTTAAGTAGTCTGTACAGTACTAGTTAGTATTATGTGACGATAAGGCATGATGCTCAAACGTGATGCACACGCTTAAAGAACGCTACAAGGAACTATACACATGTTGAATTCTAAAAGAAAGAATACATTTTCGAACAAATGATGTGGTTTGCTGTTGTATATTTTGTACAACAAATTTGTTGCACAATCAACTAATTTTATTAAATAAAACAACTAGAAAGCGCATGTATATGTCAACTCATGTACTAATTTGTACGGATCCAAACGTTGTGGAAGGATCGTTTATATCGCATTATAACGTGATTTATTCCAATTTTCCCCGTTACAGAAAACGGGGTACACATATATTTTAATCATTTCTGTTTGCAACACTACAATAATAAAAACGTTTCAACACCCGTCTATTTTACGTTCCAGTATTTATGGACCCTTGGTTAAAAGCGTAGTTCTTTTAAGCACTGTAACGAATATTTACGTGGTTTGGCATAATATCGAAACACCTGTAACGTAAAAATGAGTAAAATGAAAAAATCCATAAAGATCAATTACTCTAAGGAAAATCAATATTATTGATTAGTTTTAATATTTTATACTGAAGTTCTAGATATGGGCTTTCGAAAGGAATCGCGAAAAGAAACATCTGAATTTGCTAAAAGTGATCAAACTCAATTTGAAAATTTCAAGTAATTCTTATTTTTGCAAAAAAATAGCAAATTTACGTTTGTATTGATTTTATTGATTTGCATTCAATACATCTAAGGTCTCCTGAAAATTGAATTTTTAAAAAATATAAAAAGAAATGCCTATATGTCCCGGAAATCGATTCAACTGTAAAGTAACTTTAATAAAACTATTAAAATTAAATGCTTCGATTTGGCGATTTTTTTCTAAAAAAAAAATGTTTTCAGGGTTCCTACGCTAAAATGGGGTCAGGTTTTGAGGAGAGAAAATTTTACCCCGTTCAAATGCGTTATAGGCGTTCACTGTAAAGATTGGCCAGGTTTTGAGGACTCAATTTTTTTACCCGTTTCATTACGTTACCGGTGCGCAAAGGATATACATTCTGACCAATACAAGTTTTAATAATCTGAAAAATTCAGCAGTTTCGGTTAATTAAAAATATTAAATGAATAACAATGAATAATAATGAAGAGTAATGAATAGGTTTAAATTAATGATGGCAACTTTGTCATCCAATGAAATTTATGCGTTCAAAGCTTCCTTTGATGATGTAGTATTAATAAATTATGATGTTTAGTATTGTCTTTAAGAACGCCGCTATTTTGTTTACAGCCTGAACTTGAACTTACAGTATGGTGACAGCAACATCAATCGACGCCTTTTCTATACGTTTCTTGTTATTTTCGCTTATAATTATTTACATTTTGTATTTTTTATAATGTCCGTAAGGTAACCCTTGAAGAAAAGAACTTTGCGGATCTTTTTTGTAGATTTTCGTATATGCACAACGCGTAAATTTATTAAAGTAAATTTTATGTAAGAAGTAATAATTGTGTCCTTGTATTTGTTGTTGAATAAAACACAGTCAGGAGTTCTAATGCGTAGTATTTTTTTAAAAAATGAGCACATAGCGTGAGTGCTATTGAACCACGCGGTGCAATATGACGTCACGTTTACAGCATATCGGTTCCTGCATTGTTTATGGTTTAATATAGCATACTTTTCAACTCTTTGTATATAGAGACAAAACCGTGAGTAATTGTACCTTGAAAACACGAAATGCAATTAGACGGCTTGTTTACATACGGACGGTCTAGTAAATACTTCCTTTTTGGCACATCGCCCTTTGATAAAAGTACTGTATTTTATCGTAAAATAATAAACAACGTTATTATGTTCATAAAGGAAAGATGGTCATACGTTTTAATAAAACTCTTGATATATTACTATTTTGCAATTTATCAGGATATGAAAAGTCTGGCAACAGCGATTCCTATAGTAGTTAGTCTCGAGAGCGATTAAGTTGTTATCAAGATTATGGAAATGTTGTACATGCATAAATTAAAGAATCTACGTTAATTCAGGGTCCGTATATAATATACGGACACTGGTTAATTGAACCAGAAGCATGGCCATTAGTGTTCTCAACTGCCGATGTTATAGTTTTATTTTGATAACTGAAATCATATGATCGAGCAGGTTTAATTTAATTAAATGTATATCTACTGGTTATAGATTGTTCATAGTAACATAATAGGGACATTGGAGGTGCTTAATTATTTCTACCTATCACAAGGCCTTCCCCTCGCTCGCCATCTTGTGGGATATGAAAACGCGGAAGTAATGGTCTAACAGCATGGTGGTAGTTATACTTTGTTTTTGAAAATAAGAAACAAAAAACATTATTAATATGACTTTATTATAAACCTAATACTCACGATTTTTAAAAATTTGTAGGTATAGGCCTAATTTTACCAAAAATTCAGACAGTGAAGAAACACATTTGCTACCCCGGAAAAAAACCGCAAAAAACGGAGGAACTCGCTGTTCACGCATGTGCAGTGCAACCAGCCGAAAAACGGAACAAAAACGTGAGGGCCACTGTATTTTATCATTTATTTTGTTGTAAAAAAAATTAATCCGATTGATAAAGGGTTGTCCGAAGTTAAGGTGACGCAAGCAATCGATATCAAAAGCATAGTTTAGACTGTCAAAAGTATTTCGATAATCTAAAAATAGTACACCAAGAAGCTTATTTACTTCTTACTATTCCATAATTCCAAGTATTAAACGAACATTATCTCCGAAATATCGCCCAGCTCCAGTTTGTTCAGGACTTAAAATTGTTGGAAAAACACGTTTTAGTCGATTTGCTATCGTTTTTGTTGCAATCTTGTAATCAAAAGTTAGTAAATTGAAAGGTCGCCAATTTGTAAAAGTTGTTTGTTCTTTACCTGGTTTTTGGTATTAATGTTAAAATACTTCGTTTTGGCAAATCCGATAATTCGCCTTTTTATATGAGTTATTTAAGGAATTAGCATAGTATTATTTTTAATTTCATTCTCCAACATTTTAGAAACTGTGTTGTAAAGCCAGCATTACCATTACACAATTTTGTTTTTGAAATCAGAACATAATCAAAGTCGACAAATGATTGGTGGTATTGAATGTAACTGCCATGTGAACGGATAGCTTTCTCCAAACATCTATAAGGTGAAGCTCTTCCTTAACTGTTCATAATCTTAGTCGTGATTTTGATTGCGAGTCTAGTTGACAATTTTTCTTTATTTAGAGAGAGAATATCATCGTCTCAAAAGCATACTTTAAATTTTCTTTTTAACGGTATTCTAGAGCTGAGTTAAAAAGAAAACGAACGGAACGGCAAATGAAAGGCTGTGTCGCTAGGTGGCGTTTTAACGTCATTTTGTTGTAGGTCACCGACGACAAAATTAAATAAAAGATGTGGTTCTGAACCGGCCACTACTTCAGGTGTAATCCTTCCAAGTTTCAGGCCATTCTGATCTTCTTTTTTTTGGCCGTGGAACAGCGCGAACTACTTTTAAGTAAGTTTCCTTATTTAAAAAGTGAATATTCGAACAGGTTTCCATTTATTACGCCCGAGGGAGGTTTTAAGGAAACACCGTAGGCATTTTGGATTATAGCCCTTAAATTAATTAAAATTTGCCAAATTATCCTTGTTCGTTCTCTACGTGAATAGTTCTATTCCGATCTTTACCAAACTTAGTAACATATTTGTGGGCATAATGTATGGGCTTTGTTCAAAAACCAGCAAAATCGCTCAAGCACT
Source organism: Saxidomus purpurata (assembly GCA_022818135.1). Classification (NCBI taxonomy): domain Eukaryota; kingdom Metazoa; phylum Mollusca; class Bivalvia; order Venerida; family Veneridae; genus Saxidomus; species Saxidomus purpurata. The sequence goes on from JAFMSR010000003.1 coordinate 59,746,863, forward strand.
TTTGGATTTTGACCCTTGAATTAGCGAAAAACGATAACATTAGCATTGTTTGCACTATACATGCAGTTCAAACAGGTAAATAAGCCTTATCTTCTCTATAGTTCAAACAGGTTTTACAAAACCTATGAACTCTCAGATACTGAGTTATGCCTCTCTGACGGGCACACTGTTACAGATTGGCACTCTTGCTCAGATCTGCGTTCTTATTCCATAAACATATTGTGTGATCTTCTGTTTCAAATGAGTTCATATATATGTGAACTTTAGTACAGTACTTATAATTATTATTTCAAAAGTAAAAAATTGTAAAGAGTTTAAAAAATGTTTCCTGAAAACTTTGGTATTTTTCATTTGACCATATTTTGATTTAAGATACATTTTAGTATATACAATCCAATTCAGTGGTGTATGTTTGCACTTCGGTAACACACGTTACATGATGGCAAATAGGAAATGGGGTATTTTAGCTTTATATAGGCCTCCTGGTACAAAATATTTCATATTTATAGAAGACATTTCAATTTCACTTGATAAGATGTTTATAAATTATGACAATATTTCAACCTTAGGTGATTTGAATTATGATTTAAAGACAATTGAACAGGAATGTGAGGTATTCACCTCAGGGCTCCAGCTAGCCATGCGTTTTCACAGCAGTGGTCAATTAACAAGACTAATCACTGGTAGACTAGCTTCTGTTTATCATATTCAGCTACTATATAACTCCTTACATTATATGCGGATAATGTAGAAAAGGAATGTTGGTTCTACATAAATTTAAAGACTTTTATAAAATATGATTATTTTATTTGATCTGTTACATTTTAAGAATGTAATTTCCCAATCAAATTAAGTTATTAAATCAGCAAATACTTTCACTATAAACAAACGATCACTTACAGTTATTATCGAAAGTTTTAGATAATCATCAATTAATTTTCTTTTATGACAGGAACATAAAGGAAATTATATTTTTAAACTACTGCAGAATAACTGTGATTTCATAGTTAGATTTAGCAATGTCTTAAAGAATCCTTCTGACTGTATCTATCTCTTGGTAAATTAAAGATGCAACAGATGCTTCTTCAAACTGTAAAATAAGCCAATACTTTCTCTTGTGTTTTTATTGTAAGATCTAAGTATTTCATTTTATTTAAAAATGAGATAATGGGTTTGCTGTTAGAGTAATTACTTAAGTAAAGAAAACATTGCTCAATCTATGAAATTATTCTGCAGTTAAATAAAAATATATGTTTATTTTTATTTTTCAACTGTGCCATTCATTTTTAAAACAAATAGATAATGGGACTGCAGAAAGAGTAACAACTTGAGCATATTAACATCCTCAATATAACTTTAAATCACAAGGTCATACTGCGATTATTTAAAAGTATTTTTCATATCCTGCAATAAAAGTAAAATGTCATATTTACTTAAAACTGTTTATATAAACAATAAAAAATAAGTTATAAATCGATTATCTGTACAAATCAATAAAATGTATGGTCCTACTATTGTACTACATCACTTATGAAGGAGATTTTAGTTGTCTTTAAATAAGCCAGAAAAGTGCAAACCTTTATCACAAATTTGTGACGCATACAATTTTAAAATTGTAATTATATTCTACTTGTTATACGAAATATTCCGTACCATCTTGTTTAGAATTTATTTTAACACATTGCTCAAAATTGATATGCCACTCCATTACCTTTGGTTTAAGTGAATGTAATTACTTTATAGCTACAACTCTAAGAGAACAGTGTAATCCACTTAAAACCAAAATATGTCAATTTTGGACCATCCAAGCATTTTAACCCAGATTACGCAGATTTCAGTACCGCACCCTTTCATGTAGCTTAACATATTTTTGCTTGTATTGATGACATCTACTCGGTCAGGGAGTATTTATTGAAAGAAATTGTCAATGTATATGCTCCTTGAAAACAAACCAAGGTGAAGAAGCAAATATCCCCTTTCGTGAATGGTAAGCAAAGACATGCTATTTATAAAAGCGACAGCTCAGTTATGTGTGTTCATGTAAAAATACTGGAATGCTTTCGTTAAACAGATAAACCTTGTAACTAATTTCAAACGTAAGTCGATGCAGGTACAGTAGTCAGAACGTAACAGTTGTCACATGGAGTGCTCGATACACGCACAATTTACGCATGTTGCAAGTTTAGATTTAGAAAAATACACGATATACACGATGTACGAAGCGCACGCTTTACGATAAACGGAAATTACATTCTTTAAAAAGGTGAAAATTCAGTTTCTACTCTACACTCGTGCAACATTGAACATCAATGATTTTATCCATATTCTTTATTTCTAAAACCGATGTGTGTGATCATAAACTAATGAGAAGCACTAGCTTAGTTTTAATTTTCATTTTCTTTGATTTTGTACATTTTAGAGATAAAGAAGCATAATGATAAATACCCAGAAATCACCTGTCCAAAATACACCTGCGGGTCATGGGCCGGGCCCTGCTAGGAACCATCATCTCTTTACAGTTCTTGTTTGACCCGAGGGTTCTAGTAATGACAATTCCAGCAACAGCATCTGAAGAAAATGAATGAAGTACCATTGACCCAGGCATTAAATCGCAACAAACAAAAAATCAATAGAAAAATGTAATCATGAAATAAACCCCATGCAAGCAGAATCAGAATTCAAACTCAGAATGTTCAGTTTGTTGAGCTGACACTCTACCATGTACACATAAAAGCTTGCTCAATGGCTAGGAAGTACAAATGCTGTATAACGACTGCACATGAACATTTAGACTCTCAAAGTAAAGAATAAAAATCTCTACTAATTTGAAATAATTATTCTAGAACATTGTAAAATTTTCAAATATGAAAGAATTAATTTAGAAATAATTAGAAATTTGGAGTTTAAAAGCAAATTTTAGTTTTGAAACTGTTTTCAGTCAAACCTGTGAACTAAGACCACTATTGGAGAAAAAGTTCAAGTGATCTCTATTAACAGGTAGTCTTTATTCACAGATGTCTAGATATTATTTAATAGTACATGGTTTCCCCTAACTGGTCTTTTATTCACAGGGTGCTCTTTGTTTGGAGGTGGTCTTTTACACAGGTTTGAATGTACAACTCACTAGTGAAATTTTTGTAAGTCACAAATTACGATTAAAACAGAAGAGGAAACATTTGATAGCAGATTAACATTTGAAATAAAACGATAAAAATCAAGTTGAATAGTTTCATACCATGTTATTTGGACATTATTTGCATTGTATGTACACCGACCTGTTATTTCTGGGGTTTCTTTATGTAATATATGGCATAAAGAATGAAACTCATCAAAACTGCTTTGTCTGAAATTTCTTAGCCCCATTTTCCACCTCACACTAAATTCCGCCAACTTTCAGAAACTAAGATAAAATTACGCCTTCTAAGAGCCAAACTCCGTCCATAAGCTTCTGTTACGCACTTAACTTGTTGCAAGATTTCGCCAAGAAAAGAACATTAATTTTTCATTTTGGGACGTACTTTTTAATTCCGTCTGCAGTCCGCACGGAAAACTCTCATTCCGCCCTATTCTGTCCCAATTCCAGGCCCAAGATTTTGTACAGGTATTAACACTCTAATATATGATACAAAGATTTGAGTTTTGCTTGGTGGGAAGTACAAATGCATGTCAGTAATTGCTATTGAGAAGAAAAAATCTACACCGTGTATAAATCTAACCTATGACCGTCTATCATGAAAGATAAATGACCATGTTCTAACCAAATTCATAAAACTATTTGACATCACTTATTGTAGTTATGTCATGTCAAAAAAATACGCGGGGGTTTTGGGCTGGCCAGCTCCGTTCCAGCTCATTTTTATACATTTAATACAAAAGCAACTCATATCTGTACAGATGAAGTGATCCTGGGCTTCAGAACATCCAGAAGCCCGGTCAACACAATTGGTAAGAGTGTCTGACTTTCAAGCATGAGGTCGTGGGTTCGAATCATACACTGGGTAGATGTTTCCTCATTAAGTTACATGAAAGAAAAAGTTGATTAATTGAAACTCTCTTTTCAAATTCCTGTTTGGTTTTGCTATTAATGTAATTTCTAGCTGTGTAAGCTGAGCTATGTTGACTCCATCTTATACTGGTTCGGGTCCTTGTTTCGGACACTTTTAGCACACATTTTGCTATTACTCAGATCTAATATCCAGGGGCCGTATTTATAAAGAATCTTAGAATTTTCCTTAAGAATTTTTTATCTTAATAGTTTTATTTTAGCTAAGAACAAACCTTGAGTTCTTATTCTTAAGCAACTTTGAAATTTCTTAGTAAAAAAATCTAAGAAAATAAATGGTCTTAGCTTAATCTAAGAAAAAACTCACTTCCGTTTCTTAGGGTTTTTCCAGAATTTCCTTTTGTAAGTTTAGTAACGATGATGTAATCGTCAGCGCTCGCGCGGCAACATGGCGGCTCCGAGGATCATGATCGTATACCTCCGATGAAATGAAAATATTTCTGATTTTATCGTTGATTCAAGTGCGTGTATTGATGACATTCTTATGGGGGAAGCTCTTTTATGGAGTATGAAGAAAGAAATGGTTGCGTTCACATCATGGATTGAAACGATGTGAATTTACACCGTCGTTTCATTCACATGCTATGCATGTTAATCCGTATTCGTCATCCATGATCCAATGATGTAAATCATGGAACCGGAAACGGTACGCAGACGAATGTTTAGTCTGACAGCCGCTAGCATTGAGGCAAAGAAGAAAAGAGAAGGAAATTTTGCAAGGCAGGATTGCCATTTAATCTTCTTCTTTTCAGCTTACAGCAGTGAAGTTATACTTTAATTGATAAACCCATAGCAGTGAATTATATAATCGTTTAATACCTATATTTTCCCCATATATCAGTCCAGTATTTTTCCCAATACACATTACCCCTTAACATCTATCCATCAATAACAATTACTAACATGTCACCCGTAACTAAATCTCCAATGCTCGGGTACCATGTGTAATGCTTCGTTGCACTTTAAACCTTGTCATTGTATCTTTAGTTACACATCACTTTGTGATTATATATATTTTGATAATAAATATCTAGGATATTTATACTTTCAGGTTAGTATTGTTTTCCTTAATTAGTAATACAATGTACATCGTTTTGATACTGAATTCATAGAAACTTCGTTTAGCTTTATTGTACAGTTTCATTGAAATATCAACCTGTAGTTGTCTGAATAGAAACATGTATATATGAACTTTGACCCCGTGTATTCTGTTTTTACACATACATGTTATTCTAATTTACTTTTTACTATTAGATGTGTAATGCTTCGTTGCACATTATACCTGGTCATTGTATCTTTAGATACACCTGACTTTGTGATTATGTATATTTTGATAATAAATATCTAGGATATTTATACTTTCAGTTTTCTATCTCGCATCGAGCTCGAACCCTATTATAAATACATGCCGACTGGGCTACGTCGTCACTGGCTCCCATATTGGTTTTAATGTGAGGAACTGCGTCGTCTTGAAGACACCAGTCTCCAGTGATGCTACTAGATATTCAACTTTAAAGCTCACAGACATACGTTTTTCGTCGTCGTTAGATTGTGCCACGGACAATTTGGAAACTTTCACTTCAAGTGGAGCCAAAAGTTTGACATTTTACAGTTCAATGCAGTGATAGTGTTAGATAGTGATAGTGTATATTATTTTTTGGATTATTCGGATAATAATTGTGTTGGATATATTTTACACAAGGTTACATTTTCTCTGCTTTGTAATAATTATTATTATTTTTGATTGTGTTGTTTACTTTCTTTTTAGTATTAGATATAACCGTAAGTGTTTAGCATAGATAAGTTATTCTGAGCCCGTAATTGTTGATCCTTAATTTTTGGGAGGATTTTATTAGACATTTTCTTCAGTTTAAAAAGTTGAAATTTTGTCTGAGAAAGTGAGAAAATAGGTTCACCTGCACACAATTAATCTCATATTAACTTCCCCTTTTGTCTATAACCCAATAACCTATAGATTCCTATACTGTATTCAATTTCTAATACGATACAGTGTAACGGCCTGAAAGTACAGTGGTTAGCGCACTGCCGTAAGAACTTGTGGTACTTGAGTTCGAATCACGCTAGGGACCAGATTTTTTTTCAGTCCTTTTTTTTTCAACATATGTAGAGTTGCTTTCGTGATTATAACTTTACAGTTTGGTAAAATCTTTTTGCCATTTCATTGCATTAAGAAGTCACCTTTACAAAAACAGAAATTTATATTTCTTATGCAAACTCTGTTGTAATTTACACGCGAAATTTTGTAAGTTTTTTGAAAAGCAAATAGCAAACTATCGCCAGTTATTCTGTTGATTAAGTTTATATTAATGTTGTTGGAATATTTTGTCTAGTTTATAGGTAAAATAAACTTGACAAATACATAAGCTAATACCGATATCGGAAATTTCGATCGAAGCGACGCGGAGTTTCAATAAAACATTAGTATACAGCATATACTGTAAAGTTGCCGTGGTGAAGTGGTAACGACAGGCGCCTTCGGATCGCGACATAGCTGGTTCGAAACCTAAACTCGGATTTTTTTTCTTGGTGGTTTACACGAATTACTTGAAGTAAATACGTATATATAGTGTATATGTGTACGCGTTTGTGAAAAAGTCGAATAAGTGTGTGAATGTGTATATGACAATTCGTGTTCTATTTTATTGTATGGTGTGAATTATTGGACACTACAAATTAAATATTAGTGCTATTAGGAGAATCCATGTTGTTGAAAACAACAAATGGCTAACTATATGTCGGAAAGGGAACTGAGAGCAATTCTGAGGAGTCGTGTCAGAGAAAGGCAATTGCGAGAGGAAGAAGAAAAGAATGCTAGGAAAGAAACACTTCAGGAAAGGAGTCACAAGTAAAGTTCTAGCAGAGAACAAATAGTAGCAGAGACACTTAATATTTTGCGCAATAATACTGAAGAGCAAAATAATAACACCGAAGTTGGAGGAGAACTGCATGAATCATACGGTGAAGTACATGAAGAGGAACAGACTGAAAATGACACAGACAGTAACTTGTCTAACTTGGACACTTTAGATGACTTTTTACATGAAGAAACAATAAGGCGTATTCAAGACATGGAAGCAACCGAATGTAAAAGCTTAAGAGAAGAGAACTATATGGAAAGCTCAGTACCCGATAAAGGATTTAGAAAAGATAGTTTTGAAAGTAACTTGGCCTATATTGACAAACATATAGAGCAATTAGGTACAACTCATAAAGAGTTACAAGAAAAGGAAGCATGCAATATGCAAGGAAAGACGTACGCAGAAAACGAAGACAATTTTCCTAGAAAAAAATATACAAAGTAAACACAGAAAGACATGAAGATTCACAGAAAGGGTACACTGATGTTGATAAAAGATAGTGTAGTTCAAGGCAGGAAAATGCTTCAGAGATAATGAAAAGACCAATAAGAGAAAAGATCAAGAGAGAACAAAGACAGAAAGATATCGATATGCAGTTGGAAAAAAATGGTCAGCACCATTTCTGAGAATTATTATTTAAAACTGGATAGTAAACCAAAGTTGTTGGATTTGAAAGATTTTGAATTAAATGTTACTTGTGCAGATGGAAATGAATTGCCATACAAGGGGTACATAGAGGCAGAGGTTAAATTACTAAACAGTGCTACGAATGGAATTGTTACAGTGGCGCTCACGTTTTTGCTCCGTTTACCTCATGGTTGTTACCGCATGGAAAACGCCGGGTAAATGCGGTCAATTTCACGCGTTTACCGCGTTTTACCGTTAAACATATATATATAGGAGTCACCTGGTGGTTGGTCAGTCGGTCTGTCGTGCTGTCGGTCGGTCAGGCGGTCTGTTGAAAGTATTTGTATTTGAAGTTCAAGAACTGTTCTTATAATGTCCTAGAAGAATTCAACTATTCCTTAACATAAGAACACAGTTTTGCAGTGGTAAACAAGTAAACTATCTCCTTGATCAGATATTGCAAATGGCTTTGAGTTACTTAAAATATTTGACATTTAGCAAACATTACAAGTTTGAATAAATTACTTTACTTGAATACTGAAATAAATTGCATTAAACAAATCCTAATACACTACATAGACAATCTACTGTAAATCCTGTACATTTTGATACCTGAGTCAACATATTTGTTAAACATCATAACCATTTTTGTCGAGCCGCTTACAAAAGCTCAATAAAGGTGTCCAAATGGTGGTTCAGTGTATGTGCATGCGTGCGTCCTTGCAAGAGTCAGCGTGCATCCGTCTGAGTTTAGTTTGTCTTGGCTGTAACTTATCCATGGATCAAGGGATTCTTAAATAATTTTCCACAAATGTTCAACATCATTAGACGGACTGTCATACACAAGAACCAGGTCCCTAAGTCTAAGGTCACACTTAGAGGTTAAAGGTCAGACTCAAGAATGACTGTCTGGAGCATTTCTTCTTTATGCATGAAATGGTTTGATGTAATTTGGCACAAATGTCCACCACCGTGAGACGGACTGTCATGTGCAAAAACCAGGTCCCTAGGTCTAAGGTCAAGGTCATACTTAGAGGTTAAAGGTCAAACTTAAGAATGACTGTCCGGAGCATTTCTTCTTTATGCATGAAAGGATTTTGATTTTACTTGGCACAAAAGTTCACCGCCATGAGACAGACTTTCATGCACAAGAACCAGGTCCCTAGGTCTAAGGTCAAGGTCACACTTAAGAGGTTAAAGGTCAAACTCAAGAATGACTGTCCAGAGCATTTCTTCTTTATGCATGAAAGGATTTTGATTTTACTTGGCACAAATGTTCATCAATGAAACGGACTTTCATGCACAAGAACCAGGTCCCTAGGTCTAAGGTCGAAGTTAGAGGTTAAAGGTCAAATTCAAGAACATCTTTGTCTGTAGCATTTCTTTTTCATGCATGGAGGGATTTTGATTTAACTTGGCACAATTTCACCACCATGAGCTACCCTTGTTTTTAGAATAACTTCCCTTTGTTGTTAAGTATTATAAATAGCTTATTAATATTGTAACTTTTTTATAACTCGCCGTAGAGAAAAATCAAGACTACTTTTATGTGATACAACATGCATGCTACATCCAATATTTAGGTGTTTTTTTACCTATCTCTACTTGGTAAGGAGTTAGTCCTTTTGACAGCTGGCGGGGTCGACATGTTGCATGTGGGCATCTAGTTTAATTTTTAGCATTTTGCTTACACTTTTGCCTCTTGTGCAGATCAAAACCATGCAGTCTGATCATAACCTGCACTGTTAACTATTCATTCAGTAAATTTTCGGTATATGTATCAATTATTAATTGTAAGATTTAAAACAAAATGCAATTGCTAATTTTTCTTTTTAATTTGTTGTAGAAAAAAGCTTCATGTACGTACAGTGATGAGGGAAGTTCAAGCTTCAGCTTCATTAGAATAAACAAAACAGGAAAACAAAAGCATCAAATGAAAATAATTGATAATTGAGGTGAGACAATGGGACACTTGATGTAATGACAACATGCAGTTAACATTAAAAAAGAACTTTGCTGAGTTTACTCATATTTGGAATTCATGTACATTGATTTTTTGAAGATAAGGAAAGAACAACAGTAAAATCAGCAAATTGATAGCTCACAAGAAACATCATTTGGCCAGACAACATTGACAACATCTATATTGGATAAATTCCCAAGTTGCAGCTGAAGTGATAATGCTACGCTAGCTATGAATCTTTGTTCTTAGAAGAGAAGCCATTGAAACTCTTGAACAGTAGCTGATGATGAAGAATTAAGCACGCGAGATAACCTTAGTAATTTATATATATAATTATAATCACAGCATGGTGAATGAAAGCTCAAAAATCAAGGTCGCACTTGGAAAACAAATGGACACACGAGAACTTTTTTCAATTTTTCAGGTTGTAACTTTTTAATACATTGAGAGATTTTGAATTGATTTGCACAATACAGAAATGCAGAGCTTTAGCAATATAGAATACTATTAAGTTCTGCAGTACATACAGTATTGGTTACTACAGAAATAGAGTGCTACAGTGATATTAATAACAATGTTATTGGTTGCTCAGATGAGTAACTTAAATGGAACTCAGTTCTCTTGAAGAATGAATCTTCATGGCAGCTTTCAGTCATAATCCTCTTGTGTATGAAAAACAAAAATAAGAAATAGGAAAAACTGAAAGAACAGGACTGTTTATTGTAGTGGCTATTTTTTATACAGTCACCTTCAAAACAATTTACCAATATCTCTACCTGCGGATATGTTTCTATACGCCAGTTGCACAAAGTGTAAGGGGGTAATTACTGGATTCAGCTTGACTGTCCGTTTGTCCATCCGTAGACTTATGGACGCAATCCCTGAAAAACTCCTGGTTAGAATTAAATTGTTATTCGCAGAAATGATACGTACCATGCCTTTGTGTGCATGGTCCATGTTTCTGGTAACTAGGTCAAAGGTCACATTCACAGGGGATTTAGATAATAAAATATTTTGCACTCTATCTCCAAAACCCCTTATCACAATTTAATGATATTTCACAAAGTAATAAATACCATGCCTAGTTGGATTTGGTCAATGTTTTGGGTCACTACGAAAAGGTCACAGGTGTTTAAGATAATCTAATATTGTGCACTCTGATTTTCCAAACCCTCTGGTCAAAAGAATGCTACACAGAAGAGATAAGTAACATGCCTACAGTCGTTGTGCATAGTCCAATTATAGGCATCAAATGTGATATAAATTGAGAATACAGTGTCAGTATGGCGTTCAGGGATGGGGTTTTTGGGAGTATTCATCACCTTCAGTGATAGTTCTATTTTATTATGGTACCTGGAGGTGGGGGTGTGGGGCATTGTTATAGTTGCCGCTTTGACTATGGTATGTTCATCCATGCTTTTGTCCCTCATTTGTCAGGGACCTATTGTCACAGAAACTATTGGCGTGTTCCACTTGATCTATTATTTTTCCTTATCCGGCTACCTTACCATTGCTTTCGTTTAAATGCCTTGAGATTAGATCCAAAGTTAAAAGTAATACATGCCTTAATTCTAGTTTAGCTAAATGGTAGAGCTGTTATGGGGTAATTGCGGGTTTGCGTCAAAACAAGAGTCATGGGTTTGATCACTTCAGTGCCAAATTAAGGAAGAAGTATCCTTATGGCAAGTTAGGCAAGACATTTTAAATACTTCTACATGTATGCGACAATGCACATCTCTTTTTAGGGTTGAGTCCATCTGTAACTTGTGTAATGAGTAGGGGTGTGCGATAAGACCGGTATATTGCAATTCCCTTGAGATTCGATAAATACCGGTATGATTACACCTCATACTGTGGTATTTTGAAGTAAGTGAAAAGCTGCAATTTCTCTGTCATTTCTTAGCTGCGTGATTTTTCTGTGACAACAATGACATACAGTAACTAATAACTGTCAGTATATTATTCAATCGTAAACAGATAGACTTTAATGTCTTTGCCGAAGGAAGTGTGAATACTTCAAAGTAAATTTTATTTAAGAAGTAATAAATGTGTCCTTGTATTTGTTGTTGAATAAAACACTGTCAGGAGTTCTAATGCGTAGTAATTTTTAAAAATGAGTACATAGCACGAGTGATTTAATTTTTTGCGTTTGAACGACTAACTTTTTTCTTTATGAAATAACATCCGTTCCAGCGGTGTTCATCGTTTAAAAAACAATGATTTGGAGTACTAATTCACAGTAATTAGCTATGAAGGCAGAAAGCCTGACTGGTTTTTAACAGCGCATCAGTACGACAGATAATTGTTTATAAGATCATTACAATGCTGAGAAGGATGTTATTTTGATTCTCACATGACCAGATATTACAAAAGGTGAATAAATGCAAAGCGTTTTCTATGCGAACGCTCATTTAACGTCATGCGGTGCAATATGACGTCATGTTTACAGCATATCGGTTTGTGCATTGTTTATGGTTTGATATAGCATAATTTTTCAACTCTTTGTATATAGAGATAAAACTGTGAGTCATTTTAGATTAAACGATAAAATGTTGGCACATATTTATTATTACAATGTTTTCTAACACTTCTATATATAATTTGTAGCAGTACATCATTGTAACTTGAAAACACAAAATGCAATTGGACGGCTTGTTTACATACGTCTAGCAAATACTTCCTTTTTGGCACCTTTCCCTTTGATAAAAGTACTGTATTTTATCGTAAAATAATAAACAACCTTATTATGTATATATAGGAAACATCAGGCCACTTGTGTTAGTATACATGTAACTCATATTCTAACGCTATTGGAAATTTCTCCTATATACAAATAGAAGGATTTGAGCGTGATAAAACTATTAAGTATATCACGCTAGGCGTCCGGAATTATTTTTGACTGCTGAAATTACCTCCCTTGTAATTTTCACACAACATCTACGAGTGTGCATGCGCTAATACGCTTGGATTGGTATAATAATTGTTGTTAATGAATTCACGTGACGTAAAAAAAAATTGTAGTAAACTTTTTTACATTTCCGGTATGGCCAGCAATATCAGACACAACAAAAATAAGACGTAAAGCGCTTTTTTTAGGAGAAACAAAGAACAGCCAAAATTTCACGAAATGCAAGGAATGCACGGAAAACTACAACTTTCAAGACAGCGACTTCATTAAAGTGCAGCAAATAGTCTCCCATCGAACATGTTTTTGTTTAGATTAACGGTTTAGAATTGAAATAGATTTTATTTTTGAGTGATATACGGGTTATTATATCACTGTGTGTTGGTAGATGCTTCGAAATTAATCACTCAGGCCTTCGTGATTAGATTACTACGCATTTACACTCCACGCAGTGATATACTTACCGGTTTATCACTCAAAAGTGAAATCTATTTCCTAAACATATTACTATACGTTTTGCAATTTAGCAGGATATGAAAAGTCTGGCAAGAGCGATTCCTATAGTAGTTAGTCTCGAGAGCGATTAAGTTGTTATCAAAAATATGAAAATTTTGTACATGCACAAACTAAAGAATTTATGTTAATTGAACCAGAAGCATGGCCATGAATGTTCTCAACTGCCGATGTTATAGTTTTATTTTGATAACTGAAATCATATGATCGAGCAGGTTTAATTTAATTAAATGTATATCTACTGGTTATAGATTGTTCATAGTACAGTGGCGCTCACGTTTTTGTTCCGTTTACCACATGGTTGTTACCGCATGGTAAACGCCCGGTAAACGCGGGCAATTTCACGCGTTTTACCGCAAACAAATGGCTCATTTCCAAATATGGAAAGAATAGCCGGTAAAAACAACGGGTCACTCCAAATATGGAAGCAGTAACCCGGTAAAGAGGCGTGTCCAAACGGGCAGCCAAGCAGAAGATTCCCAGCCCATTTTTTTTCACGGCTGTTGCCTTTTCACTAATCAGCGAAGCGTGTCTTTGTCTTTATACTTCGATTTGTTTACATTGAAATGTAAGCGTCAATCTTTTTGCTGATCTATTTTATCAATATAAAATCTACAGTTTAATTAAAGTTGGCACGGACATTGTTATAATAAACATACTGTATATAGATCTATATTAATAATTAATTTCTTTAGATTTTACTGTAGATTTATCCCGGCCCTGGATATTTTAATTTTGATATTTGTCCCGTTCAAGTTTTCGTTTACTAAAAGTCAGAGACTATGTCTCTGCTATTGAGTAGTATTTCTTTTAGGCTACAAGAATCTCTAGAGTGAAGAAGCGTAGATGATTACAACATAACACAGTCATTAATTCGGAGCGGCACTTTACTGTACCTGGTTTTGACACAAACAACAACAACAAGAAATCTTAAATAAAATGGTATAGAATTAACTTTACAAGTTTACAGCCCCTTAACAGGAGTCTATGGTCTTTTCAGGTAAGGGATATAACCTACATATTCATATCTTATGATCAGACCATCAGATATATGGTAAAATGTCAGGTTTTAGACTTTTAGTTAACAGTTTATGAACACTGGGAATGTGGTTTGTTGTTCTAACGTCGTGCGTAGTCCTAAAGTCGTGCATGTACGATTTCCCATATTTTTCATAAAAAGAATTATCGGCTTCACGACATCCGTGTAAATTAAATTTGTATTTTTGAATCAACATAACTTCTGTATGTCCTACAACTTTTATTTTGACCAACTAATTCATTTGGCTCTTCCTTTTGATCTGGTTTTTTTTTATCTGCTGTTTTTTTTTTAGTCACATGAAGTTTGGACCCAAAAAAGTCTTTTTTATAAAACACCCCGGACCAACAATCAAGTACATATAATACATATACTTGATAGTCGGTCCGGGGTAAAGTTGATTATGTTGCGAAGAGTCGTTTTTATAAAACACCCCAGACAGACTATCAAGCATATAATTATAATACAAGGGTCCGTATATCATGTATATTACATGTAATCTACGTTCCCTGATAATAGTACCTTGTATTATATATACCTGATTGTCGGTCGGTATGTTTTATAAAAATACAATTCGGACAAAACTGTATTCGACTAAACTTAATATTCGAATGTATGATCGCTAAAGCCCTACCAAGCATTATAAATGCCTGAAACCATGTTGCAATGACGTCTTTAAAATGACGTCATGTATGCAATGCTTTCTGGTGACGTTTCCCGCGATCTTTGACATTTCATTGAAATAAACTCAACAAAATTAGAGTTTGAAACATTATGTCGTAACATAAAATGAACAAAAAAAATGTTGGTTTCTATGTCATAGCACGATAATTTCACTTGTTTACACCAAAAGTAGTTATTTTCATTTGTGGCTGCGTCGCTCATGAAAATATCACGTTTGTTGCCCACTCAGTTAAATTATAACATGATCTTACACCAAAACCAGCAATTATCATTTATATTGTCTGAGAATGACATTTATAATACCTCTATGTTGTCAAAGGCTTTTTCTTTCCTTTAAAACTCTTATAATTTGATTGGTTAACTGGCCAGTATAGCGTAAAGGCAGAGCCTAGAATATAGTGTTATATTCACCACAGTGGTCCGTACTATTGGGAATTTAGATTTAATTGTACATAAGCCACTTGAGCACTTTGTCAACCACTTAGTCTTTGAGCATTTACTAATGTCTCCTTAGGGTATATAGTATCCACTGCTAACAGATAATATTAAAGTATGGACAACCAAATCTACTTGTACATATATTTTAAATTGTGCACTACAGTTATCCAGAGAGAGCTGTAATTGAATTACAGACCTGTAAATTCACAAGATAAAGGCGAGAAAGACTATATACCCAATAACTTTGCTTCGTGGAGTGTTAGCTTTCTCGGAAATAGGAAGCAAATAGTGGTTATAACTCAAACAGGATAAACATTAAATCAGGACTGTACTCCAGGGTAATATTTTGGGACCTCTGTTCTTTCTGGTATAATTTTGTCATGCAACTAGCCTTTATATATTTACCAATAATGATCTACCATAGGCAGTGCAAGTAAAGAATTGTAGGCGTTTCAGTGATGATACAAAACTACAGAAAAAAATAGATGAGCATTAATATCCCTACTAAGACACCATTTTCATTTTATTGATTTGCTTCATAACTATCTTATTAAAACGTTTAATTTGTGTGTTTATGCCATAATGTTACTGACGTGGTGTCACTGAATCCAAGATGGCCGCAACCATAGAGTCAATATCGGGGATGAACTCAGATTAAAGGGGCATACCCTTTAACTGATGTCAAACTAAATAACCTCCAAAACATAAATAATAGAATCTTTGGAAGTATTATAACTTAACCTTAAAGTTTTAGCTACATGCATTCCCAGTCATTATTGATAAAATCAGCAATTCAAAATATACTGCAGTACCGGAAACCATTCAATAATCTATGTAGAGTTGTTGTTCTACAATTAATGGATGGATGCAATTTATTACAGAAAGCCTACTTGTGGTAAAATGAGGCAGTTTTCGCCTTAGGTTCTTCTTTGATATTGTATTTATTTACCAATTTGCGTTCATTGATTACATAATTGATATTTCAGGAATGTAATAATTATGCTAGATGTAGGGAGTGTCTCTTTAAAGGGACATACCCTATATCTGATAACAAACTGAAAACCTCCAAAACATAAATAATAGAATCTTTTGAAGTATCATAACTCAACCTAAAAAACTCAGCCATGCATTTCCAGTTATTATCGATAAAATCAGCAGTTTCGAATATACTGCAGTACAATTAACCATTCAATAATCTATGTCGAGCTGTTGTTGTACAATTAATGGATGGATGCAATTTATAACAGAACACCTCTTTATTGATTAATTGTGGTAAAATGAGGCATTTTTCGCCATAGGTTCTTCTTTGAAATTGTATTTATTTATCATTTTGCGTTCATTGAACACATAATCTTTGTTTCGAGAATTTAATCTGCTAGATATAGGGAGTGCCCCTTTAAGCGACATAAGTAATTACATGACAAAAAGTCTTCATCAACAAAACTGCAACAATTGTTTAAACACTATTAAGGATGTCATAAAAAATTGACAGTCACTGCCAGGCATTTATTTCTGGGAGCTCAAACTGGCGTGTTGGTTACTGAGTAGAGAAATGGCTGTACATTGCAGTATTCAACAATTATCCCAAACCAAAACCACTATCTTAATTAAGGTTGTAGCAAGGTCGCAGCAAGAGTGCAGTCGCAATCATAATAAGCGTGCTGCAAATTTATCTAGGCACGCATTAAGATTGCGGTTGGAACATTCGCAACCTTAAATCTAAGCATGCGCAAGCTTGTTTACCAACAAGCGTCTTTTTCTAAGAAGCAATTTAAATCAAATTTTCGTCAATAATTTTTTTAATATGAAAGCAGATAACTTTACTGTAGCATTTAGTTTTTCTATTTGGACCTTGAATAAACAATGAAATAGCTGTACATGGGTGAAAAGTTTCTGATTGATTTTCACTTGCAATGTCAATTGCTCCCGCACGTTAGAATGAAAAGGTCTGGTTCTCTAACCCGCCCCTCCCCGCCTACTTTACCAATGCATACATACTGTCACTTTTGGTATAGTGGCATCCTTGGAAGTAGGATGAGGGTCAAAGTTTTGAATCCCAGCAGTGGTTAGATCTGATTGGCCGGGTGCTGAACTGACAGCTAGTTAAATAATGGTAAACATATGCATAGTCCCGACTATAATAAACACACACTTTACCTTGTAACCCTATGTACATGTAAATAAACGCATACTGAAATTTGTTTTCGAAACGATGGAAGGAAGCAAATTATAGAAGGATTGCATGGTGACATGTACATGTTATCCCTCTCTCCCTGACCGGCCAGACAGACACTTTCTGGAGTGACTGTTCCTTTCAATGTAAAATAACATTAATCAACACCATTCTTAAAGAGCATACACAGAAATCAGTGCTAAATGTTAAACATATATATAGGAGTCACCTGGTGGTTGGTCAGGCGGTCTGTTGAAAGTATTTGTATTTGAAGTTCAAGAACTGTTCTTATAATGTCCTAGAAGAATTCATCTACCTTAACATAAGAACACAGTTTTGCAGTGGTAAACAAGTAAACTATTTCCTTGATCAGATATTGCAAATGGCTTTGAGTTACTTAAAATATTTGACATTTAGCAAACATTATAGAAGGATTGCATGGTGACTTGTACATGTTATCCCTCTCTCCCTGACCGGCCAGACAGAAACTTTTTGGGGTGACTGTTCATACAAGAGCATACACAGAAATCAGTGCTACATGTTTATAGAATCATGTATATAGGAGTCACCCGGTGGTTGGTCGGTCGGTCGTGCGGTTGGTCGGTCGGTCGGTCAGGCGGTCTGTTGCATTTTCCTTGTCCGGAGCATAACTTGAAAACTACTTGTTGGAATTCAATACAAATTCATGCAATGCTCAAGCACAATAAGAGGAAGTGCAGTCTACAAGAACCATAACTCTATCTTGAGTAATTACAAAGTTATTGCCCTTTGTTACTTTTCCTTGTCCGAAACATTACTTAAAAACTACTGGTTGGAATTCAATACAATTTCATACAATTGTCTAGCACAATGAGTGCAAGTGCAGTGTACAAGAACCATAACATTATCTTGGATATTTACAGAGTTATTGCCCTTAGTTACTTTTCCTTGTCCAGAGCATTACTTGAAAACTACTGGTTGGAATTCAATACAGCTTCATACAATGGTCTAGCACAATGAGAGAAAGTGCAGTGTACAAGAACCATAACTTTATCTTGGATATTTACAGAGTTATTGCCCTTAGTTACTTTTCCTTGTCCAGAGCATTACTTGAAAACTACTGGTTGGAATTCAATACAGCTTCATACAATGGTCTAGCACAATGAGAGAAAGTGCAGTGTACAAGAACCATAACTCTATCTTAACTCATTACAGAGTTATTGCCCTTTGTTATTTTCATTGTACGCAGCATAACTTGAAACCTTTCTGGTTGGAATTCAATTTAACTTCATACAATGGTCAAGTACATTGAGAGGAATTGCAGTGCTCAGGAACCATAACTCTATCTTGACACATTACAGAGTTACTGCCAATTTTTACTTTTCCTTGTCGCAGAGCATAACTTTTAAACTAATAGTTGGAATGCAATACAACTTCATACAATGGTCCAGCACAATGAGAGGGAGTGCAGTGTACAAGAATCATAACTCTATCTTGAGTAATTACAGAGTTATTGCCAAGAACAATATCTCTATTTTAGTTGTTTTTTTTGCAAGGTATTCTGTTACTACGAATTTCCTCAATTTCTAAAGCAGTCTTTCGGGGGTATTTATCACATTTAGTGATAGCTCTAGTTTTCTTAAAACTGCTTATT
Organism: Saxidomus purpurata; assembly: GCA_022818135.1. Lineage (NCBI taxonomy): Eukaryota > Metazoa > Mollusca > Bivalvia > Venerida > Veneridae > Saxidomus > Saxidomus purpurata. The sequence goes on from JAFMSR010000003.1 coordinate 59,765,777, forward strand.
ACATTTTGTGTATTCCGGTTTGTATGATATTTTATTAAGAAATGATATTTGATTCATAGTAAAATTTGTAAAATCAGGATATAAGGAATATATTTTCTCTGCCCGTGATTCTTTCTTTATTTTACTTTTCTTATGAAAATGTTATACGGATATAACAAACTCCGGATAATGATATGGTCCTAATGAGCTTGTTATAAACAAGTCACCTGTATGTACTTTACTTTTCTATTGATTTAGTGTCCAGTGCCAGTGATATTAGGTTAATGTACCGAAAATATACTTTCTATTTTGTGAAACAGTCTTTATTTAAGTGACGGTCTTATTGCATATTGCTTTAGGTTTCGTTAACTTTGTGTGTTATCTGCAGCTTTTAAACCCCTAAATTCAATATACATGCAGTTACCCTGTACATTTTGGACTTGATGGTATGTTGATTATTAAACAAGACTTATTTGCCAATAAATAGTGTGCACTGTTGAATAAGATCACAATTAAGTGAAAGATTTTTATCATAGTCTGCATTTGAATCAGAAAGGCAGAAATTACTGTCTGGTATTATTTAAGAACTTGGGATTTTCAACAAAATGCTGCAGTTCTGATAGCTGTCATTTTCATTAAAAAAATAGTAGAAAAAAGTGGTCTGTACAGTAAATAAATTACAGGAAAAGTAATAACAGAGTATGGACATGTTGGAAAGTCACCTATCTTGATTACATATTACTTCTTAATTTTCCAAGGGAATATTACCACAATTATACAAATGTGTGGCTTTGACCTACAGTTTTTTTCTATTTGTCTGAGCACTGATCTCACAAAATCATTTACATGTTTCTCTAAAAGAAATGATACCTACCATGCCTTGGTGTGCATGGCCCATGTTTCTGGTAACTGGGTCAAAGGTCACATTCACAGGGGCTTTAGACAGTAAAATATTTTCCACTCTATCTCCAAAACCCCTTATCACAATTTAATGATATTTCACAAAGTAATAAATACCATGCCTAGTTTGATTTGGTCCATGTTTTGGGTCACTACGAAAAGGTCACAGGTGTTTAAGATAATTAAATATTGTGCACTCTGATTTTCCAAACTCTCTGGTCAAAATAATGCTACACAGAAGAGATAAGTAACATTCCTACAGTCGTTGTGCATAGTCCAATTATAAGCATCAAATGTGATATAAATTAAGAACACTGTGTCAGTATGGCGTTCAGGGATGGGAGGTTTGGGGGTATTCATCACCTTCAGTGATAGTTCTATTTTATTATGGTACCTAGAGGTGGGGGTGTGGGGCATTGTTATAGTTGCCGCTTTGACTATGGTATGTTCATCCGTGCTTTTGTCCCTCATTTGTCCAGGACCTATTTCACAGAAACTATTTGCGTGTTCCACTTGATCCATTATTTTTCCTTATCCGGCTACCTTACCACTGCCTTCGTTTAAATGCCTTGAGATTAGATCCAAAGTTCAAGTAAGTGAAAAGCTGCAATTTCTCTGTCATTTTTCCGTTCCAAGGCGGTGCCCCACTGTGTTCCTTTAATTGTTCGTTTTGTCCTCGTGTGTTTGCTTTGTATGCTAGTGTGTGTTGGTAGTGTATGTGTGTGTGTGTACATGATTGTGTGTGTGTGTCGTGTGTGTGTGCGTGTGTGTGTGTGTGTGTGTGTGTGTGTTGGTGGTGTGCACTTCTGGGTGCTGTGGGGTTCGTTTTGGGGAGGCTGCGTTTTTGGTACGTGGCATTCCCTGTTTGATATTTTTTTTTTTCTACATGTATGCGACATGTATGCGACAATGCACATCTCTTTTCAGGGTTGAGTCCATCTGTAACTTGTGTAATGAGTAGGGGTGTGCGGTAAGACCGGTATTTTGCAATTCCCTTGAGATTCGATACATACCGGTATGATTACACCCCATACTGTGGTATTTTCAAGTAAGTGAAAAGCTGCAATTTCTCTGTCATTTCTTAGCTGCGTTATTTTTCTGTGACAACAATGACAGACAGTAACTAATAACTGTCAGTATATTATTCAATCGTAAACAGATAGACTTTAATGTCTTTGCCGAAGGAAGTGTGAATACTTCAAAGTAAATTTTATTTAAGAAGTAATAAATGTGTCCTTGTATTTGTTGTTGAATAAAACACTGTCAGGAGTTCTAATGCGTAGTAATTTTTAAAAATGAGTACATAGCACGAGTGATTTAATTTTTTGCGTTTGAACGACTAACTTCTTTCTTTATGAAATAACATCCGTTCCAGCGGTGTTCATCGTTTAAAAAACAATGATTTGGAGTACTAATTCACAGTAATTAGCTATGCTATGAAGGCAGCAAGCCTGACTGGTTTTTAACAGCGCATCAGTACGACAGATAATTGTTTATAAGATCATTACAACGCTGAGAAGGATGTTATTTTGATTCTCACATGACCAGATATTACAAAAGGTGAATAAATGCAAAGCGTTTTCTATGCCAACACTCGTTTAACGTCATGCGGTGCAATATGACGTCATGTTTACAGCATATTGGTTTGTGCATTGTTTATGGTTTGATATAGCATATTTTTTCAACTCTTTGTATATAGCGATAAAACTGTGAGTCATTTTAGAATAAACGATAAAATGTTGGCACATATTTATTATTACAATTCTTTCTAACACTTCTATATTCAATTTGTAGCAGTACATCATTGTAACTTGAAAACACAAAATGCAATTGGACGGCTTGTTTACATACGTCTAGCAAATACTTCCTTTTTGGCACCTTTCCCTTTGATAAAAGTACTGTATTTTATCGTAAAATAATAAACAACCTTATTATGTTTATATAGGAAACATCAGGCCACTTGTGTTAGTATAACTCATATTCTAACACTATTTGAAATTTCTCCTATATACAAAAGAAGGATTTGAGCGTGATAAAACTATTAAGTATATCACGCTAGGTGTCCGGAACTATTTTTGACTGCTGAAATTACCTCCCTTGTAATTTTCACACAACATCTACGAGTGTGCATGCGCTAATACACTTGGATTGGTATGGTTGTTAATGAATTCACGTGGTGTAAAAAAAATTGTAGTAAACTTTCTACACTTCCGGTATGGCCAGCAATATCAGACACAACAAAAATAAGACGTATAGCGCTTTTTTTGAGGAGTAAAAAAGGACAGCCAAAATTTCACGAAATGCAAGGAATGCACGGAAAACTACAACTTTCAAGACAGCGACTTCATGAAAGTGCAGCAAATAGTACCCCATCGAACATGTTTTTGTTTAGATTAACGGTTTAGAATTGAAATAGATTTTATTTTTGAGTGATATACGGGTTATTATATCACTGTGTGTTGGAAGATGCTTAGAAATTAATCACTCAGGCCTTCGTGATTAGATTACTACGCATTTACACTCCCCGCAGTGATATACTTACCGGTATATCACTCAAAAGTGAAATCTATTTTCTAAATATATTACTATACGTTTTGCAATTTATCAAGATATAAAACGTCGGGCAAGAGCGATTCCTATAGTAGTTAGTCTCGAGAGCGATTAAGTAAAATGGAAATTTTGTACATGCACAAATTAAAGAATCTATGTTAATTGAACCAGAAGCATGGCCATGAATGTTCTCAACTGCCGATGTTATAGTTTTATTTTGATAACTGAAATCATATGATCGAGCAGGTTTAATTTAATTAAATGTATTTCTTCTGGTTATAGATTGTTCATGGGCGGGCAGAAAAACGCGTTTTTTAAACGGTGCGAGCCGAAAAACGGCCTGTTCGTAAACTGACGAAAAACGGGCGCTGCTCGCGTTTTTCTGCCGAAAACCGGAACAAAAACGTGAGCGCCACTGTATTCCCCTTTTGGTAGTTAAAGCAACAGCTTGTAGTGAATATGTACCAATTATTGTAGGCACGAATATCATAAGAGAGTTTGGAAAAATGCACAAAAAATTGTTCTTGGACATATTTCTGTAGAATGGAAAACTGCATTTGATGCAATGACAAGGTCATGTGCCGGCCTAGTGAAGGCAACACAACCTTTCACAATGAGACCTATGTAGGTTAAGACTGTAACTGGATTGATTCATAAACACTATTATGTAGCTTCAGCTGTTACTGAATATGTTGAAAATGCTAGTCCAAATAAACCTTCTGTATGTCCACGGGTTATAACACTGGACAATGTTGGAAAAACAGCAAGGATTCCAGTAAAGGCTATAAATTTGTCAGCAAAGACAATAACTGTTCCAGCAAAGTCTGTTATTTGCCAATTACAGCAAGTTGATGTTTTACGCCAGACACCCTTGTTTGAAAGTCCTTCTGATACAGAAAAGATACTTACCAGTGAAATTCCTGCAAAAGAAAGTATACTTTTACCGATGAGTTTCCAGAAAATGCTGAAAAACTTACCTCTGAAAAAAAAAGGTCAACCAACAGTCTGCAGCATGTGGAGATGAAATAGAAATAGAAACAAGTAATCAAAACAAAGATATTTCTACTATAATGAAAAGTAAATATGGAGTTGAACTAAAAGATTCGGAATTGACTAAAGAACAACAACATAAAGTTCTTAAACTATTTGAAATGTATGAATCGATTTTTCCACAGACACCTTTGGATTTAGGGCAAACAAAGGTTGTTAGACACAAAATTGAACTTACAAACAATGAACCTTTTAAGGAAACCTACCTGAGGATACCTCCAGCGATGTTCAATGAGGTAAGACACCATCTACAAGAAATGATCGACATAGGAGCCATCCGTGAATCGAATAGCCCTTGGTGTTCTAACGTCGTCATCGTCCGAAAAAAAGATGACACCATTAGGTTCTGTATAGATTTCCGGAAATTGAACTCTAGGACAAAGAAAGACACGTATGGCATCCCACGTGTGGAAGACACACTTCACATGCTCTCTGGTGCCAAATATTTTTCTAAATTGGACCTGAATTGGTACCTGAAGCGGGGTATTAGCAGGTAGAGTAAGAGGAGTCTGACAAGGAGAAGACAGCTTTTCAAGTTGGGGGACTCGGGTTTTATGCGTGCAACTGCATGCCTTTCGGCCTTTACAATGCTCCAGCAACCTTCCAGCGACTGATGGAGCGCTGTATGGGTGACCTCAACCTGCGAGACTGTCTAATATACCTTGACGAAACCATCATCTTCAGCAAGGATATCGACTCCCACCTCAATCGCCTCGACAAGGTTTTGCAGCGTTAAGCAGAATACCGACTTAAGATCAAGCTGTCCAAGTGCGAATTCTTTCAGAAAGAGACATCTTACCTCGGACTTCTTGCTTCAGAGGAGGGCATATAGGCTGACCTGAAAAAGTCAGAAGTCGTGAAGAACTGACCCACTCCAAAGTCCGTGAAAGAATTCGCTGCGTACTATCGACGATTCATTAAAGACAATTGAACAGGAATGTGGGGTATTCATCACAGGGGTCCAGTCAGCCATGCGAATTCACAGCGAATTCACAGTAGATGTCAATTAACATGACTGGTCACTGGTAGACTAGCTTCTGTTTATCATATTCAGCTACTGTATAACTTCCTTACATTATGTACAGATAATGTAGGAAAGGGATGTTATTATTCTATTTTATCAGTTACCTTTTAGGTACATAATTCCCAGTCAAATTAGATTATAAAAAAATCAACACTTACAGTTATTATATCAAAATTATTTTCTTATATGACAGAAACATAATTTTTTTGTTTTTTTTACTTTAAGATTACCGAAAAATAACTGTGATTTCAAAGTTAGATTGAGTAATGTTTTAAATACTCAATCAATTACTCTTACAACAAACCAATTATCACTAAGATTAGATGTTACACTTGATACATAAGAGAAATTTAGTTTTAGCTTATTTTACAGTTAGAAAAAGCGTTGAGTTGCACTTATAATTTACAAAGAAATAAATAGTCAGAAGGATTCTTTATACATCAAAAATGCATTCAGGCCACACCACAGGAAGATGCTAAATTACTTGAGCATATTAACTTTCTCAGTATAACTTTAAAATCACAGTTTACTGCATTTATCTAAAATATTTTTCATATCCTGCAATAAAAGTAAAATGTCATTATTATATAAAACAGTTTATATAAACAACAGGAAATAAGTTATAAATCAATTATCTGTACAAATCAATAAAATTTATGGTTCTACTATTGTACTACATATCAAGTCTACTGACACGCTGCTGGACCTAATCAGAGAGGATTAAAACTGATAAGGGGCAATAAAACGATTAAGATATTTGACCACCTGCGGGTTGGGGGGGGGGTTCACTTATGAAGGACATTTTAATTGTCTTTATTTCCATTGCGTGTGTTAGAGATTCACCTAGCAGGGATTACTTTTATTTACACTGTCCTGTGACTTTGGAACATGGTGGGGGTAAGAGTGAGGTTGGGTGCGCACCATAAACCGGTTTAAGCTCCCCAGTGGTGTTTTTGCCACTGACCGTTCCAAGGCGGTGCCCCACTGTGTTCCTTTAATTGTTCGTTTTGTCCTCGTGTGTTTGCTTTGTATGCTAGTGTGTGTTGGTAGTGTATATGTGTGTGTGTACATGATTGTGTGTGTGTGTCGTGTGTGTGTGTGTGTGTGTGTGTGTGTGTGTGTGTGTTGGTGGTGTGCACTTCTGGGTGCTGTGGGGCTCGTTTTGGGGAGGCTGCGTTTTTGGTACGTGGCATTCCCTGTTTGATATTATTTTTGTTTTTAAGGGATTAGCTTCTATAGCCAGACCCCTTTCTGATTTGTTGATAGGACACCCTACCAAGAAACAGAAGCGAGATCCTTCAAAGAAGGTCAAACGTACACCATTTATGTGGAAAGAGCCACAACAAAGAGCTTTTGACAGCATAAAGGAACAGCTGACAAATCCACCAGTTCAGACTGCTAAAACCACCACTAAGAGTCTGTTTGACAACTTTGTAGTTCATTACGGATTTCCCGCCAGAATCCATAGCGACCAAGGCCAGAATTTTGAATCGGCCCTCATCAAGGAGCTCTGTAGTTTGGCTTGTGTGGAGAAGACTAGGACCACGCCTTATCATGTTATGGGAAACGGGATGGTTGAGAGATTCAACCAAACGTTACTAAAAATGCTCGGTACTCTAGAAGAGCATTAAAATCCGATTGGAAAGCACATGTTCCGAGTCTAGTGCATACATACAAAGCCACTCGTCATGACAGTACTGGTTTTTCGCCTTACTTTTTGATGTTTGGTAGACATCCTAGACTCGCCATTGATGCTTTTCTAGGGCTGCCGACAGACGATTTATCGTCGAGCATACAGTCGGAGTACGTGATGAAACTTCGAGACCGCCTCCGTTCCGCATATGCAAAAGCCCGACAGATTGCCTCCAAGACATCATCTTCTTACAAAGTCAACTACGATCAAAAAGCTCGCAGTTCTGCGCTACGTCCAGGCGATCGGGTGTTTGTGCGGAATGTCTCTATCCGGGGTAAACAAAAGCTGGCAGACAAGTGGGAACCACATCCGTACATTGTTCTCAGACAACCCTTGGAAGACATGCCTGTCTATGAGGTCAAACGGGAGTGGTCACGATATAAAAAGTCTAGGACTTCGTAATTTCTACATCGTAATTTGCTCCTTCCGTTTATGACTGTTACAGACAGAGAAGAGGACACAGACGGCGATTGTTTGTGGCGAAATACAGGTGCGACATCAAAAGAAATAAATTCGGATGTCAGTGGAGTTTTTCACCATTCAGATGACGACGATGTGAAATCTACCAGTGCAACTGTCAATTCAGAACACAGCCATCCTTATGTCATTCCAATGAGACGGAAACCCGTGAATCAGGACTGTCGCGCCCTTCTCGCCCAACCAGAAATCGAAAGCAGCCACAGTGGTTGCCATCTGACGATTGGCAGATTGGTTAGGAAATACATGCAACACACGAACACAGTCACAGAATACGACAGGCAGTGAAGTTTTAAATTTTTTAAGGTGTTTATTGTTTTAAGTGGTGTGTTAAACTGAAGTTGCCTAAAGTAACTTGTTATTTCATGCCTTTATATTTTACACTGCATTGATCGTGCAATTTAATAGACATATTAACTTTGTTAATAGTCATACAACTGTTAATTCTGATTTGAGCTTCAGGTTGAGCAGGTTCAGAGCGGTATAGCATACTTACCTGAACTTATATACTTACCTCATTTACCCGATGGATCCTAAGTGTGAACTTCGGCGAAATACTTACCTCAGTTTATACTGGTTAAATACTTACCTTCCAGGATGATTACTGTTTAGGACGTGTGTCGTCCTTTTGTTGCTGTGATGTGAGTTGTAGAGGAAGACTTACTATGACAGATTTGGGATCTTTGATCGTTTATATTTGCATACTTACCTATGGTATTGTACACAATTTCAGAGTTTTGTAGCCCAGCCAGTGTGTACATAACAGATGTTGCAACGATGTTCCAGGACACCATAATACTTTTAATTATTAAGTTTTAGTTTATCAATTTCTATTCAGGCTATGAAACATCAAAGTCAGGAGACTTTTTCTCAAACACGGGGGAGTATGTCACAGAATGCCAATTTTACTAGTACACCCATTTAATAAATATCTTCTTCTGAATAAACCCATAGTAGTGAATTATATAATCGTTTAATACCTATATTTTCCCCATATATCAGTCCAGCATTTTCCCAATACACATTACCCCTTAACATCTATCCATCAATAACAATTACTAACATGTCACCCGTAACTAAATCTCCAATGCTCGGGTACCATGTGTAATGCTTCGTTGCACTTTATACCTGGTCATTGTATCTTTAGCTACACATCACTTTGTGATTATATATATTTTGATAATAAATATCTAGGATATTTATACTTTCAGGTTAGTATTGTTTTCCTTAATTAGTAATACAATGTACATTTTGTACATCGTTTTGATACTGAATTCATAGAAACTTCGTTTAGCTTTATTGTAGTTTCATTGAAATATCAACCTGTAGTTGTCTGAATAGAAACATGTTTATATGAACGTTGACCCCGTGTATTCTGTTTTTACACATACATGTTATTCTAATTTACTTTTTACTATTAGATGTGTAATGCTTCGTTGAACTTTATACCTGGTCATTGTATTTTTAGTTACACATAACTTTGTGATTATATATATTTTGATAATAAATATCTAGGATATTTATACTTTTTTCTATCTGGCATCGAGCTCGAACCCTATTATAAAAACATGCCGACTGGGCTACGTCGACACCTGCTTTTGACAAGAATAATGGCACAGTCATTAATCAAAGAAAGTCAATGAGCTAACTAACTTATCGCTTTACAATTGGTATTGAACTGTACTTGTAGTCTACTGATATGAATTATAAATATATATATATATAACGTTAGGTATACATTTGATGAGTTGTGTATCTGGGTAATCTTCCAGATAAAATTACAGTCATATTAAATCGGTGGAAATCAGCTATGTTCAGACCATGAATTTTAATTTTACCGGTGCAGGCTACTTCATTTTATTTCTGTATTTTTGAGCACTGGTGGGAATTGCACTAGTGACCCTCTGATACTTCATCTCAACACTTAGATTCATTATTTTGTTTTTGTTGCTTGATAACTCATTGGTAGTGTGCATATTCTATGAGCTGAAGGCCATGATAGACTCGAGTCACAACTAACACACATTTTTTACAACCTGTAATAACAGGCGCAAAACATTGAGATAGGAATAATTTTTTTGTAATTTTGATATTTGCGTCTGTATATACGGTTTTTAATGGTCGCAAATCAAATGTTTTAACGGCGACGGCGTTGGCCGGAGCTGTTAAAACTGTTTACGACCTTAATAAACTACTGATTGACTGCCAGTCATCAAGTGTGACTGAACATCTCCTTAATGAACTGCTGATTGACTATCAGTCATCAATTGTGAGTGAACACCCCCTTAATGAACTGCTGATTGACTATCAGTCATCAATTATGACTGAACATCCCCTTAATGAACTGGTGATTGACTATTAGTCATCAATTATGAATGAACATCCCCTTAATGAACTACTGATTGACTATCATTCATTATGTATGACTGAACATCCCTTTTATGACTTGCAGATTGACTATCAGTCATCAATTATGACTAAACATCCCCTAAATGAACTACTGATTGACTATCAGTCATCAAGTGTGACTGAAAATATCCCCTCAATGAACTGCTGATTTATTATCAGTCATCAATTATGACTGAACATCCCCTTTATGAACTACTGATTGACTATTAGTAATCAAGTGTGACGGAACATCTCCTTAATGACTTGCTGATTGACTATCAGCCATCAATTATGACTGAACATCCCCTTAATGAACTATTGATTATCTATCAGTCATCAAGTGTGACTGAACATCCCCTTAATGAACTACTGATTGATTATTAGTCATCAATTATGACTGAACACCCCCTTAATGAACTATTGATTGACTATCAGTCATCACGTGTGACTGAACATCCCCTTAATGAGTTGCTGATTGACTATCAGTCTTCAATTATGACTGACCATCCCCTTAATGAACTGCTTATTGACTATCATTCATCAATTATGACTGAACATCCCCTTAATGAACTGCTGATTGACTATCAGTCATCAAGTTTGACTGAACACCCCTTAATGAACTGCTGATTGACTATCAGTCATCAATTATGACTGAACATTCCCTTAATGAACTGCTGATTGACTATCAGTAATCAATTATGACTGAACATTCCCTTAATGGACTGCTGATTGACTATTAGTCATCAATTATGACTGAACATCCCCTTAATGAACTAATGATTGACTATCAGTCATCAATTGTGACTGAACATCCACTTAATGAACTACCAATTGACTATTTCTTGAAAATCCAATGAAAAATTCAACCTCTATTACATAAACAATGTTTTTTTTTTTACAATTTTTCCCTGTGACATTGTTTTTGACCCTAGATGACCCATTTTCAAAGTCGACCTAGATTTCAAGGAAATAATATTTACCAAGTTTCATGAAAATCCAATGAAAAATTCAACTCTATTAAATACATTAGGTTTTTCTATGATTTGACCCTGTGACCTATCTTATGACCCCAGATAACAAATATTCAAGCTTGACATAAATTTTATCAATGAAATCATACTGACCAAGTTTCATGAATAGCCAACATTAATTTTTTAACATTATTATTTTGTGAAAAAAATAAAAAAGAAAGTAGAAAAAAGGCATAACTTGACCTTGACCTACAAAAGGTGAAGCAACATGACCATTTTGTCAAAAGCAGTACAGTCTCTATTGTGGTAGATAAATCGTATGTTTGATAACAGATATATCACAGTTAAGCTCTGTCCCTTTACACAGTGCAAATTATTAGAAACACAGAACATTATTTTCCTATAGATGTATGCAGTAGTCATCATACAGTAGTAGGTATATAATAAATTATGATGTTTGCGACTGTAAAAATTGTATTATTCAGCCGAAAATATCACAATTACTAAATAGTATGTGCACAAGTGTTTAAAAACTGTAACGGATGCGCTGTTAAAGTTGAATGAGACTTAGATATAACTACTAGATGGGTGTTCAGTAGAACACTTGTGTCGCCCTCTTATGCTTTGTCAGAATAACCAACAATTTTGTGACAAAATCTAAGTGTAAAAAGGGACATAGCTCTGTCAAATATGACCTTGACCAACAAACTTTGGCTGCATCATGACCCGAATAATATAAGAATCAACGGTCTTGTAGAAAATGGAACTGAAAACGCATATCAGACAACACAAGTAGTGATAGATAAATTAAATGAGTTCATTCCAAAGCTGCAACTTACAGCGTACGATATTGATATAGCACATAGGCTGGGTCCGAAAAAACAGAAGAAAAGAAGGCAGGTCATAGTTAAATTTATATCACGGTTTTCGAAGAACATGGTGATGAATAATCTGAGAAATTTTAAAGGTAGCCAGCTGTTCATAACAGAAGACCTAACCAACGTCAACCAGCAAGCATTCCTTTGCGTAAAAAGTAAGATGCCGGATGAGGTTCAATCAGTATGGACCAAAAGAGGAAGAATATTCTATGAAAACAAAGAAGGGAATAAACACCAAGTAAAATACAGGGAATATGAAACCTGGTTTAACCTACCGTGGCCAAAAAGTGATGAAATTAAAGACAAATAGATAAATATAGAAACATTTTTATGACGGGCAAGAATACAAAATACTTGTGTCAAACTATTAAAAGTGATATGTAGATTATATCTGAAACTTGGTGTAACACCTGAATGATCTAAATAAGTAACAGTGTTTTGATTATATACACAGACATTGTAAATACTTCGTTGTAAAAACAGTTCAAAATGTTCTCAGTTTTTATAACATACTGAATACAATGTATATTGTAACGGTAAAAAATGAAAGTCACTTGCAATGTTCCGTTTTTGTACTTCTCCGGTATTTTGAAAGCAAAATACTTTTTGGTGTTGTTAAAAATGTATTAAATTAAATGTTTCTCAGTCGTTTTAAACTAAGAATTAGAAATAATACCGACAAACAATAAGTATATCTACTCTTATTTCGAATACTGTTTTGTGGCTTCTGTGTATTTGTTTTTCTCTAATTAATAAGACAACATATAAACGTATAAATTGTTTTTGAACTGAGCGCTGTGAAAATATTTGCACAAGTGATAAGTTAAACAATATGTTTTTTCTTTGTTGAACATTTCTTGTACCCTAAATGTTTCAAACAAATAATGGTGAGAAAATGAGTTCGCACATGTATATTATCAGATACATATATATTATGGATTTTCCTTCTGACTTACATGCAATATGAATGTTATTATCTGATTGTTTGCTTGTTTATACATTTTCATTTTTGAACATACGCAGAGATATGTATGTTTTTCTAATACATGTATACCCATAATAATTGTGGTCTTAAATCGACTAATACACATGTGTTTATGTAAATTTTACTCTTTTTCCCGAAAAAGTATACACACAACTTGGGATAAAATATTTAAAAAAATATTTTTAAGATTGTAAAAGCTATTAGAAGCAAATTAAGAAACAAAATTAAATATATTAGTTTCACCATCATTATAAATTAACTCGTACTTACCACAAAATGTTATGTAAAACAAATTTCTTATCTTACGGAAATTATTTGGATATTATACTAACGCCAATTTGATCTCTTTAAGTAACACCTTTTTAAGATAGATATGATACCCTTTTCAGAAAAATATCGTCTCCAGTCGCAACTTACCTTTAGATTTACTCGTAAATATTTTTATGGATAGTATTTCAATATGCACTTACAATGTATGAGGTTTAGCTAATATTAAAAAAAGGCAACAAATTTTTCAATGGTTAGAAGAAAAAAAGTATTCTATTTGTTTGCTTCAAGAAACGCATTCCACACATGACTTAGTAGATAGATGGAAACAAGAATGGAAAGGGGATTGTTTTTTTCAGTGGCAACAAAGGAAACAAGGCGGGAGTAGCAATTTTATTCAATAAATCAGTGCCAAAAAATAATACAACTTATAAAGAAATAATTAGTGGGAGACTAATTTCGGTCGAATTTACTTATAATGAAAAGAATATAACTATTTATAATGTATATGGTCCAAATGAAGATAATACAACCATATTCCGAGATTTAGAAGATGAACTATTAAAAGAATGTAACACTAGCGTAATAATCGGAGGAGATTTTAATACAATTATAAATACAAAACTAGACAAAAAGAATGGTAGGGATGATACGCATATACGTTGTAGGAAAATAATTGAGCAGATTATAGAATCCGCAAATCTGGTGGACATTTGGCGATACAAAAATCCTATGCAGTTGCAATTTACGTGGCATTCAAATACAAAACCTAAAATATACAGCAGGTTAGATTACTTTTTGATATCAGACACGCTAGTAAATAACACTAAGATCTGCAAAATTACGCCTGGTTATAAAACTGACCATTCGATCGTAAATTTAAACATTAATTTAATCGATATCAAAAGAGGACCAGGGTATTTTAAAATAAACAATAGTTTATTACAAGACGAAGACTATAAAAAAAGTATAAGAACATGTATAAATGAAACAATTGAAATAAACAAAGAATGCAACCCAAACACACTATGGGAAGTAATCAAAGGAAGTATCAGAAATGAAACAATACAATATGCATCAAAAAAGAAAAAAGACGAAATTGAAAAAGAAAATGAATTAATTAAAGAAATATATAATTTGGAAACTAAAATTATGAATAATAGTGGTCTAGACGATACAGAAACTCTATTGGAAATAAAAAGACAAGAACTTGAAAAGATATATAACTAAAAAATTGATGGATTTTTAATTCGTAGTAAGGCAATCAATATTGAGAGAAACGAAAAACATAGCAAATACTTTGCAAATTTAGAAAAACGAAATGCTGAAAGAAAAACTATCTACAAACTCAAAATTGGTGAAAAAGACGTGACTGATCAGGACCAAATCTTAATGGAACAAAAAAGATTTTACGCAACTCTTTACTCAAAAAAGCCGGACTTGGAATCCAAATATGATTTCTTTAATTTACATTTGAATAAGATAGATGAGAATCAGAAATCTTTATGCGAAGGTATATTAACAGAACACGAATGCTTCGAAGCCCTAAATGAAATGAAAAACAATAAAAGTCCAGGCTCAGATGGTATAACAAGCGAATTTTATAAGGTTTCCTGGGAAAATATAAAACAATATTATATTTCGTCTTTAAATTACTCATATACAAATAATCATTTTACCGAATTACAGAAGCAGGGAATAATTACGTTGCTTCCAAAAGAAGGAAAAGATACACTTGTCCTATCAAATTGGCGTCCAATCAGTCTACTAAATGTGGATTATAAGATGGCTACAAAGGCAATTGCTAATCGATTGAAAAAAGTAATAAATGCTGTTATAAATCCAGCACAAACAGGGTTTCTGAAAAATAGGTACATTGGCGAAAATGTCAGACTTATATTTGAAACAATACAATTCTTAAATGACAACAAAACACCAGGGCTTCTTATATTTGCTGATTTTGAAAAAGCATTTGACAGCCTCAGTCATTCTTTTGTTTTCAAATGTTTAGAGAACTTTAATTTTGGACAGTCTTTTATAAACTGGATAAAGCTGTTTTACAACGATATAAATAGCGTAGTCATAAATAACGGTCATCTGACCGAACAATTTCCCATAAAGTGTGGTTTAAGACAAGGTTGTCCACTTTGATCTCTGCTGTTCATTTTGTGTATTGAACCTCTCGCAAACTATATAGAAATTGATAAACAAATAAAAGGTATTACAATACATGGACAAGAAATTAAACAAACACTTTTTGCAGATGATGCAACTTTTCTGAATAATGGAGAAGAAACATCGTTTAATGAATTAGTCAGTGTTATTACAAATTTCGGAAATATAGCAGGTTTACAATTAAACTATCACAAAACCACAGTATTGCGTGTTGGATCGCTGAACCATACAAACATTAAATTAAGCCCAAAAAATAAATTTATTTGGACCTCTGAATCAGCGAAAACTTTAGGCATGGTATTCACAAACAATCCTGAAACAAATCAAAAAGTTAACTTGGAACCTAAACTAAATAGTTTTAAAAATTGTTTAAAACAATGGGAACACAGAAAACTAACTCTCCTAGGAAAGATCACTGTTATAAAAACATTTGCAATACCAAAGCTAATATATCCTTTAACTGTACTACCAAATCCTGATTTAAACACAATAAAAGATATTGTAAAAGTAATGTATAATTTTATATGGGATAAAAAACCAGAGAAGGTCAAAAGGGAAGTTTTGCAGCTGAGTTATGAACAAGGTGGGATAAAAATGATAGACCTAAATAAATTTTTAAATGCAATCAAGGCGTGTTGGGTTAAAAAATTCTGTGAAAATGAATCAAGTAAACTATGGAGTATATTTTACAGAGATATATTAGATAAAGTAGGTGGCACATTTGTATTTCAATGTAATTTAGCTGAAAATGATATAAAAAGTATATGTAAAGAAAACAAATTTCTAAGTGACATTCTAATAGCATGGACAAAAATAAATCAAACAAATTCTTTGGAACAGTTAGGTAAACAGATCATATGGAATAATTCAAATATAAAAAAAGACAAAAATACGTTTTACTTTAAGAAATGGCATGAAAAAGGAATAACAAATATAGAACACTTTTTTGACTACAGAAAAAATACTTTTTACTGCTTTGAAGAGTTTAAGCGTATATATGAACTAGAAAACAGTGACTTTCTAATGTACTACCAACTCATTAGTAGTATTCCAAGAAGATTAAAAGAAATGTTGAAAACAGAAGGCATAATATATGATATTAAACCGAAGTTATTGTATGCACTAAAACAATCGAAAACGCCAAACAAATTATTGTACACAAAACAGTTCAACGTTAACTCAAACTCAATGTCACTGAAATCGGAAATAAAATGGGAAAAAACTCTAAATAAAATCGACATTAACTGGAAAAGAGTATACTCTCAGACCTTTAAAGCAACAATTGACACAAAAATGAGAAATTTCCAGTATAAATATATCATGCGAATTTTACCCACAAACACGACCTTGTTAAAAATGAACATAGCTAACACAAATATATGCGACTTCTGTAATATGCATCCTGAAAGTCAAGAACATTTATTTTGGACATGTACTTATGCTCAAATTTTATGGAATAGATTAAGTGAGTTTTTACAAAGACATAACTTTGTTACTCATTTCAATTTAGAAAACATAAGTTTTGGAATATTAAAAAACAACATGAAAACTAATGTTGTAAACTTTCTTATAATTTTGATGAAGTCTTTTATTTTTCAAATGAAATACAGAAAAAAGTTACCACATTTTGACATTTACATTAATTATCTGAAAAACAGAATCAGGATAGAAAAAGAAATAGCTGAAATGAATGGCAAAATTCAATATCATAATTTAAAATGGGGAACTCTAAATATTTTCTAAGTTTTTACACAACAAAACCTCGTACCTTGTTTTATACGATGACTATTATATATGTTTGTATAAGACTGAATAACAGAAAGAACAAACCTGCACTGGAGACGACACACAAATCATATTTCCACTTTTTCTTTATCTTTTTTTAATGCATTTTGAATTAAATTACAATACTGTTTTGAAGTGTTAAGCGTGAATCAGCATATTTACCAAGGGATTTTAACATCAGATATTGTTTTTTGTATGAAAATAAGTATATGTATATCTCATAAATCATATATGTTGAAATAAATGATAAAAAAAAAAAAGTTCGATGAAGAAATCTTAAGAAATGGCAAAGTTATAGCCAACGTTAAGTTTGTGTGACGGACGGACCGACGGACGGACAAAGCGATCCCTATGTATCGCTTTTTCTCCGAAAGAGCGACAAAATAAAAGCTGGTGGATTATAATAACACTTATAGATTTAACAGTGTCACAACACAACTCAAGTTCCATTTCAGCATAATTTACTCTTTGTTCTACTGTCATTTAACTAGTGTTGTACCGATGATCGATTATAATCGAATAATTGATCGAAAAGCTTCCGAAATTGATTAAATCGATTTTAGTTTGAATAAATGATGATCGTTTCTTCTTTTTTTAACTTTGAATGCAATTCTGCTAAAATTTGTTTACGATATATTTGGTGAATTGTCTACATCAATGATAAAATTAATTAATGTCGTTTGTATAAGTACTGCGATTTAATGCTTTCAATGAACTTTGCAATGTTTTTGGAGCTTAAAATATATACAACATCTATGCCTTATTGGTTTTGACTGCTTTAAAGTAGCACACCTGATTAGTGTCAGGATTCCAACATGGATATTTCCCTGTGAGAGGGAACGTTCCATTAAACTATAGGCTCAGCTAACTGGTCAGATCTACCAAAATGGGGACAAAGGTCTCAAATTTCAGTCATCAGAATTTCTTGTAAATCCACCAATTACATCAAGATTTCATCTTCCCTTCAACTTTTACAAGGACTTTTGGACCTTCTACCTTAAATCAAAGATTAATTTAACCATAGTCAAATAAGTTGTTCTTTAAATTGGGTAGCTTTGACAGAAGCACATGGTTTTGTAATGATGATATAATGTATAGTCCAAAATGTTAATTTCAGTCAATTTCTTATCACAGTAGCATATGAAAGCCTGTGACTGTATAAATCAATTCATTGTCTGATTAAAATCACTACAAAGTAGAAATGACAAGTCACTGATACCGGTGTATTTTAGTGTATAACATGTATAACCCTACGTCATGAGGTAAAGGAATACACTTTTGATTATTTTCCGATTGTGAATCGAAATAACCTGTCCGATTCAATTCGATTATCGATTATGTTTGGAGTCCGATTTTACAACACTACATTTAACACAATTTTGCAGTGGCATGATATTGTCGGTAATACTACATTTCAACATTGCAACTGTACTCCGTAAATAGACTATGGCTACTGCAGTGCACCGTTAACAGTCTATGATGTGCTACAAGTTAACATTTCTCCATGGATAGACTACTGCAGGCATTGCAGTGTAAACAGTCTGAACTGTACTGGTACTGTCAAACATCTGACGTTACATTCCAGTATCAACTACAACAATGAATAAGAGTTAAAATAACATAAGAAATAATGCATTTAACATAATTTATCATAATAATAGTTATGCAAGAAATTATACATGTACTCAACAAATATGTATTACTAAATATGGTCTGAACAGTACATTTTGTGTAGTGGTCAATAACAAGCAGTTCTCTTATAATAGCGGTATCATTTATAAAAACAATTACCTATTTCAATAGATACATCATCAGAAAAACAATCTTGAGACTTACCAAATTATGGATCCCCTGATCACCAATACCACTAAAGATCACACTCCAAAAATCACATCAATCTATCTCCCTGTCATAGTGAGTAGTCTGCACTGTTAAACTGCAAGGTTAAAACAAGATTGTGTGCAAAGAGTTTTCAACATGTTTGGTTACAAGATTGTTGAAATATGGATTAAAAGATATTGTTACTGAACATACTGCCATTTCGAATGTCACATCTTTAGCATGAAAATATGAAATCTCCCGAAGCTATAGAAGTATTCGTTTACATGATACATTTGTAAACAACAATTATAAATGTTGCATAAATATAAAGAACTTGCAAACCATGCGAATGCAAAATGTATACTCAAAATCCTACATCCAAATGAAATTAATAAAAACTAGAAAGATTAAATTCTACTGAAAAGACCAACGTGTCTCGCTGAACGGGACTGCTAAACTAAGTCTACACCACCACAGGTAAATGTGTTGACCAATCAAATTGTTATAAAACTTAACACATATCAGGGCCGATACGGGTCGGCAATACGCAGATGCCAGAAAGGAAATAAAATCAAAGCAATGAAATGACCGTTTTCATGTCTTGTCACAAAACTTTAATTAAAATGCTTTAAACTGCAGTGGTCATATGTCACTTCCAACGGCCTGGTTGATGGGCTTACCCTTTCGCGAACATGTTGTGGTGTCCGCCTCCCATGCTGACGGTCAGGGTTTGATCCACTAACAAAGCTAGAACTCTATCCGTATGCTAAGACCAGATGTAAAACATTACATGGCATGCGGAGGTATTTAATATTAGAGGTGTAAGGGAGTGTGACAAGTTAAAAAAAATTAATCCCACCCGTATAATCACTTTTATTCGCAACGACTACTTTCGGTTTCAGTGAAACTGTCAAGGATCAATTATAAATCAATAAAGGTTGATAATATTATTAGTATTATTACAAATATTATCATTTGTAGCGGGTAACAATTTAAGCATTGTTTTATTGTTTAATGTATTCTTGGCTGTATATGAATTTGGAATAAAAAAAGAAACAATGATCTCCGATGGGAAATCGATCTCCCGCACGACAAGCGGAGATACATAGCACTGCGCCATCAAGGACTTTCGAAAAGAAGACATATAAATTCGTTCTTCAGCGAAACAGTCACAAGTGGACACTTCATTGGTAGTTTTGCAAAGTATACGTGTATTTTCAAATATCTGTGAGAAAAAAATTGTCTGCAAGTTCATATGAATTTCTAAGTCGGCTAAAAAAGCAGATTTCAGCCGTTACCCTGTGACAGAATCTCAGTTGCTCCTATGACTTCTGAACTTTATAATGCTTGTAAACAATTAATCATAACTTAATTTCTATCATAATTCTTTAATTTTATTTATCATGCAATATTCTATCAAAAACCGTTTTCAGTTTATCGATTTCCAACGTGCAACAGCGCGCTTACCGTTGTTTCATTTTCATACTTTATTCATAAACGCAGTGGCATAGAACTTTGTTAATAAGATCCCAGCTAGATACTCGAACTTTTCTCCTCTTGAATTACTTGAAAAGCATAGATTAGTGGGACAGAACTTAAAAGTTTCTGACTTCACCATCCGTACTGGACAGGCAGGTAATGACTTCACCATCCGTACCGGACAGGCAGGTACTGTTGTTCATTAACTTTACAAAGTTAAGTTATGTCTTCCACTGTTGGAGCGTACATAGGATGAACAATATCCTCTGCTTCTCATAATACTCATCACATCAATACAGGGTCGATGTTTAAACAATATAATTCTATTCTTCAAAATGTGATCGGTATTTAAAACAATGTCCTTAAAACAAACCCCTAATTGTTAAGTTGACCACACTGCCCTTTTTATCATCACATCGGATGGAACTTCGATCAAATCACTCCCCAGCTCACTTCCAATGCGTGGAAGAAAGAGTGAATGACATGGAATTTGCATATTTGTTACATCAAATAAATCTGGTAGACTGTATAGAAGATTATTAATCTGATAAAAAGCTGAAATTTCAATTCTCTTGAAACGGAAGCTATACCACCTTTACCTCCCCTGATTCATCGTCTAAACACGGAAAGCGAAAAAAACACTGAAAATAACCCGCTTCAACTTTTTCATCGTATTAAACGGAGTTTTTTTACCTTTAACTGGGTGTTTGCTGTCTAGCGGCTATTTTGTTTTTCAATTCTTAGATTATTCTTAAAAATTAAGATAGGGGGTACCTGTCTTAGATTTTAAGACAAAAAAGGCCAAGTTAAGATCATTTCTAAGTCTAATTTTGGTCTTAGAAAAATTCTTTGTGAAAATATTATCTTAGACAAAACTTAAGATAATATCGTCAAAAACTTAGATTATATTGATTTCTAAGAGAAAAAAAGTTCTAAGATGCTTTATGGATATGGGCCCAGATCTTTATTAAATTTCACCTCAGCCAACTTTTTGCTACTGAAGATAATTTTTGTTACTTCTAAAAATAGATTTAGCTCACAAATGAGGCCCGACAATAAGGTCGACATTTTTACAACAGAGAGTACCCTAATTTCGGACAGAGTTATCTGCTTGTTTTATACTCTGTTATATCTGTTGTAGGGTTTTATTTTAAAGTAAAAAGGTAACACAGCATGTAATCTGTAATTTGCCAACTCAAATTAAATTCACATTCCCAATTCAATTGCTTTTAAAAGCCAATATTGTGTTGTCAATGTTGATGAAATAACGAAAACAATAAAACATGCATGTTTTGGTTGACAGATACATTATGTTGTTTGTTATATGTGCTTATGGTCTACCATCTTCGACCAAGGTAGCTATGGTACGCCCAGTCAGATAGTTTCTCGCTTTTTTAAGGTAAATATTCACTTTTCGTCCAGCTGTTGCTGATAGCTTGTTTGAAATCTAACGTCTGAAAGATCGACCTCTGATGATCCACAACAATAACAAAATCAAGCGTTTTAAAACAGTGTCCAAAATAGAGTTTTACCGAATTAAAGGACCATAACCAGTAGAAAAAATAGTTCTTAATAACATTTTTAACCCCTAATTCATTTCAAAACACACCGCAGTTTTCAGATAATTTAAGCAAACAAACTGTCTGTTTCTTCCGGGATCACGGAAAAAGAAGACAATTGGGAAACTGCAGACGTTTCTTAGATAATTTGAAGTTCATCCATCTTCAAAAGCAAATACAGATGTTTAAAAAGTTTTACTACAAAATGTAGAATCACTTAAACTACTTTTCATACAGTAAGTGGAAAGTGTACTGCAAAGACAAGTCTTTTTACCCTGATTACCGATGAACTTCGTTGCTTGGTTACCTTGAAAAGTAATAGTTGTTAAAATTAATGTTTTAAGGTGTTACATCATCATAAACGAGCCACTACTGTAAAGTAAATTGTTCTAGACGCTATCTTGAATTTGACTTGCGTAACTACTTGCGCCTGCACGTAACATGGTGCAAAAGTTACGCCAATTTTTTACGTCTTTACGTCACGCAAGTTACTGATAAAACGCTACTTACGCCAAACTTAGCAGTTACGCCAAAACGTACGCGAAAAAATTGGCGTTAGTATGTTGATAAAACGGCCTCCAGATGTGTAATTATCCAATGTTTCTATTAATTGCAGTTGACTCTTGTCGGCATACATTTTCCATGTAAATATTATAAGGATTGCTGAATAGTTTAAAATATATCAAGTAGGGTTGTAACGATAGTTGATACTATCGACTTATCGCGATTGTATCAGGCCCGGTAGTCAATAGTCGATAGCACTTTCAAACTATCAATAGTCTGGACAGCTATCAACCTTTCTCGATAGTTTTATTTTCATTTTTAAATGCGTTATTTACATAAGATGTAGTTGATTTTCCTTTGCCATAAAGCGGATGTTTTACATTACGGGCTAGCCTAAGTTATATACAACGACATTTCGCTTATCTGTTCAATAAAATCGTTGAGCATTCTGAATTAAAGTAATAACGATTATATTTATACTGAATTTAAATTTTCAAACAAATCACGCGATCGATAAGACAGATCATAAGTTGACTCAGGGTCTTTCAATTCTATTTTGAGTCACCCTGCTTGACTGTTATTTCATTCCTGCATAGACCTAAATACATAATATATGTAATTTATATCAATGATTCTAACAGGCGAACAATTCCTAAAAATACGATATTCCTATGTACTCTGCGAACAAGCTTCTTTTAAAATCCGGACATACCGGCAAACGGTGTTAAGACTAGACTGGAGCAATCGGATCGGACATAGTCATAGCTCAGCGGTCAGCATTAAAGTCTAAGCATGTTGATAAACTGATATTACTAAGGAAACACAGAAATCAATGATAAATGAGATGGTATGGTCAGTGTGTGCTGCTGTCCTCCTGTAGCCCCTAGACTATGTACTAGATGGATTTCTGATCATGTGACTTCAACTAACTTGACACTTCAAATTTCGTTCTCTGTTTCAATTCTGTAGTATCTTAATAACCACGTTAAATGTTAAAGCACATTTTTTTATTTCAAATTATTTGTACGTCATTGGAGCTTAGGGTAGTGTAATTTTATCTTTTGTACGTTGTATAGGCATAGTCAAAGTTCGTCCATTAGAATAAAAAAAGTAACTATTTCATAATTTATCTATTTATTACAGGTATTAATACAAAAATATTGAATCAACTTAGTCAAAATATTTAGTTGGTAAACTATCGAAATTATCGTGATAGAATCGCGATAGTAAGCCAACTATTGATAGTCTATTTTGATAGTACTTTAACTATCGTGATAGTAAATTTGGTTGCAATAGTCAGCCCTAATATCAAATACAGATTTGTACTGATTATATGTCCGATATGTCGCATAACTGAACTTGATCAAGATCTTATAGGCATACACATTCCGTGTATTATTTATTAACTATTATCAGGATTGGTGATGAAAACGAAAGTGCTAAAAAAGTTTATATAGCAGTTTGTTGTTGAAACAAGGGCATGCAACTCAGGGCTTACTAGTCCGATCTGACTCATAATCAAATTTAACCAATATCTTGTCGTCGTACACATTCCATCCATATTTGGTTATGATTGCTCAAGACATGTAGTATACAAAGTATACACAAATAAAAAAAACTGGAAGCTTCGTTACATCAAGGGCAATAAATCAGGAAGAACTGGTCCAATCTGGCCCATAAGCACGCTCATGCAAGAAATAGTGGTCTTACACATTGCATCTACATTTGGACATGATTGCACATGTAATGGAGTGTCGACAAGGTGAAATATCACAATTCTCACGGGCTATAACTCAGGATGTGCTAGTTCAATGTAGCCGGTAATTTGTGGCCATTCACATTACATGTTTATCCAAGTTTGAATAAGATTGCTTCAGAAATAAGGATGCTTGAGTGTAAACAAACCAAATATGATTTGACAAACGGACGGGTGCCGGACATCTGATAATCCTAACACGCAGGTGAGCTAAAAAGACCATGAAGTATAAATCATGTATTTCATGTAAATTTTAACGTTAACAAGACTTTTTCTCAATTACTAAATGAAAATACAACTAGCTGTCAAATACTGTTATGATATAACTAAATTTTGAATATGCATTTCTACACTACAGATGGTTTAAAGGGGATGAAGAAAATATTTAGTAACTTCTTTACAAATTTACTTACTGCATATTATCAAAGGTTAAAGTAGCAATGGTTGATTGATAGAATTGAGTTTAGTGTTAATGTATTTTTCAGTCTTAGCTGAGCTTGAGAATGAATTGTTTTTATTTAAATCTACATTGCATGTTTCAAATTTATTATCTGGTTAACAATCGCTTTAAAGAGACTTTTATTTATTTTCAGTCTCAATCATCTTGATGTTTTAGTATTATCAAAATTTCAAAATCAGACTCAGCTGGAACTGAAACATGTTTTGTGAACATGTGGCTAATAAATAAACAAACACCAGATTAACAGATGTATTTACTAGGGCTGCAACGAATCCACTCTAAATGACAGCAAGTTAAACCTGCGTATATTACAAATTTTTAGAAATGAAAGCTTATACCTTTCTTTGTTGAGAGTACATGTCATATTACACGTATGCATACATGTTGGGTATGGTGAGATTGTCACTAAACATGAAAGAAACACATATCCAAGTCTTCAATCAGGAAATATATTTTACTTTTGGAGTGCAGATGTATAGTAATCAAGGGCCGACAGTTGTTTTAAACTAGTTTATTTATTCTCGATTGCGAAACAAGTTCTTACACCTTATATTAATCGCTCTCGAGACTCATTCCAGATGAAATCAAACTCGAAGAGCGAGAGAGAGAGAGGCAATGTGGATTTATTTTTGTCTTGCCTCAGGACACTTCCGACAGTTTGACACTCTAAAATAAATGTGTTTCCATTCTATAACGTTTATATAACAAAAAAAGTGTACAACTAAATTCCTATGTATTTATTTTGGCACTATTCCCGGAATTTAACAAAGAAACTTTTTGTAATCAGTCTTATTAACAGTCAATAAACATTTTATTCATATTACTATTTTAACACATGGCTGAAAGACAACGAATGAAATAGATGATAATTGTCGGTTTCGGTGTAAGATTACGTTATAATTCCACAGAGTGGGCACCAAAAGTGATAATATCACGAGTGGCGCAGTGGTTGAGGAAGTATTGTCAGAAAGGTCCTTGACCTGATGCTGAGTGGATGAATGACAGAAAGCTCTGCCAAGTACTGCCCTTTCGTCAGATGGTTTACTGTAGGAGTCAAGATTGTTTTCATTTCTGTGCCCTGTAACTGACACAATAGCCGTGTTGCTAAAACCCTTTTTAAATAGTGTGGTTGAAGTATATGCACGAATGGTTTGAATATTGTTTGGCTCAGATTGACTTCTTGTGATATAGGCTGGGCATAGGGGTTACATTTAATGAGGTACCTTCAAAAGACCAAACGGGACCGTATTCATCACCCATTTCATACATTCGAGGTTCCTTTAATTTTTCACGCGAGTCAAGACCGTGGTGTGTATTGTCAGCCTCGTTAAATGCCATTTTTACAACTGTTCTGCCTTTTGCAACATTTACAATGACAAACGAACATTTTTGCAACTGGCGTAAACCTCTTTTACCACGCCTACCAAATTTGCTGATTACTTCGAATATAACTTAATTTTGCAATGCTTTTGGCCTGTCTTCACAGAAAACACCAGATTCGTACAACTTGTTTATATCTCTCTGCTCAATAGGTTCTTTATGGCAGCTTATACATTT
The DNA here is from genome assembly GCA_022818135.1 of Saxidomus purpurata. Classification (NCBI taxonomy): domain Eukaryota; kingdom Metazoa; phylum Mollusca; class Bivalvia; order Venerida; family Veneridae; genus Saxidomus; species Saxidomus purpurata. Next base: position 59,792,035 of record JAFMSR010000003.1, read on the forward strand.
CCCTTCTCTTTTTAGCGCCTTCAACAGACCAGTCAGGAGCAGATTTGAAGGCTGAAAGTCTCTGTCATTCATAAAGTTTATCGATCTACTGACTGGAGGTGTCGTTAAGTGACTAGCACGGATTCCATCTAACGCTGCTTTTGAATAGTTGTTGCTATCTTTGTGCACGGAAGCATAGACGCGCTCAAGGAGTGTGTTTAGTTTTTCAGTAGGGAACCATTTAAAATCCGCATGACCATACCGAGCTTCCATCATCAACTGAAATTATGAAGAAAAGTTGCTGTAAGTGTTTTGGTCAATTTTCTTGTAATACAATGTTCATGCAACTCAAATTATTAATTGTGTAAATATAATAAATACTTATGAAAACATATTATTATGCTTTTTGAAAATAGTTTTTAGACCTAGCAACAATATGTAAATACCTTTATACAGTTTCACAGCCCATTTTGTTTGTCTGTCAGTAGTAATTTCTGTATTTTGGGCTTTATCAGTAACAGGTTTGAATCTCTTAGGTGGCTGGTTTTCTTTTTTAACAGCGCCAGTAAGCCCCTTGTAAGAACTTTCATAAACGGTCTCAGCAAGGAGCATGCTTTTATCAGTTTCAAATGGTTGATGCAAGACGTTGTTGCAAATATTTATGTTGTTGTTCGCAGATGCTGCTGCTGTATTTGCTCATATTCCAGATGCATTACAGTTTATGCTAGATGACATTGAAATATATTGTCAGGTATGGGGTTTAAAAATTGATACTGCATTAACAAAAGCTATGATTTTCGAAAAAGACCGAGGCTCAAAAGATGATTGTGAACTATGCAACACTGTTTTAGAGACAGGAAAATCGTTCAGATATCAAGGTGTACATTTGTTTACGAATGGTTCATAAAACAGAACCCAGAAACGACTTGCGCTACATTCTGCGTGTGCAATTCATAACTCGTTCATTGTTTTAACCATCTTGAACTTTCTTTATTCGACAAATGCAATTTATTTGATAGGTTGGTCGGTTCCATTCTTAATTACATCGCTGCTATGTGAGGCTACCACGAGTCGCAAAATATTGAGCTTGTACACAACACATGTTAAAGAAAATTTTCCATTTAAAACATACAATAGCATGAATTGGGCGTATCAAATAAAAATAATATTAGAGAACATTGGTATGTCTGACTTTTTGTCCATTAAACAACGCATAGTTGATAATTATAAACATACATTTGGCGTTATAATTAATAACCGAAGTAAACTCTCTTCGTACCACTGATCTCAACACGATTTGGTGATGGAAAAATCAGTGAATTATTGGTTATTTAAGACAGTCAAGGTTGTACCCCAAAGCGACTTCTCTGGTACGTCATCTATAAACTAACACTTATGTTATTGCTTGTCATTGACAGTACTTAGTAGGTGTTGATTGTAGTTTACGTGCACGATATTGAAGTGCCGAGCGTTTCTGCTGAGAAAACATGTCTAAGGCACCATGAGGCAGGAATATGTAAATTTGTTCCAATACCTACCTAACTAAAATATGGCAGTGCTGCCTATGGGTGTAGCATAAATGTTGTATATGGCATCTTGTAATAGGCTTGAAAAACATTTATTTTCATTAATATTATTATTTTTATTATTATTATTATTATTATAAATATTATCATTATGATTATTTTCATGAGATACTTATGAAAAGTTGATCTTTACTTTTGTCACGAAGTTGACAGACGGGCCTCGATTTTTATATAAAGATATTGACAGCAATTCTATTATTGCTTTTGTAATGTTTGAATATTGAGTTTTGTTTAGTTTCATGTATTTTACATTAAATTCGGTTCAGTTAATAAGAAAGTTATATGTTCGTTTTTCTGGTTGTTGTATAACAAATTTACTGAGACCACTTTGACGGACCTCAATTTATATAACTTTTTTTGACCGACATAAGTTGTATTTGTTCATTTCATGTCTGCACGAAGGTGATGATTTCCCCGTGAATTTATAGACAGGCGGGAATGTTTATTAAATAACAACTGACTATTAGAAAATTGCAGACATAGTATTTGGACTTGACATGCGAGATGTTGTGAAGTTTATACTTTAGCTTGATAAAAGTAAATGCATTTCTTTTTTTGAAAGCTTTTTATTTTGTTTCGTAAATTGTTTTGTGGCAAGATTATTTTAAAAACAAAAATAATATCAAACAGGGAATTTTAAGTAAAAAATTTTTGTAAGCTATGTTGTTTCATAATATGATTTCGGTTTCATAAATTTCAAAGTAGCTGAATTTGTTGAAAGTTCATCGAGGAATCCGGGCAGTTTGTTTTAGATTTAAATATTTCTCCAATACCATTGTATGATTACTTTGTTTCGGTAATCATTGATTATCTTGTCTAATGTAATGATTGTGCATAGTGAATGTAATCTGCAGTTTAAATCGGTAAACTCGGTTTAATTGTGTTTCATTTTATTTTATTTTCATTCTTAATAATAATACAAGTTGTTTTTGTTCATGGGAAAGATTCATAAATAAACGTATGAAGTGACGTATAACACGTTTACTGTTGGGTAACCTTCAGATAGTATGCGGTACACAAAGAGTCGTCTTTGAACACATGTTCATACATATTTGTACGCACAGTTATGGGAACCTACAAAGGTATGGTGTACCCGTCGGGCCCGTTTATCTCCGATACGTTTTATGTGCCATGATATTTACCATATGTTATATCTTTTAGCTTTCTCCCCCGGAAGATATAATGCTCGGAGAAGTGAATTGTGCTAAATGCTATGTGCTTACTACCAAATGATGCGTTACAAATAAGAAGAACGGGTATATGTTTATAGTGCAATTCTTAATGTGATCCATACGTAAAGATAAGACGTAAGTACAAAATTTATTTGCGAGTACAATATTGCTATTTTCAATGCACTTCCTACTAAGCAGTAATCATTAAGCACTAGACACAAATACAAAAAATAGCAGCTGGGAACCAAATTACAGTTTTACATTTTGACAACATTTTGCAAAATATTTACGAGCCGATCCCTAATAAAAACTCTCAGTGGTCGTCGCTAAATTGACACCAGTAGCGAGAGTACACCAGTGAGTGAAGGTTCCTTCACTATTTGAAACAAATTTAGTTCTAGGAGATAGTTTCTGTGTGTCCAATTGCATGTTATTTTAATTTCTATCTTAGATAAATATAGCAAATGATTCAGATGAAAGAATATCAAAGATAGATTGAGCCAGGCAATATAGAACTGTAGATCTGTGTCTTCACTTACATGTAATACAAAGTTTGGATAACCAGTCTCTGCAGGTGGTCAACGTTCAAAGAGTAATAAAGATATTGAAAACCAGTGGGGGTAGTTGGTCAACTTAGGGACATATCCTTACAAATAGTATTATAACTTGGAAAGCAGTACAAGTAGATTGTCAACCTAGGGTCATTTCCAATAAAATGTGGAATAATACCATTGTAGGTAGTGATAACTAAAAGTTAACTTATAAGTGTTATTGTCTTCATTAGAAACGTGCAAGATCAGATACATGGAAAACCACTGTAACTAGGTGGTCAACTATTGCTACCTACGCTGGTGTCTATTTCTAAGGTTGTGATTTTAGCTGAAAGCCTACATACAAACAAATGCCTAACCTTTGTACATCGATGACCTTTGTTCGGAGATGTAATTGCCATATCGTTTGTGGACAGGGTGTCCTTCATTCGGAGGTGGCTGTTCTTTACAATATATTTTATCAATAACTATGTATTGAGGTTGCGTTCATATGTTATAATAGATGTATTTACTTTTGATTTGTCGTATACGATATTTACCCAACACATGTAATTTAAAAGTGTTCAAAAATGCAACAAGGCTGTCTGCATATTAATACATGCATGCCTTCACTTCTCATTTGAAATTCATCATTTTATGGTAAGCACAAATAATTTACCACATTGTTATATGCATAATCATACATATATGCTTGCACTTCTCATTTAAAATGCATCATTTGGTAGTAAGCATATTGCAATTACCATTATCCACTTGTCATTTAAAACTGTCCAACAAAAATGCAATAAGACTGCATGTAAATGTACAAATACATGCATGCATATGTCATTTTTCATAACGCATTGGAAGTAAGCATGTTGTAATTTTTACATTAATAAGCTTCCATAATATTTCCCTTTTTGGTATACTATTATATCTATCTTAACAAGTAATTAATAGTATCTACATGTAATGATTTATGCACCAATAGGTACATTTAGATATAAATTTGGCGAAATATTACCTGATAAATAGCTTGTTAAAAGCTCATTTACGAGTCCATATCTGCTGAAAAAACGACGTATTAACCCATATTTCTACTTTATCAGATAAAGTGTTGTATTAACTACAATCTCTTCAAAGTTCAACCCTTAGAACGACGTTTTGGTGATGCTGTCGAACTTTAAAGTGGACCATGTACCGTTCAGAAGTATAAAGCTGGCACGACTTAAAATAAATAATGTTAACAGCTGGCTGGAGTGAAAAAAAAAATGTCATATTTCGTTCGAAAAATCGTCCAGTTAGGCGTGTTTTGCCTTTTTGAGGAAAAATATTGCCTGTGAATGATTAAACTGGTGAAAACCCGACACGTGAAGATATAATCAACTACTTTTATATTTGAACGCTGGATGTGTTGGGGTAACTGCATGAGCTTTGAGTACTGAGATTACAAATCCATATCTTATAGTGTTTGAGATCGAATTACTTAGATCAAAATGTTACTCACGATATTATTACGTAGAATAAAAAAAACTTTCATATCTTCAGTTGTACACGTTAAAATTTTCTTTCTACATATCAGTTCGGAGTGCTTTAATAATACAAGTTAAGGGAAAGGCGGGAAACCTGGAAACAAAATAGGCATTAGTGTCACAAGACCATTTCTGTCGACTTTTATCTGAAAACACTGTTTAATTACATGCTGGTTTAAAAATACACATGTATGTATGATACGATACACAATTCTTCGACATGAACGATAACGCCTGTAAACCGATGTATCCGACCATGCAGCACATAATACTTCACCAAATTTAAACATGAAAAGACCTATTGGTGCATAAAGTGTCGCCCTTTAATACTGTCAATGACATGCTTAGATGTATATAATAGTATTCCAAGAAAATAGGGAAATATTTTACGTTACGAACAAAAATTCGCTTTTCTTTCAGTCGCTCTAGCTTTATCCAGTCACTTCCGTTTTTTTTTTTTTTTTTTTGGGTGGGGGGGGGGGGGTCCGGTGTAAGTATATAGAGCAAAACAGCAAATTATGTTAAACAACAGATTTTAATGCAGGTTTTGTCTAGTCTAGTCAGGAAGTGGGCTTTTCTGCGCGGTTGTCATTCATCTCATGCAGTGCTGCTTGATACCAAAGTAATAGACACAATGGCTTTGAGTACTTTTTTCGGCGTAAGCTGTATAAAATCGGGGTTTTACCTGTTTGGACCAATCAAATGTACTTAGTAAAAGCGAGTGAACAACAACAAAAAAAAATCTGATTTACCTCGATTTTGTTCCATGTTCTAATTTTTGTGTTGCTTTATATCCTGAATATTCCTCTTGCTGTCGACTACAATTCCAATTCGACTTTAATAATACTATTACATTGGAGTTATACTCTTCTTTAACTTGAGTTTTAAGATATTTTTGCCGTTAAAAGTAACATGGTGCTTAATTTGTGTCCCACACAGTCATAGCATTTTCTTTTCGTGTCCCACACATAGCATTTCTTTTAAAGAAACATGGTTCATAATTTCTTATTCTTATTTGTTCCATGTTCTATGCTAAAATATTTTTGTTACTTTTTGAAAGAAATATATATTGTACAAATATGTGACTTTGGCATACAATTTTTTTGTCAGAGTACAGATCGCACAAACAGAGCTCAAGTTAGACCCGAGGAATATTTATTCTGTAATTACATTAAAATAGCGGAGGCATAAGATTCTACTATTAGGATAAGTCAATAATGAAATCAGACTGCATGTCTGTGCACTCTGATCATGATCACCACCTTTTGCTATAAAGTCAGTCGTTTCGTTTTGTTTTTTTAATTAAAATTTAATTATAGCTTTAAAACTGTATGTCGCTATGATGCGTATGAATACATAACGACATAACCCAGTTACGCATTTATATGCATCATGTTAATAGACTACACAAACAAGTCCGTGTTAGACTGAAGTGAAGCAACATGCAAACCTAAAACTTAAAAAACACAACACCCAAAACTACAATTTTAAGCTATTCTAAACTGAACGAGATAAACTATATTGGTAATACCGTATGCTTAATTAATTTCTGCGATAGTCATATAAGTGTCGTCAGTCAACACAACATGTGTCATGAACAGTGATGACGTAAAATGTTCACTGAAAATACTGAGTTTTAACCGAGTTGTGTGTCATTCAGGTGATAACCACGATTACTAACTGATTGCAGTTATAATTATGGAAATTGTGAACATTCAAGACAACACCATAAAACTGTATAATATGTGCTATAAGTGCGAGTGGGTGGGGTGTGATTGAACCGGACCCTGGACTGGAGCTTACTGTGGTAAATAGAAATGGCATGTACCTGCTCATTTGCTTGATACTGACTCGGTTGGTCTAGTGAACAGTTGCTGATAGAAGATTCAAACATCAATTGTTTCGCTTTTGGAAACAGAACTCTTAGTTAAAGGATAGACTGGAGCAAAAAAACAAGTTGCAAAAAATAAGTTGAACACAGATTCAAATACATTACATTAATAGAAGTTCTGGTTTATGATCTGGTTTATGTTTGTGATGCACGGAGATTAATTTATCCGCCATATTAAATTTTAAGAAGAAATATTTTAATGAAAATGATCACTGAGTGACTCTTTGGTTATACCACAGTTCTTGTTTCAATCGGATACTTGGATATGTAACCATTTAGTAAATGTCACTATGATAAAAACCTAAAGTCAAGATCATGCTTCGGATAAACTCTTTTAATTCAACAACAGTGGTTTATCAGAAGATAAAGTACGCATATTTCTTACATATTAACATTTTTTCAGGAATTAAATAAATTTACACAAACTTTTAATCTCATGGGTGTTACAGTGCACATACATTCAATTTTCTCTCCAGTTCTAGCTCATATTAGTGAACTTCACATACAGTTACTGTGTCAGCATTTTAATTAATATTTGATTACATGTACTTCATGACCGACAAACTAGGTCATGACAGTAGTCCGTCATCAGCTGTTGCTAAGGCCAGTGACGAAATCTTTTCGTAAAGCTGTCGTAAATGATATAAGACTTATCTTCATTTTTATTTTGTACAAAATGACAATATTATTATTACTAACTATAAAATGGCACATTGATATGAGTTGTAGCGTTTTAAAAAACACGTTCATAGCCAATTTAAATGTTTTAAATGGCGGCAAAAAAAAGAATGTCAGTATGGCAGGCCGTGACCTCGTGTTTATACGACAGGCCGATTTCGTACAAACAAAGCAGTAATGAAAGGATAACGTTTGTAGAAATATCTGCAAAATGCCTTCTATTGTAATTTCTATTATATAGTTGAATAATCTGTTTGGAAGAATAACTGCTATGACTATTAATTTGAAATGTGCAGAACGGTAAGTTTGTTCAGAAACAAATTTGCTGTTTCAACTAGTATGATATTCTTTATACTTTACTTTGCTGATAGCCAATTATAATGCTTTTGCAACTAGCAACTACTGCAGATCATGACCGTGCAGTACGGTCATAGTCTGCACTGTTATTTAGTCTGTAAATTTTCCGTAGTCATTCATTGAACAGTCAATATTTTAGAAATCATTTATGGCTTGGGGTGCTTTATCGAAATTGAAGCATTCCCCGGAGGCAATGTTCTGGGCGGAATAATTCACGAGGGTGATGCCCGAGTGAATTATTACACGGACACATAACAGACGGGACATGCATCAATTTCGATAAAGCATTCAAATCCATAGATTATTTCGATTCTAATAAGCCGATTTTAAGAAAACTATCATATCTACTACCGACCTTTTTCAGTTCGACAGTTATGTGTAAAGTGGCATAAATAGTGGCTTTTGGAATTCACTCCCCTATTTCAAGCACCATTCAAGATATATAAAACATAGCTATATTATACAAACTTTTTTGGTTTAATCATTTTATACAAACACTTTCTGAAATACCTGACTCTGACATTGTACAGGCAATAAATTTAAATGCCTATCGTTAAACAGAACTGTACAACGTTTTAACACGGAGTCATGACGTCAGTGTGATGACGTAAACGTTTTCATTTATTGTTTTGTCTCCCGGACTCAAAAAACTGCATGACGGTTAATCCTGAATTTCCTTGGTCATTTTAAAGGAAAACAAGAGGAAGGTATTCTAAGGCTTAAAGTCCCAACATTTACTACACTGGAAGTAATTATTTGTGGGAGGAGACTTATCAAATAGCAACGCTAAACTGCGCTGTCTATCAACTAATAATAGCTTGCTTATCAATTATTTACCAACAGATGTAAACAATTGCCATGCTGTAGCAGAGAGAATCAAAATATGAACTTACATTTAAAGGTCATAGTTTTATTATGTTCTGTTAATCCACATTACCCAGATTTCTTCTTTGAAATTGTTTGTTTTTCTTTTTTTAATTGAAACACTGAATGTTAATATCCATATTTTGTACATCCATATTATATTAAAGTTATGACAAAACTAGATTGCACAAGCATTCCTCACAACTCATTAGATGAAAATAAGCAGTGAAACTTACAATCCAGCACACTCATTTAACCATTCTGCCACTGATGACAGGTCCATTAATTTAGATAATGTATCAATCAATGTAGAAATAATAAACTATTAAAGTCTGGAATGTAGAACAATAAACACCCGGTAGAAGGTGTTGCTGCAGTAATGTGGTCACAATTATCAGAGTTCGATTAAAGTAAAGACTGCCAGATTGTGACACTATATCTGGATTTAAAACTTTTGAAATAAATATCTAATGAAACTGCAAGAGATGAAATATAATGATGTTTTATGATATTTTATCCACTTAAATACTAATTAATGTTCTTCAAAAATAAATCACAGCAAAGATTTACATGTAACTGGTGTTGATTTAATTGATAAATGAAGCTGTCTCCTGTTAGAGAACTGTTTATAAACATTACCACGTGGGGAATGTTTACATTCTTTTCCTCTCCTGGGTTAATGACCCCATTAGCTCCTCCCGGCAAATTCAAATGTTTGGCAGTTGGTTTAAATTAGTTTTTCAAAATATTCTTCACAACTTTTTGTTTGAAAAAATAATTACACAAATTGATGAAGAATGTTTCAATGTGTATTTATGCATTTTTTAAAAACTTTTTATTAAGTACATGTTGTTCATTCAAGGTTTTGAAAAAGGACTCCCTGATGTGAAGCATGTATAATTTACATAGAAACCTGCCCGAGCGCAATCTTCTTGCTTTTGTATGGCAGTTGGGGCTTTAGCTATCGGAATCAAAATCAAATTAAGGTCCTTAATCACAACTATTTCATGCGACTGATGCATTTCTCACAGCTATTATATCTTTTTATATATTCTATTTTCCGCACAGGAGTAAATTAGAAAAGTCGGGTGGAGCTACTTCAATGTACGATAACTCCGCATACTTGTCCGAATGCATTCATCATATTAAAGTACTTGAACTGACTATAGAAATATTCCATAGGCATATTTGAACACTGTCTAAATTGAAAGATATTAAAACAAAATGCATGCTAATGTTGCTATGTGTTTTTGTAGTTAAAGAGATTCCGATATGTACAGTGATGAGGGAAGTTCAAAATACTAAGACGTGAAAACAGCAGAAAACAGTTGTCATTGACCTGTGTTAAATGAAGGAGTCTGTGTTGATCCAGATTCTATATCGGTTTAGAAAATGACCTTCCGCATTTCGGGTTTTATTTTGAATCGTCATACCTTAGTTATGAGTTTTGACATGGTATGCTTTATGAAATACTTTGCAATTTCAATGAAGTTGTCAGAGCGATATGTATAAAATAACAGTAAACCAAATCAATGAAGTATGAAGAATTGACTATTGAGGTGAGAGAATGGGAAACTTGATGTAAAGACAACATGCCATTGACATTAAAGAAGATCTTTGCTGAGTTATCTAAACAGAATATTCTTATATTGTTGAAATAAATTAACATTTATATTCTAAAGACATTGGTAGGACAATAATAAGTTTAAATAAAATTAGCAAACTGATAGTTGATGAGAAACATCAATCGGCCAGACAAGCATCCGTACATGTATTCGATAATTTTCCGAGTTGCAGCTGAGGTGGTAATGTTAGGCTAGCGGTGAATTTATTTTCAAATACACACGAGAGTAGTCATTGAAACTCTTGAACAGTAGCTGATGAGGAAAAAATGGAAATTTGAGATTCACTTAATAATAAATGTTCATCATAAAGAAGACGTCGTATCGTGCGCAAGACACAGGTCTGTAGGTAAAACATTAAGGTCACATTTGGAAAACAAATGGACACATGAGATCTTTTTCATGTTTTAAGTTCCTTATGCATATAAGGATTTTGAATTAACTTTGGACAATACAGTTATGCAGTACTCTAGAACTACAGAATACTACACTATGGTGACATAATTCACAATGGCATTGTTTGCTTTGATGAGTAACTTAAGGCAAGTTTGTTTTTCTTGTAAAATGCACTGTCAGTGTAGCTTTCAGTCATAGCCTGTGGAAATGTGTTTTGTTATGCGCCTAGAAGTGGTAGGCATAATCAATGTCGCTTATTTGTGTGAACTACTGGCGAGTTCTAGTTAGTTCGATTAGTTTTACAGAGTAACGTCCCTTTAGTTACTGTTGTTTTGAATATATAAAGCACCACTGGTTTCCGTGCTATTTCTCAGTAAGTACTGGAGGGTTTCATTGAAGCGGTATATTGTCGGCACTTTCCCACGTGATTATTTTCTATAGAGGAATGACCCTTTGTTTTGTTTTGTGAATAATTAAGAAAATATATGATTGCCCATAACTTAGCAGTCTATGATTGGAATTTCATAGTACTTCATGGGAGCTTGATTAAGATGTGCATATTCAGCATTTCCAAGAATGGCTATGAATTACCGCCCTTTATTATTTGTTTTACTCTATACTATTTCTCAGCACTCAATGACTGGAATTTGACAAATTCTTATGGGAACCTTTGCCGCTAAAAGAGGGTTTGCATATAAAAAACATATTCAAGCATGGTAATGAATAACCTCCCTTTATATTTCGTTTTTACTTCACACTATTTCTCAGCAGTAAGTGATTGGAATCTTTGCAAAATTTCAAAGGAACTTTACCACTTAAAATCTGACTGTTATCAGTATGTTCCAGTACGAATATGATTTTTTTTAAATTGTACTCGTATCATTAAAAAAGATTTAAAAAAAAGATTGAAGCAAGTCCAGCATTTTACGACTTTTACTTCATTTATCTTTAATTATATCTTTTAATTTAATTTTCTCTTCTGTGGTTGCTTATTTCTGCCATTTCGCTCTGGCGTGTTAGTGCGTCTGAAGGGCCTGAACGACAAGTAAAGCGCGCCAATACGATAAGTAAAGAACTTGTAGATCTGAAGTAATAGGAGATGTGTATATCATCGGCACTTTTTCATGTGGTTATTTTTCATATAGTTATATCCCTTGTTCTCTCTTTTGTAAATTATTGAGAAAATTCATGCCTTCAAATTACTCAGCAGTCTTTTAATTTCATAGAACTTAATGTGAAGTTTTACTAATATGTGCATATTATCAGCATTTCTAAGCATTGTTATAAATTACCGCCCTTTATTTATTATTTGTTTTACTCCATACTATTTCTCAGCACTCAATGATTGGAGTTTGTCAAAAATTCATGGAACTCTTTGCCACAAAAAGAAGATTTCATATAAACAACATTCTCCAGCATGGTAATGAATTACCTCCCTCTATTTGCCAAAACACCAAATGTATACTTGTCGTGTACATATAAATGTATACTTGAGTACATATACTATAGTTCCGAAATTAATTCTTTCACCTCTTCGGTTACACTCTGCATCATCTGTACATCTGCCTAATAACAACAGTACTTTTTTAAGACATGCACCATCTATCTGCCTTTCTCCTTTAAAGCTACATTCTGCACAGTCATTTTATATTCCACGTACTCATTTTAATTCTCCAGCTGTTTTTCGTAATAATCTACGTATTCGTCTATCACCTTTAACTTCTACTATACTGAAGAAATATAAAATAAAACATACAAATTTTCCGCAGAGATGTAGAGGGTACCGTTCTATTAACAAGTGCAATGCTAAGAGGTGCGGTTGTTGCAATCATTTATCGCACAGGTCTACAATTACCTCAAATGTTAACGGCAGAACTTTTAATGTGGTACTTAACTCTGACGTTGATTGAAATGCGTCCCACATGATTTATGTACTGACTTGAAACGCACCCAATTGTGGTATTCAGTATGTTGGGCAAACTGGGCGATCTTTAAAAATTCGTTTCCGCGAGCATTCTTACAAAATGCGAAGTCGGAAGAAGTTCACTACATTTTTATATCAACACTTTCGTAAATCTGGCCATACAATTGATCAGGTAACCATTCAGCCAGTAGAGCAAATCGTCTATGATATAAATTGTACATCTAGTTTTAAAATCAAAGCCAGACATTTAGCAGAATTCAAATGGATTAAAAATTTACAGTCACCGTTTCCGTTGGGCTTAAATGATAATATTTATCAAGAAGGTAATATCTCTAAAAACCCTGATATCGATATATTTTCAATTTTGAATATTAGGAAACGTAAATCTAGGTCTCATGGAATTAGACGCAATGGTAATATTAAGCGCAAATCAAAAGTCAATATTTCTGTTGCAGACCTCGATATAATTCTTTCAAACTCTGGTAGACATTCAATGCTTTCTCGTCTCACATCTTTATCTATTCAGTCTCTTAAAAAACTAGACGAGGAAGCGGACCAGTACGTTATTCAAACAGATCCGTTTTACACTGTGTCATATCTTATCCAACATTACACACAACACGTTCTCCGTCCACATATTGACACTCAATCTGATCATGATAGACATTTTCTTAAAATTCATTTCATTAATAAAGGTATTGACTTCATCGATATACCCAGTATATTTCGTGATAGACGTGTCATTGATTCTGTGACTAAGTATTTCCGAAACTCCGAAGTTCCTATTATCTGTTATAAATATAAAACACCTGTTAGAAATGTTATATTCAATTACAATAAAATTGTTTCCGACCTAGATGTTCAAACAAATACCCCTTCTTACTGCGAATGTAAAAACTCGAAATTTTGCTATTCAGATGCCGGTCATGTCATCACTGGTAATTTTGATATTATTAAAGACAAGCGTATTCGTAATTTATTCTTTAAAGGACCAAAATACAGAATTCCTTCTACTATTGATTTTCATGCTTGTCGTGGTCATATTGCGGAATCCATCGAAACTTTTTGTGTTAAATGGTGTCGTCGTGAGAATGCTGATCCAAATGCATTAACGTCTTGGAAACGAAGTATTTTTAACATTGTCGATTCTCGTATAAAATTTTACCAAACAAATGAACACCTACTTCCATCAAAACCCAAGTTTACTTTAAGACATCTGAAAAAGGAAATCCAAGAATTTCATTCTAAGTATGTCTTAGTTCCAGCAGACAAGGCGGCCAACAATATTATCATCATTTGACGCCTACATTATATTAATGTTTTACAAAACGAACTAAATAGCACTAAAGCTTATATATTGAGTCCTTCCGATGAACAAAATGTGGTCACTGATCACATCAGTGAAGTTTCTAATTTGAAAGTTCGTATAGATGATCAACATATTAAACTTCCTACTATGTACTGGATTCCTAAATTACATAAACAACCATATAAAGCTCGTTTCATCGCTAATTCAAGCTCTTGTACCACTACAAATATTTCAAAACTATTAACATCTTGCCTAACTGCTATAAAAGCCCACGTGAAAAGATATTGTGATAAAGTATACGAAAACTCTGGTAAACATTTATTTTGGTCGATCAAAAATTCTGGCGAAATCCTGGATAAGTTTAAAGTTAATAATTACAAAGTAAATTCAGTCAGTACATACGATTTTTCTACTCTGTATACCACTTTACCACATAATTTGATAAATGACAAGCTAACTGCCCTAATTCAAAAGACTTTTGCCAGGGAGAATGTTACATTTCTCGCCTGCAATTTCGATAAAGCTTTTTTTACTAGCTGTATTGTTAAACATTATACTATGTGGACCTGTGACGAAGTTTGTAAAGCCCTTTCCTTTTTATTGAACAACATTTATATAAGGTTTGGGAATGCAGTTTTCAGACAAGTAATCGGTATTCCCATGGGAACAAATTGTGCACCCCTTGTCGCAGATTTGTTTTTATATTGTTATGAAAGAGACTTTATGTTGAGTCTTTCTCCAGACACGCAGGCAGACATTATCACTGCTTTTAATAATACATCACGCTATCTGGATGATATTCTTAATATGGATAACCCGTTTTTTGGTCAATTGGTGGACACTATTTATCCCCGGGAACTCCAGTTAATTAAAACTAACAATTTGGATACTGGTGCTTCATTTTTAGATTTACATCTCTCTATTTATAACAATATTATACATACCAAAATTTATGACAAGAGGGATGATTTTAATTTTAGTATTGTAAATTTCCCCCATTTGGATGGGGATGTACCTTGGATGGGGATGTCACATCTTATGGGGTATACATTTCTCAGTTAATTCGGTTTGCCAGAGCGTGTAGTTATGTTGAGGATTTCAATGAACGTAATCAATATATTACAAATAAACTTCTTCAACAGGGCTACCGTTATTACAAATTGCGTAAATATTTTGCTAAATTTTACTATCGTAATTCTGATTTGGTTTTGAAATTCAATAGTAATCTAAAGACTCTTCTGCGAGAAGGTATTTCAAAACCCGATTTTTATGGGGATGTGGTTTACAAACTTCGTAAGATTTTGGGTCATGGCAATTTTCCAACTGTATTTGCTAAAATTATAAAACGTTTTGTTAAAAGAGGTTACGACCCAACTGTTTTGAGACACACCGCATGTTTGGTGTTCAACCCGTTTACAGTTGGACGCTATGCTTCCCTCTTTGATTGTGTCTGACGGAAGAGGGGGAGGACTCTGTGATGGGCAGTTTTTAAATCCCACTGGGACGAAACTGTTTTGATTTCTGTCCTCTGGCCTGTTTCGTCGGGCCCTTAAGGGTGTTTCTCTTGGTGCTCTGCCTTCTGCAAAGGCATTGAGTACATACGTTTTTTGGTTCTCAAGGTTTGCTTTTTATATATTTATACACGAGCATTTTGTGTGTTTTACATACCATGCCTTTTGTTTCCATTGCGTGTGTTAGAGATTCACCTAGCAGGGATTACTTTTATTTACACTGTCCTGTGACTTTGGAACATGGTGGGGGTAAGAGTGAGGTTGGGTGCGCACCATAAACCGGTTTAAGCTCCCCAGTGGTGTTTTTGCCACTGACCGTTCCAAGGCGGTGCCCCACTGTGTTCCTTTAATTGTTCGTTTTGTCCTCGTGTGTTTGCTTTGTATGCTAGTGTGTGTTGGTAGTGTATATATGTGTGTGTACATGATTGTGTGTGTGTGTCGTGTGTGTGTGCGTGTGCGCGTGTGTGTGTGTTGGTGGTGTGCACTTCTGGGTGATGTGGGGTTCGTTTTGGGGAGGCTGCGTTTTTGGTACGTGGCATTCCCTGTTTGATATTATTTTTGTTTTTTTGCGCCCCTCGTCAGTACGAAACCTACCTCATTTGTCGTATCGGCGCGCTTGTTTGTCGTGTTGGAGTGTTTGCGTTGCGCCAGGTATGCAAGCACGCCTGCACGACCACTTGGAGGCGCTAACGAGCCAATTATTTGGGACCAGAACGACAAATTTCAGTGTCGTGCGATCGTCCTGGTATGTACGAAATGGACGTATGTTGTATTGGCGCTCTTTTATGTCGGTCTGGTGTGCTTGCGTGCTGGCGTTTTGGCTACCCATAAAAACGTCAGCACGCAAAAAACAACGTTTAGTTTAATCATGTTTCATTATATTTGTACAAATCAAAAATACACACACATAATTCAACCAGCACATCAGTACATGTATATACACACAAAAATTCTAAACGTATACAATACATATATAATACAAAAGAACGGTAAGGGTTGGCATATATATACTTAAGAAATAATTTTCGTTCCAGCGGTGTTCTTCGGCTCATAAACAACGATTTGGAGTTATTACCGCGGATGGGAACGACAAAGAGTTGTTTATGAGCCGATGAACATCGCTGGAACGAATAATATTTCGATTTTTTCATGACCAAAATCATTATAAGGGAAAAAATGCAGCGGAGTATCTTTAACGTGGATGTGCAACAAATCTGCATTACCTCCCTTGCTGGCTGTTACCGTTTACCCACACTATATGCGTATGTGTTTATAAAACGGTTAAGATAAGAAGAAACACGTCACTTAACACCATGAAACATTTTAATTTATTCAGATAAAATATCAGTTTTTCAATCCCACTCTAGTTTATCTCATGACACAGTTTATTGTGTGAAATTTTTAACAAACAAATCTTGAACCAATACCATAAATAGTCTAACTTAAGGTGACAACATGTGCTTGACTGCACGGAACAACTCATGTTTTGTTGAGTTTTTAAACACTTTAATTAGAATTATACACATTCATGGTTATTGTGCAATTTGAAATTTTACCTGTAAACATGTGCACTGCCATGTTGGACTCGACATAATTTGAATATGGAGCGTGTGGGGTAATTGCTTCATCGGTCGGACACAGAGAGACAGTGTTGCGTGAAGTTTTGCATTTGTCAGGAATTATCAGACAATGTGCTCTACTAACTTTCTCCCGCTCGTCCTCACTGGGCTTGATATATGATGCCAGACTGCTAACATTCCCGTGGCCAGTTACAGACATTATCGCACGACTTGAAAACACTTGTACAAGCAGATTGCTGGACACATGATCTCGGATACAATGGTTAGTTAAACTAACACTTAATTTTGCTTGTTCAGACATGCGGGTCATGAAGCTAGATAGAGCATTAATACCAACAACTCTGTTGGCTTCCCAGATTTTTTCTCATCGATCTTATTTTCGGTTTTTGGAAGAAGTCGGACAAGTTTTGATTTAATTTTGAAACATACTTATTAAATGACTTAAATGGACAAAGGTTACCGCTATTTTTGTGCATTCTAGGGTTTTTCAGACTTGCGGCTATCTATACCATGATGTGTTTTATTCTCTTCATTGTAAGCCATATAACTATATATATATATATTGCCTTTTGCGTCAACATCTGTTTTAAAATAATGCTTTTTCAAATTTCTCAGCCCTTCTTGGCCTCGCCTACCGAACTGACGTATAATTTTAAACATTACTTTATTTTGTAATGTTTGAGCTGTGTCCTCTGAAAGTACACTTTGATACATCTGCTTCACAATTTGGCTCTTTGTGCTTACATGTACTAATGTATTTTCCTTAACCAGCCTGGACAGAACCTGGTTTGATGACATAAATTCGCGATCTTTCATCAGATTTACGTTTTTACATATCGGAGGAGATGTAAAACGCCTGTTGATTTAAGTCCAATAAGTGCAGATTTAGAATAGTCCTTTCCATATTTTGTTTGGACAGCAGCATAAATTGCTGTAACATGGCAAGTAAGTCAGTAACTGACAAATACTCAAACTCTGATCTGTGATGACCAACTCCTATCATCCATTCTGAAAATTTACTGAATATGTGCTCATTCATTAACCGTTTAATTTTGTGTTTTTTAATCAAGCTGACAATTGGAATTTGAACTGAAGGAAGTTCATTAGGGCTGTAATAAAAACACTAGGTAGCGAATAGAGTAAGTACAGTAAAATAATATTTACTTGAGCATGAATAGATAACTTGAGATCTATCTAGGCCGGTTATGCACTATGTTTTTTATCCCCATTGAAACTAAAGTACCAGTAAATGAGAACATCAACGAACATTAAGTTGAAAAAACTCAACAAAAAATAAAGTAAGAGACATAGATAAACAGTAGAAATATGCTGGTATCGATGTTATATCACACCATAACACATCACATCATAAGTAGTAGTTTTCACTTGTTGCTGCGTCATTCGTGACAATATTACTTTTGGTGTCCACTCGATGAAATAATAAGTGATATTACACCGAAACCCATAATTATACTCTTCTGGTATTCAGAAACTTATTAGTTATTTTAAGCGTAATAATAAACTGTATTTGAAACTAAAGAATAACTTAAAAGTATAATTTTGTTCTTCGTGCAAACTGAGAACTGATACAGAATGATATAATTACGTTTAACCGAAATGCAGAAAATCAGTTTAGATATTTTCCGTTAAATGACCTTTAAAAACACAAAAACGTCTGCCTGTTATTTATAGTCAGTGTAGGTAGAGGTTTTTAATTTCCACATTTTATTGGTTGCTGTGACATGACATTCCTTTTTTTCACTCAAAATCACAACTTTCAGTCTGAAATGATTTGAAAGGTCATAAAAGTTGCGTTGACTGCCGCAGTTCTAAGTTGTATTTAGTTACACTGAATTTTCAAGACAGCGCATCGTTTCAGCCCTAATGAGCAAACAGACTTGCAAAAATTCCCTAGGTGAAAGACATGTATAAAGATAAAAAATGTATAGAAGGAACAACAGATGAGGACCATAGATCCGATAATTAGCAACAGACACTGTTTGATGAAGTATTTTTAATTGCTTACAGCAGATCTTGTGTTACATATGTTCACGGAAGATACTTGAAAGAATGAACAAATGTGATTTTGAGTAAACAGACTTACATTTTTACATTTTACATTTTACATTTTACATTTTTGTGTTTTACATACCATGCCTTTTGTTTCCATTGCGTGTGTTAGAGATTCACCTAGCAGGGATTACTTTTATTTACACTGTCCTGTGACTTTGGAACATGGTGGGGGTAAGAGTGAGGTTGGGTGCGTGTGTGTGTGTGTGTGTGTGTGTGTGTGTGTGTGTGTGTGTGTGTGTGTGTGTGTGTGTGTGTGTGTGTGTGTGTGTGTGTGCACTTCTGGGTGCTGTGGGGCTCGTTTTGGGGAGGCTGCGTTTTTGGTACGTGGCATTCCCTGTTTGATATTATTTTTGTTTTTTTACATAATTGTTATGTTAAACGTGAAAACCCATAAAGTTTTAGAAAATTTTATAGTGACATAAACATTGGTTACATATATGTAATTCTGTCATTGAACACACAAAACAGGTATAGCCAAAGAAACAATATTTTTGGTTCTTGTAATTATGCGCAAATATAGTATGGAGAAAATAGCTTCTCTTATTATGATTCTCACTAAAGGTCGTCTTATGTTTTAAAATTCATGATAAAAAGGAATAAATAGGGAATACGGGCCAGGAAAGTGTAACAAAATTTAATATAGACGTGGTATTATTCAAGGCACTGGATTTAAGCATTTTACGTCATAGTCTTCAGTGATTTGAGCCGATACAGTCATAACATCCCAATTGATTAAAATAATTTCCCCTCATTTTCATACAGTGTTTGACTTTAAACTTTTTTATCTGCTTCATTATAACACAAAATAATAAGCATGATTATTGTCCCCTGTTCCATCAAGTTATTTTTCTGACAACCTTCATAAAAAGAAAATGGTCAAAATGGTTAATTTTCAAGAACCTCTAGATAAATAGATCCCCCAAAACCCTCCCGATTGTAATTGTTTTGACAGGATTACATTTTTTTGGCCTATAGCCTAGAAACATACATACAATGGAACATTTTTATTTCTTCGGAAGGTTTAAGGTTTATAAGATTTAGGTAATAGTGCAAATATCTTATGGGTTTACCCATTTCTCTTCTGGCTACTAGACAGTCTAAGTTTACAATATCAGTTTAAACTGATTTAAAAATATAGAAACAATAGGTCAGGTTACCAGAACCACATAATACTTCCTTTGGTCGTGTGTACCTCATAAGTGTTTGACTGCCCATTTAGTTTGCCTGTCTTTACTCATGTCATTTTAGATGGTTTACATCTGCAGCAGTAGTCGTTTTAAATCTGATTCAGATTTACATGTATCTTTGGTTACAGCTGAGGTATCTTCATGTAATTCATTACAATTCTTTTATTTCTGTTTTTTAGTTCAAAGGATAGTTAAATATGTGTTAAATATATAATTAAATTCTTGCTCCAAAATACAACCAACTACTTGCAGAAAATCATTCACATCCGGATATGTACTGCTTGATAATTATGTTATTTCATGGACAAACCTTGTTGTTAATTCACCAGTTTCGAGGCATTGAATTAAACATTTGTAAACAAGCCCATCATGTGTGTGACTCAATGTGCCCAGTTAACGTCTAGCCGTGCAAAGGGAGCCAATAACCGGCATATACGGCAAAGATGTAGCCATTACTATGATGTTTACAATGCAGACGAATATGTTTACATCACGTGACTTTCATTGACAACTTATCGTGGGAGAAATACCGGAATAGCCAAACAAAATGGCATTTATCATTGTTCATTGAATAATAAAACCTTATTTTTCTACTCTTTGTATATAGAGACAAAATCGTGAATCATGTCAGAATACAACTTTTATGACCATATAAAAGGGTTTGGCCACAAGTTTGTACAAGATTAGTAATCGGCCCGTCCCTTGACATCATGCTAACGTTTGTTTAAACCAAACAGCGGAGTTTTGTTTACTATAGAGCAAAGGTAAAAAAGAGAAATAACTAATCGTTTATTTTAAGATAGAAACAAGAGACCGAAAATTTAAAAAATAAAAAGCAGATTCTAATATAAAATAAAACAAATAAAAAGAAAGAAAATATGATTTTTGTGTATGAAGTCAAAATGACATTGATCATATTTAAGCCCCCACAAACCCGCCAACAAAGCGCCTTTGCCCAGACCAAATAAAAATGTTCAAGTCAGTTGTATAATTATAATGTATTTAGAGGGCAATGATAGTAAAACGTCGTGTATTTTTCATGTATGTTTGTATTTCCACAAATAATGTTGTGGTCTCTTCATCAGGTATCGAATCAATTCCATGAAGTATATTTTATGTACTGAGTGGATGAAATGGTTACAAGAGCAATAAGGATAATCTCGTAAATTGTTGTAACAGAGATCATTATTTAAATGACTGCATCGGTTTCTTATACGAGTTTGCGTTATAGTATTGAAACGTTCTCCTGCTAGCTAAAGTACATGTAGTAGGACAGAACTATAGGTAATTTAAAGTTATTTTAAGTTTGTTGTTAAAGGTTTAGTGACTTAATTATCTTCAAGCTTTTTTCACAATCAAGCTAAAATAAATTGGTATAACAAATAAACTAACAACATATGCCGGACTGAGAAATCGATATCGCCGAAATTGTAATTTTAAGGGAGACATATTCATCAATAAGCCAACGATTTGCACTGGAAAGTTGGCACTGTCGCTGTTCGTTTCACCCTACGGATGCGCAAGCGCGAATCACGTTTCATGCTTACGCGTCTCGTTTCACGATTTACGATAAAAGTTTCTTTTTCTCGAAAACGCGGAAGTTACACAATAGTGATAGTTTAAATTCATACTGGATCTCAAACTGCGTGACTTATTACACATGTGAAACTTTACACATTGAATATTACTGTATTTAAATATTTAACCATGGATGCACAGTCTATTAATAGCAATTTTTCGTGAATATTATCATAAATGTGAAATGTATTCAATTTATGTTCAGTTTAAATGATGATAATTAAAATACGTTGTTGGAGCCGTTGCTTTTTCAGTGCGATCAAATATATAAGAAGGAGAAAGTTCATATCCAAACAAAACAAAGTCAGTCTTAAACGTATCCTTAAAAGCCTTTATATCAGTTAAAGGGACAGAAGCAAAAGCCTCCTTCGTTACCATGACCTTTTGTTTCTCAAGTTCAACGGGATCTGAATTTCTGTGCGCTTTCCGCGCAATTTCTATGAATTCATTTACAGTGGTTTTATTTATAGCATCTCCTTGTATGTCAAATTGGATTTTGCTTTCAATAATTCCTCGCATCTGAAGTTTGAGCCAGATCCTCTGTAATGCTTTGTGCCAAGATATATACGTTATTACATTATCCCTCCAAGAAAAGGGACTTCTGATGCTATCCGTGATAGCATCGTCTACAGAAAGTTCAGTAAAAGATGTTTTCATTATCTCTATCGATGTTTTCATCTTAAGTTTCTTCATTATAAACAAAGAATCATTTTTAAACGATTCCAGTTTTCCGATATACGTGTAATTATAAGTACACGGTTTACATAGCTTGTTTATACTTATAATATGGCCGTCGATATTTTCGCCACCTGACTGTTCTAAGCTGACGGCAAGTTTAACAAACTCTGGGAAGGTGACGTCGTGTCCTGTAACTTTCTGTCTTTCAGTAAGTTGAGGCTGAAAGTTTTTCAAGCGAAACTGTTTGACCGCCTGATAACCAAGTTTCTTCCAAAATGTAGGGTTTGGAGGTACTAGTTTATCAATGAACGCTGATAACAACCTTTTATATGGATTTCGTATGAAAAGAAAACTGAATGAATTATCCGCCAAAAGAATTCCCAATTGTTTATTCGCAAGAATGTGCGTTTTAATCCATGCAACTGGAATAGGCACGTCATACGGTTGTTTGTACTTTCCGGAATCGTTCATGACTAGCATAGTTAACACACGCCTCCAAAAAGTTGACCCGGTTTTAGGTATTGGGCAATACAGAAGTTTTCTATCAGAAATCGCATGAATAGCCTTCGAGGTTCCAACAGATGGTACATGTTGTGTTGTACACATTTTTGTTACTGCTGCTGCAAGTTCGAAGCCTTTATGTCCATCATTGTCTTCAGCAATGACAATCTTCACAGTCTATAATACAAGAAGTGCGCTTGTTCAGAGACATCATAAAAAGTGCATTTATTCTAAATGAGTTTAAAATTAAATATGCGGAGATACCAGTGATGAAAGCGTCTTCCCCGAATATAAATAATTTATCAGTACCCGGATGTGGAAGGCTGAGACTAACCAGCGATTTAGTCAAAAGCGTTTTCTTTCCGTCGGAATTTTTCGTCTTACCGTGAAATAGGGACAGGTTTTCCCTGCTGGAATAAAACAAATAAGAACATAATCTTCGAATTTAGTGATTCATATTATATTCATAAACGAATAAAAAACCATTTAAAAAAACCATTTAAAAAACTATATATATATATATATATATATATATAGTCATATATATATATATATATATATAGTCCTAAGGTTTAAAACCCTTTAAATGCCGGAAAAGGCGATATATATAATGAATTAAATAAAAAATGACTTGATATGGCTTTGAAATAATGATTTAATTAACTAAATTAATTAATTAAGTTAATTAAATCATTATTTTAAACCCATTTCAAGTCATTTTTATTTAATTCATTATATATATATGCGTATATTGTATGTTTAAACAAGTAACTTTGGGGCGGATCAAGAGAAAGGTTAAGTTGGGGATGTACGGTTGGTATTGTTGCAGGCGAAGAAAATTTTGAATTACAAGTAAAATTACACATTTTCCTGCATTTTCATGTCTTTCGGCAAAGTTGAAACAAAATATTTAAAGTTCGATTACATCTAGCGGCAAAACAGATACTTCAGATTGGTTGAATTGACCTCCACATGTCTTTAATACGATACACAATATTTTGCAAATCCCTACGCTTACGTTTCATACAAGCGATTTCGATACATGTGTTATATCTTTGTATGTTTTATAGATTTGACCTGATATTTGCAACCCGTCTGTGGAGGTTAGTCCCCATACTGGTTTAAAGCCTTCAGGGAAGTATTTGTTTCCAAGAGGACACAGTTTCTTTTCTAAAGATGTATTATATAAGGGGAGATTATTCAAAATACTTGCAAGGCACAGTTAAGATTCTTTGATATCAAATCCATTTAATGTCCGCAGTTTTAAAACATTCCCTTTAATACGTCTGCAGTTATACTATGGAGAAAGTAAAAGGATATTTAGTTATAGGCAAGGCAGAGGACTAGTTCTAATCGTAGCATATTTCTTCAAACCATTTCCAAGAAAATAGCTCACTTAATTATAAAATGATCATAAAAAAGAAGAAAACTTTTACTTTTTACAAAACATTTTTATATTTCACGAAAGGTTGTATTTAGTAACTGTTTGCAAACATTTGCAGAGTAGTAACGTTTATCTTATGTTATCATTTAAAATATATCGAATCAATATAGCCGTTAACTGAAATATTTTGACATAATGCGATATATATTTTATGACAATTATCTGGCAGAAATATACCACCATAGGTTATTGTCCAATAGTCTTTCTCTTAATGCCCAATGTCTGTGTATGCAGTCTGATTAAATTCAATTCCATGCTTACAATGAGGTATGCTCCGCACACAAAAACGCAAAAACTAATCTATTATTTCTGTTTCAATAACAAAAACAAGTTTTGTCTGACAAAAATACTAAAACAATGTGCGCAACTCTCATCCCATCCACATGACAACGCTGATGTTGATATTTTGAATCACTATTTCCGTTGCCATAGCAACCACACATTTTGTCTAACAAAAAAAATAAAACAAATCGCATAATCTCTATATTGCTTACTATACACAAATGATCATCTCAATTATATATGTTGTTATTTGGATATTTTATTATCCAGTGTTTTCGGACGAACGGACACCTAACACCCTTATGTTCACAAGTTTGTCATGCCTATAAAGATTGGCCGTCTAGAGGTATTAAAATGTTGAACTTCTGGTGTAATTAAGTGGATTACTTTCTATGAACATAAAATGTGCAATAAGTAATCAACATGGACAAGTATATATGTAACACAACCAATTCATTTTCAAACTCATTAGGCTGATACATTATTAGTTACCTGGTAAATTGACTGTACACACATGTTTGTGCATGAAAAATACACATGTCCCTGTTTTTATCAGACCACGAAACAATAAAAGCACACGTCACAAATAAAGTCAGTTTACCTAGCCAACATTGATAAAGAGTTCTGTTCATCAGAAATGCCCTGAACCACTTGTTCATGGTGCCCGAAATCCCCTTGCTTCTCAAAGAGACTGTGAGTCCGGACTTTATTGAACGCTCTCTAAATAGCGATAGAAACAAGTGCAATGTATTTTCTGGGAATTCGTCTTCTATCTCATAGACGAGTTATGTACATAGTCTAGAGTTAGCATGATGATCAGTTGGGCATATGTAATTTTAGGACCAATACGTTAAAGTCACAGGATACACATTTTCTGGACAATAACTGAAAAGTTCAGCAACAAATGAATATTCCCAAAGATTAAACAGACATTTGATAGTGTCAATAAAATTATCCGCTTTTTCTGACGACATTATGTCAAAGTTTCTGCTCAATATCATAAAAGAGTATTGATCGCAGTAAACACATTGCTCAAAATTTTTCTTAGATCGGAATGTAGAAGGACAACATCCTGTCCCTGGACTTTTATTTATATGAATACTACTTTATATACTTTCGACTGCGAAACAAGTTCTTACATTTTATATTCGCTCTCGAGACACACTCAACATGAAACCAGCCTCTAAGAGAGAGAGAGAGAGAGAGAGAGGGGGGGGGGTAATGTGGAAATATTTTGTACTGCCTTAGGACATTTCAGTAGTGGGAATCAAACCTTCGAACCTCAGATCCTGAGAAAACGCGGCGCTACCCACTTCATCATGAAAGCTTATTGTTTCTTTAACATTTATGATGGAACTGATCACCAACAGTAAGATTTTTGTTTGAGAGTTGCCCATTGTTACATATATTAAATTAAAAAACAATTTAAACAAACATTTGATCTCAACATATGGATTTATTTTGCTCTCACTGGAGGCTTGAAACACTGTCATTGCACCATGACAGCTTCACATTCTATAAGATCCACTGTTTAGTAAAGATGTCCATTAGCTTTGGAAAAAGCTTGGCGAATGTTTCTGACTTATCTATAATGTGACCAGTGGGTCATCATAACATGCACTACTTTCCGTGCAACCGTGCAATGTTGGATGTGATTTATATGCATTTTGTTCAAAAGCTTGTTCTTCGAAGGTGTGAATATATATGTTCATTTCAAAACATAAGGTCGATATTGTTATTTTGAGATTTTTTGGGAGATCAGTTAGCAAAAATAAAAGTTACAAACCCTTAAGTGGTTAAAAAACTGCTCACCCTTATCAACAAATATACTGCATTGCCACTAAACTATTAGATCTGGACAATGAGTCCTTTATATCTCAGTTGTAAGTGCACTGGACGCAAGAGCGGAAGGTTGTGGATTCGAACACCGCCTGAAGCTGGACTCTCCACTTCGTTTTATTTCTCATCATTTCCCATCATCGACAAAAACTGCCTTGTCAAATTTCAAGGTTTCTCCATTAGTACCGAGAATGTCTCTACAAAGTTGTGACAACACAGTTCAAAAGTAGGAACGCTGGTAAACGAAACTTGTAAGTGCATAAACTCGCGTGCCCGGAGTATACAGTGGCATATTAGCTAAGTATTAGCCCAGTAATAGCTATGTAAATTGTGAAAGAGTACCGTAGAGTACCACGCGAAAATTCTATCCCATGACAATAAGCATACAAAGGGAAACACGAGAAAGTAACAATTGAGTTGCAGTGAAAAGCAGGTGAAAAGTAACAATCAAAGTAGAAAATGAATATACAGCAATGTCCGGCGAAGAGTACGTGAGAACGAATAGCCGATGACTAGTGCGGGTGGATGTTGCAGAGAGTGGGATGGAAAGGTGAGAGGCAGAGAAAAGAGATTAGGCAGACCAAAAACAAACAACACCTGGACGAGAGCGATTGAAATGTTCCCTATAGTCTAAACTTAAAGTGTTTTGTGGGGGTCTTTAAAGTCCCAAATGAATTAGTCTATTTGATTCAAAACAGTGAGATACAATAGGGTTATTAGTATAGTAGCGTGATCCAGCATGCCGGATTTGCTCGAGTCGTGCGTCGGATCATACGAGTGCGTAGCACGAGTTTGATCCGACCTCGACGAGAGCCAATCCGGCTTATGGATCACATTACTATACTAATAACCCTTTTATTATATACCTTTTGACACTTGTCTGCGCGATAAACTAAATTAAAATGATATTCTAAGCATAAAATTGAAGAAAAACCCTTTTTAGCGCGAAATATACGAAGTATGCGACGCCATTTTATTGACGTCATCGTATATAAACAAATAGTAACGACCCAGTCAAAAGCGACGTTATTAACGTCATGTGCATTTTAGAGCCAATTGAATGCACTCTTACAAATTTTGCCGCGCTATTTGTATTCCACGTACATACAATACGGAATTTTTTTCTGTCAGGCCGTATTTGATGGTTGCACATAGGCTGTATTTTTGGCAAAATAATTATATATAATAAATATTTATAACATGAGCTGAATTTCAGAAAATAAGATCAATACGTCCCTTACCTCTGTGACTTTTGCACTATTGACTGTCTTGGTCAACTCAATATTACTTCCGATAATAGTGTTTGACCCTGACTTTGAGGAAATGGTTTTTGTGACTACTGAAATTATCAGAATTCATAGTTTAGTTTGCAGGATATTTTGCTTTTACATTTTTCAATGCACGTAAATGGGGGTTTAAAACTAAGTACCATAAAAAAGATTTAATTAAATCAAAGCAAACTGCAAATACACTTCATCAACATACGAAATGATCAAGATATATTATATTTGGCCCATTGTTATGTTAGTATTCATTGTATTAAAAGGATTTTTCTAAACAATAGTATTCTACAATGAGTAGGACATAAATTAATTAACAAATTTCAGTCATTATTCTTCAAACTGAGTATCAGTATGATTCGCGTATATTTCATACAGGCCTTGACTGGGAAAAATTATTGAAATCTGCAACAACCATATGCATGTTACTATAGAGATATACTTGGAGAAACTTAATTATTTTACATATTTTTAAAACCAGTGAAATTATTATAATCACATTTTGCTCAGTTTCAAATGAACGTTTCGATTAACACAATGTTAAGTTTGAAGAATACCGACTCAATAGTATTTAACGTTTGACTAATGAATTCATTTGAAAAACATTGATACGAATTGTTTTTTCTCTTTGACAACCGTATCAAGACACTTATATTTAGCCGATCGAAATAATTCTCGAACACTTAAGATAAGATAAACTTCTCGGACTAAAGGGAGCATGTCAATTAACATGATGTCAGGTGCCTGTCAAGTGATGATTTCGATGCAATTCAAAACTTGACTTAGCTTTCGACAATCTAACGCACGTGGAGAATGTTTGAATGGATGCTGCTATTGAAATAACTACGGCATCATCAAAGGGGCGAGGTAATTACATCATTGGCGTCATTTCAATTGATTTTGTATAGAATAAAAAATCACTAACCGTAATAACTCCACAAAGGAACTTGCAGAAACGTGAAAATAATTACAATAACAACAAGGCATTCATTGCAATTAAGACGACGGGACATGACCATTCTTGTTGATTGTGAGGGTACTAGTGGTCTTTAATGCTTGTATCTGGAAGAGCAAAAATGTTTACAATTATTAACAGTTTTCATTCTTCAATGTAAGGTAAAAATAAAGAAATATTCCTTCGTTGTCTAAGCGAAAATACATTTGATGCATATCGCTAAACGACACACACACTCGCACACACACAGGCACACGCACACGCACATGTATTTTTCTGTTAACATAAAATATCGATTATCAAAGCATGACATTGATTCGGATAAGTACAGGAGTCGGTAAATAATCATTTAATCCGTTGAAAGAAAAAAAACTGCCATTATATTTAATATTAATGTCGAAATGAGTATATTCATCAGCTAAATAACATTAAACAAAGCTATTTGAGCATAGTCGGAACCATGGCAGTATATATAAGTTAAAAGTAGCCTTGTTGTTACCATCATGAAGAGAATATGATACCGATTCTGCCTCAGAATCCATTACCTTATCTTAAATAATTATTATTGAAATCTCATTCAAATGTACAGCAGGAGCGTTTATATATGACATAAAAGAACTTCAAGATCAATATGGAAACCGCTATTGAGCTTCTTTAAGTTTCCGAAAATATTAGACGTTTTCTGCAACAAACATAAAACCAAAACGTTCTAAAAACAAAAATAATATCAAACAGGGAATGCCACGTACCCAATCGTTAGCAGACAAACAGTGTCCATTCAGTTGGCTATTCCGCTGAAACAAGACTCACGAGTGTTGTTCGACATGTTTTCTAAATACGCCATAATGTGTACTAATACGGATTAATTCTTTATTATCTGTTCTTTTTTTGCTCAAACGAGTTATAATGATATATTACTAGTGTAACGCGTTATGGCTGAACAATATTCACAAGCGTATAGTATTTTGCAAAACATATTTCACCCATCATTTAAGTTCTGAATTTGGGCCAAAAGAAAAAACAGACATAACGTAACTGCCCAAATCGGTTTATTTGCCAGCTTAACAACTGTTTCAAAACAACACTTTATGATTCAGCTCTTAAAGTCAGGTATTCTAAGGACAGCGTTAGCGTGAAAAATCAATGCAGGCTGCCAAGATAACCACCATATTCAATAAACAAGGTCAAACTGTTACACCGTTTTCATTGAAGTATGAAAAATGTCATTAAAATTGCTATTGTATTAGGGACATTTAAAGTACCAGCGGCAGTAGCGCGTTATTTAAAGAAGTGGGGAGGTGAGGAAAGGGGGAGGGGAGTTCTTGGTCGTACTGTACATTTTGCAAAATTTCAATACGCTGCTCTGCCAGGTAAGTCTGCGCTGAAAGGTGTGCGGGTGCATAATCATGGAGCAATTTGAACCCTCAAACCATAGACCTACGGTGCGTAGTAGGACTAGCAACGGCAGAAATAACACTGTCACAGTAAAAAAATGTTCCCGTGACAGTACTTTTCTCTAGCACGGAAATACGAACTACAATGTCATTCGCGAAAGGCTACCACGTGTCGTTCTTCCTTTTCGCTGATCCACATGTGATTGTTTCCTTTGTTGTCCGGTTTAGAAAAAAAAGTTTCATCACTTGTGACAAGTTCTCTTTTGACGCATAGGGTCACGGTCTTTTAACTTAGGGTAGGCAGTCATGCCAACGCTTGTACGACACGTTCCCTCGTCTACTCAGCGATCAGCGGGTAAGGCGATCTAACTTGCATAAACTTTGCGTACCTTTAAATTCTCTTTTGAATGTAAAAAATAACTTAGGTGAATTTAATGGCTACAATCATAAATATTCAACCTCGACTAAGAAACAAAACGTTAGGCAGCTCTTACTGGCAAGTGACTAAGTTAATCAATTAATCAACCAAATTTAGTTAACCTTAATAATCAGTTGACCAACGGACGGCAAGTAACGGATCCTTCTTTGGTGGAGGTCGCGTCAAGAAAGGATTCTCAATACAGCCATAAGCCTGGTATGTCATTTTCCCTCCCCAGTATATTGTGCAGAATACAAAATTGTTAATCGAACAATATGACATGGCTGGTCTAGGTTCCACCATATTTGATAAGACTTACTGAATTACTGGTCTATTAGTATCAACTACTAAATTAATATTTTACCATCTTAAAAATTAATTAAGAAATAATAAATGCCTCCCTGTATTTTATCGTTGAATAAAATATAGTCAGGAATTTGGATGCGTAGTAATGCAATCACGAGTGCGTAGCACGAGTGATTTAATTTTTCGCATCCAAATGACTGACTATATTTTATTCAACGATAAAATATAGGGAACAATTTATTATTTCGATTCTAACACGTTATTTTCTATGAAAACTAGCCGAACTTTATTTAACGCGTAGTAGCATATCATTGTAACCTTAAGACGCGAGATACGATTGGACGCGCTTGTTTACATACGTCACGTCGTTACGTCATTTAAGGCACGTCGTCCTTGGAAAAACGTGCTGTATTTTATCGTTAAATAAAATACAGGCTTTTCCCTATATGCTTATATAGGAAAAGCAGCCGCTTGTGTTAGAATATTTGATATTGTCGGGTTTAAAATCGTAAACATATCGGGATATCCATATACCTGCAAAAACGTAAATTGATATTTGAAGCATCAGAACTTCTGTTTGTTTAACATTTACGTCAATGAATAGAACTATTCCCCTGCAATTAAACACCGGCCTGATTTTATTCACTTAGTACACGTGTATATTTTGAGTCCTCTTTTCTCCTGAGACAACTTCCAAATGTAAGTAAAGTTATGCATATTAATAATCGTTACAAACCATTGATGAATAACAAAGTCTCGTTGATTGATAACAGGTCATTATCAACTAAATTCACATCTCTTGATGGAATGATATATACGTTTATCCAAATACTGTATACGTAAACACATCTTATCGGTAGGTATGTAAATATACACATCTGACCATGACAGTTAAAATTATATTTCTTTCATCCGTCACTTTTCACTGGGTTACAGGTAGGTACTACGTTCATCTCTCGTTCAATGCAGTTAAAGTATTAATGCTCCCAGATTCAAACAGGTGTACCTATCTCACTCCAGTTTCTCATAATGTGGATCAGCGAACACAATGAACGACCTGTGGTAGCCTTTCACAATAGCAGAGTTAATTATGGATTATTTGTTGAAAGCGAGGACATTTTGGCTTGTTTTCCCGTGCCAGAGAACTGTACTGCCATAGTAACATTTCACCATGACAGTGTTATTTCTGCCATTGTTAATCCCTACTGTTCTGAGCGCTGTAGGTCTTTGGTTCGAGGGATCAAATTGCTCAACGATTATGCACCCGCACACCTTTCAGCGATAGTGCAGAGTTATCTGGCAGAGCAGCATATTGAAATTCACCGTACCACCCAGACCCCATCACTCGCTCGTCATACAATATCAATTGTTTTATGACTGTATTCATACTTCAATGAAAATGATTTCACAGATTTACCTTGTTCATTTTTTACGGCAGCCATCTTGGCGGCCTTCATTGATTTCTCACGCTTGCAAGTATGGACAGCTATATTGATTTTACATAAACAAAATACCATCCATACATTTTTATCAAGGATTTTTTTCTGTAGCAGGGAAGATGTCCATACAAATATGATTTATTTTTCCCTTTCTCTCCTTTTCTCCCAACCGATCAACCGATAAATAAACATAAATAAATAGGGTATCAATGGCGATGACATTCAGCCATACTAAATATCGACAAAGAATTGTAAAATACCTTTCATAAGCAAAATACAAGATACAGTCGACTCTCGTTATCTCGATTTTTTTGGGACCAAAGAAAATAAGTCGAGATAACGAAAAATCGAGATAACCGAAGTTGAATAAAATATCAAGTTCAAGAATCGCCTGGTACTTCACTGTGTAACATTTTGTGTTTAATTTTCTCCAAAACTCTCAGCGTTTTCCGATCCAGATATCCTTCCGGTTGGTTACCGGGCCCTTCTCTGGGTTGCTCGACTGGCGCTCGGACAAGTTCATGACTTTCGACGCCCTCCGATATGACTCTTCCGGTTTTTTTTTCAATATCGAGATGTTATCGGTCTAATGTGTACGTATTGATGACACGATTTATAATTGACAGAATCTTCTTTTCTTGGTGTTTATAAATGCAAATAAATTTACTCAGTTTTGACACAATTTAATACAAATTACCCATTCCGCATATTATACAGGTTACGTCGCAAACAAACAATCAATTAATTTCGGGTCGTTAACCGAATCATTTAGTGAATAGCCGCGCGGGTGTTTTTCGCACCTCTGCCAGCAGACGACAATTGAGCGAATACAATCGCGTGCAGCTTTTCGCACCTTGTTTGGCAGGTGATAAATGTCAAATCGAGATATCAGATGTGAAAATAGAGGAAATTTCATAGTTGGGGATCAAAAATTTAGTCGAGATAACGAAAAAATCGAGATAAACAAATCGAGATATCCGTAGTTGATTTATATAGAATAAGAAGGAAAAAAATCGGGACCGAGAAAATCCAGTCGAGATATCGAAAAATCGAGATAACCGAAGTCGAGATAACGAATGTGGACTGTATACCATAGTTAAATGAATGTAAAGTAACTGCAAAATTGTTGAGTGCCCAAATTTTCTACTGCAACCGCCTTGTGGTTACATGAGCGCATTCGCCTCAGAATTGGAATCCCGGTTTACTCGCTACCAGTTTCAAGAAGTTGTGGTGTCCTTAGCATACCTGACTTTAAGAGCTTAATCATGCAGTGATTTGGAAACGGTTTGTTTGGCTGGCATATAAATCTATGTGGGCATTAACGATATGTCTGCATTTTCCTTTGGACCAAATTCAGAGCTCTACTGCAAGGGTGAAACATGTTTTGTAAAAGGTATAAGCTTGAGAATATTGTTTAACCAAATTGCATTTACCTCGTAATATCATATTATAAAGAAGAAATCCGTATTATTACACATTTCGGCGTTTTGAGAAAACATGTCGAACAACATTCGGGAGTCTTGTTTCAGTGGAATAGCAAAATAAATGGACAGTGTTTGCATGCTAGAAGAGTTTAGCACGTTTGGGGGCTTTTTGTTGTAGAAAACTGCTATTATTTTCGATTACTATACGAAGTTCAATAGTGGTTTCCATATTGGTCTTGAAATACTCAGATATGAGCGCTCATGTTGTAAAGTTGAATGAGATTTCAATGATAATGCGTTACTTACGATACGGTCTGAAACAGGGTAAGTGTCACATTTATGATAATAGTAACAAGGCTACTTTTACCTTATATGTACTGATATGGTTCCGGCTACGTTCAATTATTTTCCTCAATGTTATTTAGCTTATGAATTTACTGATATAGACATTGATATTCAATCTAATGGTAGTTTTAAAACGTCTGTTTTACATTTTCTTTCAACAGATTAAATGATTATTTTCCGACTCCTGTACTTATCCGCATTAATGCCATGCTATAATAATCGATATATTATGTTGACACAACACTACATTAAAGACTCCTTGGTAAAATGAATCATTATAAATTAGCCCCACTATGTGATTACACAGTTATTGTTCGGCGAGTGTGTGTGTGCGTGCGTTTAGGAGTTGGAGAATATATCTTACGTTTAGCGATACCCTTCAAAGTGGTCATATTAGTTTATAATTAAGAATTATGCTCAAAACACAGTGGATGCTTTAAAAACATATATGAAATAAGTTTTACCTAATAAGTTATGTTATTGACAACTACAAATTAGGATAAACGTAACTGAAAGGGTAGATTTTTAACCAGGTTTTCAATTTTGAAAATCCTGGTTATTAGATTGGGGTATGGCGGGCGGATGGGCGGATGGGCGGATGGGCGGATGGGCGGGCGTCAAACGAAATTGTGTCCGCTCTGTAACTCTTCAACCCTTTGAAGAATTTTGATGAAACTTCAGACAAATGTTTACCACATCAAGATGACGTGCAGAACGCATGTTCCGCATGGCTGGCTCCAAGGTCAAGGTCACAGTGACATTAACATTGAAAATCCTGTCCGCTCTGTAACTCTTCAACCCTTTGAAGAATTTTGATGAAACTTCAGACAAATGTTTACCACATCAAGATGACGTGCAGAACGCATGTTCCGCATGGCTGGCTCCAAGGTCAAGGTCACAGTGACATTAACATTGAAAATCCTGTTTACATGATTTTAACTTGATTTGGCAGTCAAAGGTCATATCATCTTTGGAGGTAATTTAAAAAAGATATGATATATTATTTCATGTCTACTTTGTAACTTGTTTTTCACATGTAATTCTTCTGTGCGCAACTCCTCCTACATTTCTCAATGGATTTCAACCAAACTTTCACAGAAGTATTGTCATGAAGTGCCCTGGCGCATATTTTCCGGGTTTTGTGATTTGGTCATTTCTGACGGAATTATGGCCCTTTGTTTTTTTTCACATGTAATTCTTCTGTGCGCAACTCCTTCTACACTTCTCAAGGGATTTCAACCAAACTTTCACAGAATTGTTGTCACCAAGTGCCCTGGCGCATATTGTCGGGGTTTTGTGATTTGATCATTTTTGACAGAATTATGGGCCTTTGTTTTTTTCCACATAATGTAATATATATAGAGAAATACTCTTCTGTGTGCAACTCCTACATTTCTCAAGGGATTTCAACCAAACTTTCACAGAACTATAATTGTGAACTAAAGAATTTTGAATATATAATGTTCTGCCCCTGGTCGTCCGTCCGTCCGTCCGTCCGTTAGCAATTTTGTGTCTCCTTATTTAAGTATATATAAAAGGGAGAATACTCTGTTATTATAAAAGGGAGAATACTCTGTTATTACTGTCTATTTTTAGAATAGATTACCAGTCCTGTATACTTTGGAGTATTCTGTTACAGTAAGATGACAAAATTTCTCATGAGACCAGCGGTTCAAACCCCACACAGAGCAAGTTTTTTTTTTTTTCTTTTCTTTTCTTTTTTTTAAAAATTTTTGCCTGAATTATGGCCCTTTGCTTTTTTTCCACATATGTTATATATAGAAGAATACTGTCACGTGCCCACTTCCTCCTACATTTCTCAAGATATTTAAACCAAACTCTCACACAACTGTTGTCATCAAGTGCCCTCGTGCATATTGTCTGGGTTTTGTGTTTGGATCAATTTTGCCTGAATTATGGCCCTTTGCTTTTTTTACACATGTAATATATAGAAGAAGACCTTTGTTTCTTTTTCACATTATGTATATCTACTGACTTTAAAACACATTTGCGCTCGGCCAGCAGACTGGAAAATGAAAACCTGGTTTTGTGACAATTTCCTGTCACTTGTTTATTTTTGATCAGGAGAGTCAAAAAAGATTTTTATAGATTTCGTCTATATTCAATGTGAATAAAACTGTTACAGATCGTTATTTTTGGGTTATAACTATGACAATGTTTATTATTCAAGGAGTATACATCACTGATTAATAGTTTATTTAAAATGTTGATGGTCACTTTGAACGGTAATATCACTTTAAATGTATTTACGCTTAGAAAACGACGTAATATTTATTTTGTTTATCTTTCTCTGAAAAATGAAAGCTGGTGATGATAGTAAGACATTTTTGCTCTTCCAGAAACAAAAATAGAATATCTCTGGTACCCTCACAGTTTACGAAAATGGTCATGGCCCGTCGTCTTAATCGCAATGAATGCCTGGTTGTTATTGTTATTATTTTCACTTTTCTGCAAGTTCCTTTGTGGAGTTATTACGGCCAGTGTTTTTTTTTTCATAAAAAAAATAGTTAAAATGTTGCCAATGATGCGATAACATCACCCCTTTGATGATGCCGTAGTTATTTTAACAACAGCACACATTCAAACATTTTCCACATACGTTTGTTTGTCCTAGGTTAAGTCCAGATTTAAATGGCATCGAAATCACTTGACTGACAACTGACATCATTGTTAATTGACATGCTCCTTTAAGATTAAAGTTCAAATTTTATTTCGCTGAAAGCAAATGACAGGTCTTTTTATATAATATCATATTTTATATGCGATCCCAAAAGGAAACTTAAAATTAAAGGTCCTTTTAGTATCTAATACGCACGTACGAAATCCAGGTCGGCACCACGTACCGGTATTTGATATATTGCACTTTTCACTTTATACTTCACTATGACACAATTCACACTCCTTTGCAGTTCTCGTTTCGTTGTTTTAGATGTTGGCGCTATTGGTGGTGCGTCTCAATAAATACATAGGTTTCGTGTTCATCAGCTACATTTCCTGCGCGGAATCGTGATGGAAATATTTGCTGTATTGCATCAGGGTATCCAAGTCATTTAATAATGTACAACAGTTTGAATCACTGACTGTAAAAGGTGGACCACGTTAACCATTCTATGATTTTGTACGCAAATAAATTTTACCCAAGTAAGTAGCCATTGGTAACCCAATTTTAAACTGAAACTTTAATCGAACTGTTACAAGATATAGGTTTTGGTGGAATAAACGATAACTCCCTTTTGAGATATCGTAGGCAACACCGGTATGTGCTTAAATGGTATACGGAGGATGGTTCCATGAGTAATTATGTTAAAGTTATAGGATATGAAACGAGGTGTTATGCGTATATAACATAATACATTTTATGTACTGGGGCATATAAAGGGAAGGTATGTGGAAAACATCGAGGCTGAAAGCCGATATTTTTCCACAGACCTTCCCTTAATATTGCCCCAGTACATAAAATGTATTCTGTTATATGCCCATAATACAGAGTTTTCTATCCTGTAACTGTTTTATCGCATGGTGAAAATTAAATAGAAATTACATTTAAGACAGTTTAAAAAAAAAAAAAAAAATCTTTTCAATATCAAAGCATCCCATCTGAACCCTAATACAGCAAATTTGAACTTTTTACACCAGACGGTCTAACGTATTTCTATCAACACCTTGAAATTAAATTCAGAACTGATATCAATTGTATTGACATTTAGTAAATTTTACATTTTGATTGAAAATCATTGTTCTTGTTTCTGCGTAACATCAGTTTTACTCATATTTTGGCGGGTGCACATTATGGATGTCTTATAATGTATTACATGATCAGGATGTTCTCATATTGTCACAGTAGACCTATATTTAGACCTTGTAGACAAAATGAGGAAACAAAGGAAGACTTACTCTTATCTCAAGTATTAGATCAATTTGAAGGAAATACTATGATGACTTAAGGAGAAGTGAAGCTACTAATTAAATTGGTTTTTCAGCTTTTGGTGATCATGATGAAAGAGAAAAGAAACTACTTTTCATCTTTATTTAAATGATGCAATTATTTCGTTTTGTTTTCGTATTAACTTCTGCAAATCAAAGGGTTTCTGGGTGCTGTGGGGCTCGTTTTGGGGAGGCTGCGTTTTTGGTACGTGGCATTCCCTGTTTGATATTATTTTTGTTTTTATGCTCTTGTTTCACAAGTTCGGAAGGCTGCATCTAGACCACTTAATTTATTTTGTCAACACCTAGACGTTAGCAGGTTTTAATTAGAAGTGACGGAGAGCAATCATGCTGTTTCGTAAACTACAAATTTCATTTGCTTTTTATATTTAAAATACCTACAAGATTAAATGTTTGTTTACAAAAGTGAAACATAATTTTCTTTACATTTACATTTTAAATCTTTGGAGGTATTTAGCACAATGTCTCAAGGTTTAATAGATACATTTGTTATTTGTTTTTAATTGCTTCTTGTATTGTTACCCTTGTATTCAGGGTTTGGAGGCTGTCGTATGCACTGAATTTTGGACGACTGCCAGCGAAAAGCTGTATATCAGGCATACTTTTTTAAAAAATAAAACTGTTACTGTTAAAACTGAGTGTATAACGGGACAGAAAGATAAAAAAAGCCTCCGCACCATGATATAATGATTTAAAACACATTATATGTCTTGAGACATAGTCAATAAAACTGTTCCATTTTTCTTTTGATTTTGTTACAAAATGACTTTCATATAGACCGAACACATATTACATATTACCGATTACTCACCTGTAATTGGACTTTTGCCACTACCTAAAAACGTACTTTCATTGTAACAATAAAGGTTAAAGTCTAATGCAACACGAAAGCGTTAACTCTATGTTAGTTCTGCTGTCATTTTACTTTGATTTGTCATCACTTCAATGTTTAAAGAGAAAAGTTACATGATTGCCAATCAATATTTCCACTTACATATACATATACATATATTGTGCAGTACGTTTTGTAAGCACGATATTTTGGTTAACACTGGGAAATTTAAGATGAAGACCAGAAACATTTATACTACAGAACAAAATTCAACATCTGAATAGGCAACAGTACATGAAATATTTTTTTTATCACCAGTAAGTTCATATAATTTTTAAGGTATAAAGGGAAACTGAAGAATAAAGTATGCCTATTATTAACATACTAATGCCATAGTCTTAATTAAAATGCAATAATGAAAAATAGTGTACACCTGTATTCAGATTTAATTAGTCTTCCAGTTGACCTAGTTCAGTACATTAGTAGCAGGAATCATTTTCAATGTAGGAAACACAGAAATAAACAAATTCTCTAATTATTAGTATCATAACAAGGTTAAAC
The DNA here is from genome assembly GCA_022818135.1 of Saxidomus purpurata. NCBI lineage: Eukaryota > Metazoa > Mollusca > Bivalvia > Venerida > Veneridae > Saxidomus > Saxidomus purpurata. The sequence continues at coordinate 59,831,468 of JAFMSR010000003.1, forward strand.
TTTACACAGCGAAAGCTTTTTCCACTTAAGTATACAGCATTTAATTTAAACACTCTTCTTTATAATTTGAATGCATGCTTTTTATTCATATGGCGCAAGAAATTCGGGGTTTTATTTGAGAAATATAGATTCTTTGTAAAGACATATAAAAAATGTGCAAAAATTAAAGTATTTTCTAGTTGAAAGTGTACATTTTTGTGTTAGAAATAAAACACTATCCGTCAAGCGTTTAAATATGTTAATTTAGATCGACACATTTATGTGAGTTTTTGTAACTCGAAACATCGTTTTTGGAAATGAATGCCACATTTGACAACTTCAATGTATGCAATCATTAGATAGAGTTTTTGAAAGGATGTCGGCATCAAATAGTAGTAATGTTTGAACTGAGGTCCTGTTGTATAAAACGTATGTCAAAAGATCGAGTTCAAAGCCTTATGAATACTGTAGAAGTCTTGTTTCCCGATAGTTTTACCCGTATCTTGGTCAAAATCTAGTCTTGGACACTTATGTCAACAATAACGTCACTCTGTCAAATTATAAAAACTTAATGAATGCAACTAACGTTCAAATCTGCAGTGTGTCGGTAGAAAAGCGAGCTGGAAGTGAGTGTTTATATAGAAAGTATGCAGTAATAGAAGAAAAATTTAGATTTTAAGGTGATCAAAACCTGTTGCTACGTTGCTGGTTCTTTCGGTAAATTGTTTAATTGTTTTAACTTTAATAACTATTAACAATTGTTCCCTCAGATGAACTTGCAGGCAAACAAGGTCCGTTTGTTTTGTTTCATTACATTATTAGTAATATATTGCATGGCAGATGAATACCCCACCACCTCCTAATCCCCATCGCCTCGTACTCCACCCCACCACCTCATTTGAGAAATTGGCTGTAATTTCAATTCATTTACTCAACGGATCGTCTCGTGACAATAAATACTTATTTTGTACATGTACTTATATGTTGCATGTAGAATTAATTCGGAAAAACGGGATTTGGAACAAAAAAATGAGGATAGTTTAACTTTAGTTACTTAAAATCGATATTTTCGCCAACTTAGAAACGTTCTAAAGACTATTTTATTTCCACAATCCGTGCAAACGGTAGTCTCAACATTTCTACTGGTAACTATATTGCCCGATTTTTGAAAGTTCTTCAACAAAATAATTTAAAACAAAATTTACAAAAGTCATACTCACATTTCTTGTTTATTTTGTAGAACCCCACCACCTCGCAAGTGTGCTCCCCACAACTTCTTTGCACCTCATTTTGTGGTGGTGGGGAGAGTTAATCACCCGTGCAATAAGAAATTATAACTTTCCAAATATTACTTTTCTTTTTTTTACGAAGAGTGTCAATTAAAAAAAAAAAACGATTGCATACAGGAGTTGCTTCCCTTCCATTACACTGTCGAAATCTCTACCAACAACAACAATAACACAAGGAAGATAACTGCGAAGAAAGGAACTATAATTTTTTTTATTAATTTCTTATTTCTAAAGCACCAACTTCAAATACTATTGCGGAATTATCATTATTTAAAAGCACAGCGACCGAAAATTGCTTTTAAAAAGCTATCACCAAAAATACACTATGTGCTGTAAGATGCGCAAAATGTCACTTTAAGAACGTTTTATGTACTGACGACTATTTCGTGCCGAATAGCACTTGACAGAAATAAATGCTAGTCTAAGGCGGAAACTCCTCAACGTCTAAACTTAGGCACATATCAGTATGTTCAATACAAGTTTATGATTTTCTATTTATCCACCTGAAGTTGTTTGCACTACAGTCTGTCCCACTCAATCGGTAGACTTCGATTAAATTTCGAATATGCGCGTGTCATCAAAAAAACAATTCACTAGCATCATTGGAATATTAATATCCTCAGGCACCTTTTTTTGATTAACTTGATATTTTAGTCAAAACTTGAATTTGTGTGATTTTTCCCATAGGCCGTAATGTTACTTACGTGACGTCACCGAATCCAAGAGGCGACGCCCATAACGTCGCTATCGGGGATTGAACTCAACGTTAGCGACGTCGGCTTTTATAATGATGATAACGCGTTCATGAACAAAATAGCAACGTTTTTCTATTGATTTTTGTCTGGCTGCTAAAACCGGCGTGTTAATTACGGAGGAAGAGAAAAGGCTAACATTGCAGTATTTAACCATTTTATGAACGAATGCAAGTTAATTAATAACATTTTATTGTTATATAACGACACGGAATTTAATCATTTGCCGTGTAATTTTGACAAACTTTAGGGTTAATTAAAAGTTACTAATATGTTAGCCAGCAAAGAGAATGCCAAAAGCGTCTTCTACTCAGAAGCAATATCAATCAAATTTTCATCAAACGAACATTTCATACGACAGTTAAGATAACTGTAAAACTACTCACGGGCTTAAATAAACAATTAAATAGCGAGTGAACAAAAATTCGATCGATTTGCACATGCAACTTCAATCTTCCCCAAATCATAGTTGTCTGACCTTTCCCTCCCTGACCCCTACGCCAATGCATTCAAATCATAGCCTACGTACAGGTGTGAAAATGTTTACTGAAATTGTTAACGTATTGGCCGGTGGCGCGTGCATCCAAACCACGGCGGGAAACCAATAACGTAAAGGAATTACATGTAATCCCTCTCTCCCCGACTGAAATAATATTAAAGATACCATAACTCCTTCAAAAACCGCTTTATGGGATCGGGTGGGGAAGATGGAATATAAGCACTGACCATGCACCTGGAATTAAAAAAACAGTCTACTTTAGTACCTTCATTCAATACGGGGAGTTAGTGTAAGTTACACGTATTTCAGATTTGCTATCTTTTGCTAAAATATTTGTTTCCGTTTCGATGTGAAATAAGATTCATCAACATCAAATACACTCCAACACGGCATCACGCATAGAAGAAAAATATATCATTCTCTATGAAGAGGTGTCATTCCTTTCCAATCCGCCCACAATATTCAGTCAGTTTTACACTCGTCCTTAAGGATGCACTGCCATGCTATAACCAGAACGCAAGAGATGATAGGCCTTTACTGCCACGCATAGTTGTTACTAGCGTCTACGTAAAGTACTGACGGAACTTTCAGCGCTATTTTGTTTTCTTTTTAGATTTGTACTATTCTTAAGAACCATTTGACCGTCCATGGATGATTTAAGCACTTGCTCTGATTTAGTATGATATGAGTTTTGGTTAAGTAGTTATATCAGTGTGTAATTTCCACCAAAAAGGGGGTAACGATCCCGTCTCCCGCCCCTAATTTAGGACATTAGGAAGGTGGCCAGTCAAAATGCGTTGATCCTACCTAAGTATATAGCTTACATCTAGCTTTGGTATGTTTATTTAATATATTTTATCAGACAGTTTCTTAAATAGATATATTGACAGTAAACGTGAAAGTCTTTTGTAAATTTGCCAGTCTACCCAGTCCTCGAGTTTTAAGTGATATTTCGATAAGTTAGTGATGCTTGTGAATGACCGGGAGTATGTGGACAAGCCGAAGGTCTAGTTATTAATATTTTGAACGAGGAACGTAAATTACCGTAAGTTTAATTTTTGTTTTCATTTCGTTATTCGTCAAAATTAATTTTCAATTAGCATTTACGATTTGGAGACGTTCCCGAAGATTTTAGGAATAAGCACACGTGCATTTTCGTGTACAGCATCCAAAACAATAATTGCGTCTAAAATACACAATGGAGCACTGCTATAGAGAAATTTAATTTGGCGATAACAAGAAAACAAGGGAACCGATCGAAAACTCCTTTAAATTTGGGAAGGTGATTTTTTCATAGATTATCAAATTGGCATTTATTTTTACAGATTTAATACAGCAATGGATAGAAATCATGATGATAAGTTACAAAATGAAGTGGGTTAGGTATATTTTGCATTCAGCACTTAATAATAAGCAAAGTATAACTATTATTTTTGAATGGTACTAAACAACACAATATTTTGTTCGTTTCATTGTTACTTGTAATCAATATTTGCGTCGTAACACGTTCTCGAAAATGAAGCCGAACTTTGAATTCAGATACTTAGGTTTTACTTAATCATTACATTATTGTACACTATTCCGCATGCAGCTGTATTGTGTTTAGTATCTTAAATGTTTTAATGGAGTGCACTTGCTTATAATGACATTTAGATTCTTCATATAAGATGTCAAACTCATTGTTTTCTGGAGCGCAGTCATCTTGGTTTCTATTTTGGTCACCGCTCTGAATGACAACATTATGTCATATTCAGCTGTTTGAAAAAAGGCATACTTATATCCATGAATTATAATGAAGAATTGATAAATTCAACTACATATACACTGTCTGCCCGTTTGTGTCGCATGTTTCGTCATGCTGCGTGTGTCCGTCCCCTCCCCCTAAAAACACAATAAAATGGATCCTGTGATATCTCAAGAACAACAAATGCTCGGTCAATGAAACGTAATCTATGGTTCAAGGCAAAGTCAATTTTGCACACTTTTTTGCCATACGGAAATTGTGGTTGCTATGGTAACGAAAAAAGTAAATAAAAGACTACTTCAACATTGATCCTGTGATATATCATGTATTCAAGCTAGAATGCTCAGTTCGAACATGAAATGTTTTGCATTTACATTTACAATTAACAATTTCCAGTGTGAAAATAAAAGATGGCGGTGTTTTATGCAATAGTGAAAAACATGTAATTTGTTCCACATCTTCTAGAATCTAGACGGAAAATATTGTGTTATAAGCATACAACAAAATGACAGGTACTAACAAGCTATCATGATTCAGATAATTCATTCACATATGATGGTGATTCCGTAAGTTTGTGAGCTAAAACTCTTTGTTACCACTATTTCATAGTACCCCACCCACAGAACAAGACTTTATTATATATTCATGTCGTTTGTCGTACAGTCGCATAAAAACAAACAAAAAAGACAGAGAAACAAATCTTCTTCTTTGCATGATTCGTATGTGATAAAACATAAAAGTACTTTACAGCTTGAAATACACGAGACGTGTGAAAAAGGTGACCATAAAAGTTTTGTAAACAAAGGAAGCGTTGAAATGGCTGCCAAATTTTCAAAGGATGACCTGAAAGAGATGATCTCATTACTTGCCAATGAGTTGAAAAGTGACCTTATTAGTGAACTTAAGCAATAATTTATAAAAGAATTTCGACTTGAAGTTAAAAAAAATAGTTCAGTCAGAAACGACCAAATTCCGTGATGAGTTAGCTTCTCTGAGAGAAGAGAACAAGAGACTCCAGGATTTAGTTAATGGAAATTTTCGATACACGGATGAACTTGAACAGCACGCTCGGAAAATGTGTCTTGACATTTCGGGTATTTTGGTGATATAGGTGACAAAAATGAGAACGTGAGGCAGAAAATTCTTGACCATGTAAACTCCTAGTAGGATTCTCAGTAATGGTGAACCTCTAGAGCTTAACGCATCTAACATAGATAAATGTCACTGTAAAGGTAAATACAAGGATGAGCACTCATATAACCGCAAGGTGATCGTCTAGTTCACTAACTCAAGTGCGCGTCAAAGGATATATGATGCACGAAAGGAGCTAGGCGCTGGCATATTTGTGCAAGATAACGTTACCCCGTTTCACGAAAGACTAGCTTTCAAGGCGCGTGAATTAGTGAGAGCTAATAAATTATCTAGGAGCTGGGTTGCAGACTGCAAGATCTATGCTTTGCTTCCGAAGAAAAATCCTTACGATATCCAAAAAGGTTCAAATGATGACGATTGAAGCGATTAAAAACGGCTCACTATAATGAGTCTAGTCGGTGTACAATTACAATGTATATGTTTTAAGCTAACTCACATGTTCTAAATGCCTTCACATTGTATAACGTTATCTTTCCTTATCCATACTGAATGACATAATATCCCACGCTATTTTTATTGCCAATATGAACATTTTTCTTAGTTTATACGAATTTATTTTAGCTCGATTGTGAAGAAACATTGTAGCTTATCGAGTCACTCTCGAGTCCGCTTCCTAGAAAAACCAGTACTGGTGTCATATGAGGAGGTACGGTCGTGACCTTTGGTTTTTTTTATCATTTATTTTTGAGACATACATATACATTATGACAAAACATTCACCATCTTTTAAAGTATAATTATATGACGTATGCTATGCTTTTTTAAATAAAATATAAGTATAGAGAAAGGTAGAAGTGATAGAGATTAGTCAATGAAAGCAAGAAGAGAATTGAAAGGAGAGGACGAGAAGATCTCACGTTCTTGTTCATGCAATATTTTTATGAAATATCTTAATTGCTCTGACTAAAAGAAAGATATAGAATAGAAAAAATATGAGAAAAAGGGAAACAAATGGCTGATTCTCGTGTCTTCATGTCATACTTGCAAAAAAGGGAGATAAAAATTAATACATGTACGTATGTACATGTATTTGAATATTTTTTTATCATTTCGTGTTCTATCTGTTCTTTTATTTTGTTTTTATTTTAAAATACTTTTTTAATAATGGCCAGATGACACTTCATCCACATCTAAACCTAGGATCGACCATTTTAAGTTATGATGTTCTATTTTGTTCTGCATTATAGCAATTTCTTGTTCGAGCCTTATTCTGGATTTTAAAAGATTCATAAAACAGAAAAAGTTTGGTGGTTCTTTTCTTAATTTTGTTTGAAAGATATGATATTTTGCTAAGAGTATAATAGTATTTATTGTGTTCATTTTTTTTTCCAGAATACCAAAACTTATACTTTCAAAATTGAGAGAAATATCTAACCCTTTTTCAGTAAGAAATAGCAGTGTATTATTCCATAGTATTTGGACGCAGTTACACTTCCAGAAAAGGTGTTCAAAAGTTTCCTCTTGTGAGTTACAAAAATCGCATAGACTTGAGTTCACTAAGTTTATCTTTAATAAAAATCTATTTGTTGGTAATATACGTAATAAATATTTGTACTGCAAGTTTCTTAGTTTCGAATCTATTGTGGTTTTGAACGGTTGAATGTATATTTCCCCCCAGTTTAAATCCTTTTCAAATATGTTTTTCCATTTTTCTTCAGATTTGATTCCAGGCATTCCCTGTTTGATATTATTTTTGTTTTTACCTTTTAATTTCAGTTGTCTTTTATAAAGAAGTCTGTTTGTTGATTTCGATTTCATAAGAAGTTCAAGCACAGTGTCACCAACCTCTTGATTTCTGTTTTCCTGTTTTAAGCCTTCTTTAAAAGATGTTGGTATTGCATGTATAAGTTTAATATATCTAAGATATTCACTATTTCCTATGTTATATAAGTACTGAAAGAAATCAAATGAGTAGAATTTCTTTGTTCTATAATCGAAAATATGCTCCAAATATTTGATTCCCTTCTGATACCAAGTGTCGTAGAAAAATGAAATATTTTCACTTTTTATTTTTGAATTATTCCATAATATCTGCTTGTTATAAGTTAATTTACAGTCATCCTGTTTTATGTCATTCCATGCCGTCAATATGTCGCAAAGGAAGCTGTTTACTTGAAGTAATTTCAATTTTATATCTTTGTTTGTTAAGTTAGTTTCAAATATAAGTTTTCCGCCAAAACATTTTAATAACGGTTCGTAAAAAACATTCCATAAAGGACTGCTATTTTCGTTTAGAAATCGTTTTATCCAGCACGTCTTTAAAGAATTAAGAAACATAACTATATTTATCATTTTAATTCCTCCCTGACTATAGTCTAATTCTAAGGCCTGTCTTTTTATTTTCTCTGGCTTTTTATCCCATAAAAAGGTATACATTGTTTTATTTATATCATTTATGATGTATTATGGTGGGTTTTGAAGAACTGTCAGCGGATAGATTAGTTTTGGAATAGCGAAGGTCTTTATTACTGTTACCTTTCCTAGAAGTGTAAGTTTACGGTGTTCCCATTGTTTTAAACACGATTTGAAACTGTCCAATTTAGGCTCTAAATTAAGTTTTAAGTTTCTTTCTTTATTGTTGGTAAAGGTCATTCCTAAAGTTTTTGCAGAGTCAGAAGTCGTGACCTTTGTTGGGCTCAAACCCGCAACCTCCTGGATGAACATTTTTCTTGCGATGTTAACATATTAGAAGTCAAAGCATTATCTTACAATTACCATATCTCATTACGCCTAAAACTTAAAGTTGTTTGTAAGACGACCCATTTATTGCATGAAACTCGTGCAATACTTAACCGTTAAATTTATCAACGATATTCTATTACGTGTTCGTGTTTAGAAATTCGATGAAAATGTTACTTTTATCTCCCTACTTTAATTGTAAAGGTATGCAATTTTCGACTTGTAACTAAAGGCTAAGTTTTACCGTTATGTTAATAAAGGGTATCAGATAATTTCATTATTTCATGCGCATTGATAACAAGCGGTATTCTTGTTTTTACTAATGCAGTCTCTTAGATTTTCAGTTGTCACAACGGCTTATGTTTTGTCGTTTCGTATGGACGGTAGAACCTTGATAGTAACGTGTCTGTTGTTTGTACAAATCTATGCATTATATATTGATGTAATTGATAAGTCCATACTAGTAGTAACTATTTTAAATTAACGAGAACTTCGGAAAACCATGTATTAGCTAATATATCTTATGTTTAAAATACCTGGGTTGCGTTTCATCAAAGATCCTAGGTCAAAATTTGATCTTAAGTTCAAATAATTTTCATATGTGCGTTTCATCAAAGTTCCTAGGAATGTCCTTAAGTACGAAAACGATCCTAACTCTAGGAGCGGTCATAGGCTGTCCTAAGTGCAAATTTTGGCCTAAGTTAATTGCATTGTGGGACATTTATCACAATATGGCTGCGGTAGTAGCGTTTTTTAACGAGAGAAGAAGACGAATTTTCCGTAGAGAACGTGTATTTCGAGACAGGACACAAGCTCTTGACACGCTAAGTGATCGCGATTTGATTGCAAGATACCGGTTCAGCAGGGATGTAATTTTAGACATCATAAATCATTGTAAGGATGATATTCAATTACCAACCAATAGAGGTGGTCATGTTATACTTCCACATATACAGGTTTGTAATCTTACAATCCATTGTTGACTGATAACTTTATGTGTCAATATTCTTTCTGCTCTTTAAATCTTTTCGATACTGTTGTTGTGATTCCCCATTGTAAACAATGATGACCCAAATACTGGGAGACGCTTGAGTCTGGAATTTCTGAGATAAATAATGTGTAAAATTGAAAGAATAAGTGGACATTTATTGCCGATAACAATAACACGAATGAACAGTTGATGAGTGCATAATTTTTCAAAATGATAACATAATTTGAAGATATTGGAAGAACTTCAAATATGAAAGAAACAGGACGTTCGCACCCAAGTCAGCTCGTACTTTTATTTAATCAACGTTTGTTGGCGAAATTAAGTCGTAAAAACAGTGGCCCCAGCAAAATACAGACAAAATGATTTTATACGGGTACTGATATGTTTCGCTTTGTGAAACTGGCAGTTGATATTTAACAAAAACAACACTTCATTCTGTGCATATTTAGATATCCGGGATAGAACCACAGAGGCCGATGATAATTTGCATAGAATAAGATCTGAATGAAAAAAATGCCTTTACATCAAAATTTAATCAAGCTGAACATACAAACCTGTAAGAGCTGTCAGTCTGGTACAGTCACAATGTGTATGTTTTACTTGTTGTTCTTAATGCACATACATCACTGAGACAGTCATGGAAAAAAACAGGCAAAATTGGAAAGCAAGAAGATAATTGCAAGATATTCATTTAAAGGCGGATTTAATAAAGAGATTTTAACCGACTACATAATATGCATAACTGAACTGTCTTGTATCTTGTTTTGTATGATACACAGTTCATTGTACATGTCATGGTCGATGTATACAACATGTTCAACCAAAGCAGATGAGTTTGATTGAAAATGTCTTTGGAAAATCTGATTTAAATTGGTGCTGTATTATATGGTGTGATAGAAACGTGTGTCTTACCACATAACTTCATAAATGACAAGCTAACTGCTCTAATTCAAAAGACTTTTGCCAGGGAGAATGCTACATTTCTCGCCTGCAATTTCGATAAAGCTTTTTTTACTAGCTGTATTGTTAAACATTATACTATGTGGACCTGTGACGAAGTTTGTAAAGCCCTTTCCTTTTTATTGAACAACATTTATATAAGGTTTGGGAATGCAGTTTTCAGACAAGTAATCGGTAATCCCATGGGAACAAATTGTGCACCCCTTGTCGCAGATTTGTTTTTATATTGTTATGAAAGAGACTTTATGTTGAGTCTTTCTCCAGATACGCAGGCAGACATTATCACTGCTTTTAATAATACATCACGCTATCTTGATGATATCCTTAATATGGATAACCCGTTTTTTGGTCAATTGGTGGACACTATTTATCCCCGGGAACTCCAGTTAATTAAAACTAACAATTTGGATACTGGTGCTTCATTTTTAGATTTACATCTCTCTATTTATAACAATATTATACATACCAAAATTTATGACAAGAGGGATGATTTTAATTTTAGTATTGTAAATTTCCCCCATTTGGATGGGGATGTACCTCATGCTACATCTTATGGGGTATACATTTCTCAGTTAATTCAGTTTGCCAGAGCGTGTAGTCATGTTGAGGATTTCAATGAACGTAATCAATATATTACAAATAAACTTCTTCAACAGGGCTACCGTTATTACAAATTGCGTAAATATTTTGCTAAATTTTACTATCGTAATTCTGATTTGGTTTTGAAATTCAATAGTAATCTAAAGACTCTTCTGCGAGAAGGTATTTCAAAACTCGATTTTTATGGGGATGTGGTTTACAAACTTCGTAAGATTTTGGGTCATGGCAATTTTCCAACTGTATTTGCTAAAATTATAAAACGTTTTGTTAAAAGAGGTTACGACCCAACTGTTTTGAGACACACCGCATGTTTGGTGTTCAACCCGTTTACAGTTGGACGCTATGCTTCCCTCTTTGATTGTGTCTGACGGAAGAGGGGGAGGACTCTGTGATGGGCAGTTTTTAAATCCCACTGGGACGAAACTGTTTTGATTTCTGTCCTCTGGCCTGTTTCGTCGGGCCCTTAAGGGTGTTTCTCTTGGTGCTCTGCCTTCTGCAAAGGCATTGAGTACATACGTTTTTTGGTTCTCAAGGTTTGCTTTTTATATATTTATACACGAGCATTTTTGTGTTTTACATACCATGCCTTTTGTTTCCATTGCGTGTGTTAGAGATTCACCTAGCAGGGATTACTTTTATTTACACTGTCCTGTGACTTTGGAACATGGTGGGGGTAAGAGTGAGGTTGGGTGCGCACCATAAACCGGTTTAAGCTCCCCAGTGGTGTTTTTGTCACTGACCGTTCCAAGGCGGTGCCCCACTGTGTTCCTTTAATTGTTCGTTTTGTCCTCGTGTGTTTGCTTTGTATGCTAGTGTGTGTCGGTAGTATATGTGTGTGTGTGTGTGTGTGTGTTGGTGGTGTGCACTTCTGGGTGCTGTGGGGCTCGTTTTGGGGAGGCTGCGTTTTTGGTACGTGACATTCCCTGTTTGATATTATTTTTGTTTTTATATTTTTGTTGAGACTCAGAGGTGAGTTAATTCTATAAATTTTTATCAAGAATATTACAACTTATTAGTTACATAAATTGCATTTAATATTTAGTTATTTACTATCAAAGACATTCATGCTGCACACTGATGCAGCATGAATCTTGACTATCATACTCAAAAAATACCTTTATGAAGGTCTCAGTTTCCACATGCCTACCTTAAATCATGTACCTGAGCACATACCGGGTAGTAAGATTTTGTAATGTCAATCACTGAACTGGTTCTTGGTGTCTATGTTAAAAATTAAGTCACTTTATCAAGTGATAAACATTAAATTCATCATAAATATAGCTCTTAGTTTGTTTCAATATTGAAGAATTTTCATTTAAGGCCTTGATGTAAATGTTTTAAAAAAATTGTCTACTGTACCTAGTCTATCACTATCATGTCTGTTTAAAGTGTTGAAGATACTACATTATTGAATATTTAATATATTACTCTCTCTCTCTCTCTCTCTCTCTCTCTCTCTCTCTCTCTCTCTCTCTCTCTCTCTCTTTTTTTTTTCATGACTTATGTCTATCAGTTTACAGTCACACACTCTGACATGTTAGCAATAAGGCAATGTTTGTCATGTGATTTATAAAATTATGATGTTCTGTCTATTAAGTTGATATGGTGTTATCATACACTATACATGTAGTAGGATTTTACCTATGACCCATTATAGAATTTATAAAACTTAAAAGCAGTAAGTGCTCAATACATAAAATCTTATTATGATTGTGGCTTTCATAACTAAAATTGGTCTTTTTATTGTGTCAGGTGACCAAATTTAGAATGAGAAATAGGAATACTTAGGTGTCAAAGATCTCCGACTAATCAAGTAATGAATGATGCACATGTATACATTCTCCATTTATTTTAGGTCCTGGTAACATTGAGATTTTTAGCCAAAGGTAATTTTCTGTCCGAGACTGGAGATCTGCATGGCATTTCCAGGCCATCAGCTTGCCGAATCATTCCAAGGGTTTGTTCGTCTCTGATTAGGCATTACCCTATAAGGTAAGCTAGTTTTAGTTACATGTACCCATCAGGGACTAAGTGGGAACAAAACAAATGTTTTATCAGCATCAGTATATGTATTACAAATCAAAACACAATGTCATAGTATGTACAATTTGTATAATAAAGACAAATTACATGCATCTTAAATACATATTTTATTTGATAATTTCATTAACTTTTTTTTGTAGTCTGGAAAGAAATTGTACATGTACTTGTTTTCAATATTCTGATGCTATTATGTTGCAGTTTACTAGAAAGTATCTGCTGTGAAAACTATGAAAACATTGTGTACACATATTGATAACTTTGTGTTAATGTTTCTTTATTGTAATTTGTTTACAACCACATTGTGTCATTTACTTTACATTCATCAAATTCAGATCTCATAGACTCATATTCAATAAAATGAATATTTTACAGTTATCATAATCTGAAATTAGTTTCACAATATACTTTTTGTGAAAAAAGTTTGAAAGCCAAGTGATAAATCTTCAACAAATTTCAGATATCCCACTGACTTACAGAAAGTGATGCAAATGAAAACAAATTGTTTTCAAGTAGCACATTTTCCAAATGTTATAGGGTGCATAGATGGTGTTCTCATTCCCATACAAACACCATTGCCGGAAAGGATTCCATGCACTTAATGTGCAAGCCATTGCAGATGCTGACATGAGGTTGGTTCCTATTGCATCCATTCGTACCATTTTTTGTCAGTAGTAAATAGCAATCTCAATTGAAATTATATAATTTAAAAATATCAATCTAAATTAAAGTAATACTGTATAATCTTTCGACATCAATTGTGACAAATTTCACAGACTGAGTATAGACTTACTTGGTCAAGTATGCCTACTACACATGGAAAATGAAATGTTGGTATCTTAAGACAGGTGGTATCTTAACTCCCAATAAAAGCTGTATTCTTAAATTATACAGTCGGAATATGTAGTGGCTGCACATATCAGGTTGTTGCTTAAATCTTTGAACAATTAAAAATGGAACCTGAATAAATGGTATGGGTCATAATCAAAGGTGAGCTATAGTAATTGTTTGTTTTCTGTCTGTATGTCCACACCATGGCTAGCCCCAAGGATTATTCAATGCCAAAATTTGCTACAAAATAGTTAAATTGGGTTGAATACAATTAGATGGAAATGTGTTACAACTTAAAAATGTCAGGATTGATTAAAGAGATTATAACTGACTACATAATATTATGCATGAATGAACTGTTTTATTGCATACTGTTTAGTATGATACAAGGTTTGTTGTACATGTCATGGTAGGTGTATTTAACATGTTGAAACAAAGAAGTATGAGACAATCATTATGAACATTGGTAATAATGTTTGTCTCAATGATTTCTAGGTCTAGTTATACCCCCAACCCCCCTACCACCACACACAAAGTGTAAGGGGGTATACTAGATTCAGATTGTTTGTCTGTTTAACTGTATGTCTGTCTGTAGACTGAATCTTGTGGACACTAAATCTCCAATTTCCCTGGTCAGAATTGAATGATACTTCACACAAGTGATGAGTGTTATTCCTAGTTGTGCATTGTCCATGTTTTGTTCCCTAGGTCAAAGGTCAAGGTCACAGGGGCTCAGGAATAGTAAAATTTTTGGACGCTAAATTTCCAAAACCCAAGGCTAGCATGAAATGATACTACATAGAAGTGATAAGCACCATGCCTAGTTGTCTCATGGGGTAAAAACCTTTTTTTTTTTTTTTTTTTTTATTTTCTTTCTTTTTCTTTTTTTTTTTTATTAACATTTATAACATAATACAAGGAAGTACATATAATCATGTATATAAAATGTGATAATCACTGACTATGACATAAAAAACTAACTGATTCTCCATCTTACTTAGAAAAAACAGGTTCCCCTGAAGTCTTTTTTTTTTTCTCTTTTTCTCATACTATACATTTACACAGAAATACACAACTGCCTAAGGCAATTAACTTCTAAATCCAGTTTCCTACTGAAAACAGCTCCAACTTAAATGTTAACATGTTTTATGCAAATGAAATACAAACAAAATTGTACGTCCATTATACGCACTGAAATATACAATTTATCAAGATTAATATTTTACAAAGAGAGTACTGATTTTACAATTCAAACAAATTAGCATTACTGCTTGATATAAAGCAGAATCTGTGAAGAACTGTTGATAGGTAATCAAAATGTTGGTTTTTGTTGTTGTATTTTAACTATTTAATAATTCATTTTTAATTCCAATCTGCCTTAAACTCTGCTAAAAACTATATAGTATATACTCAATTACTCAGTATAATCTAAATCATCTTTACCAATCTTAATGATAAGATTCGCCATAAAAAGTACCGCGCTTTAGTTGATTTATTGCGCGCTGCAAACTGTTAAATTAAAGACATCATTAATTTAATTGTAGAGGTTTTCAAATATATTTTGTAGATAGTTCTTTTAAAAAGTTTTTTAAAAAATGCTGTTTTCTGTTTTTATTCTTCAAATAGGTTTGTGCGACCAATAAATCATAGTATAGCGTTCTAGTCATATTATGGAATTTCTGTCGGCGGTCACTCATGAAATACGTTTTGTAGATACAATAGGCTATTAGACTAAGTAGTATATTAATAATATGATACTCTGTCATATCGATTTTATATCCTATGACTATGTTTTCAAGATTCTTAAAGGATTTTGAAATACCACATTTTTTAAAAACATCCGATATTATTAGCCAAAAGTCCGAAAGATAGCTGCAGTCTAAGAAAAAGTGATCGTAGTCTTCTATGTTATTGCAGTGGTAACATAACGGATTCGCGTTTATCTTCCAGGTGAAAAGATTAAGATTTGTAGCAATGATATTATTTACAAGTTTATACTTAAATTGCTTAATTTTATTATCTATCATAATTTTGTTTAGAACATAGTAAAATGATTCCCACTTAATGCTATGTCTAAAAGCTTTTTCCCAATGGTTATGTAGATAGGGGCGTTCACATACTCTCTCTAGAAATACGTCATATACCCCTTTATTGTTCATATATTTGACTTTAGTAAAACTCTCAAACTGCGTTTTAACTATTGTCTTACGTGAATCATTTGATTTCAATATTGTTTTCCATGAGGTGGGTAATACGTTTTTCATTATGTTAATTTCAGACATCCAGTTTTGCTTGTGGTCAAGGTTACGAAGTATTCGATTTGCATCAATTTGCCCTGTTTCGGATAAAATATCATCTATAAATATAATTTTACAATCTATCCAGGCTTTGAATATTAAACATTTTCCTTTGTTTTTAATGAAACGATTGCCCCATATTACTTGTTTTCTTATTTCCCGGAAAGATTCCAGTTTTCTAGTGTTAAGCTTATCATTATGAAAATCAATCCATATGTCTAGCAAATTTTTATAGAAAGAAGACATAGAGAATTTAGTTAAAGGAAGAGATTTGAATGAATCTAGGTTCATGTTGAAAATCAAGATTATTTCCATATTGATTCAAAAAGAAAGATGGTATGACTTTCCAATTGGCGATGTCCGTTGCGGTAAGATTTTTAACCCATTTTATCTTCATTGTTTTTAAAAATATGCATATATCTATCATATCAAGACCACCATCGAGTCTATGTCTTGTGGTGATTTTACGTCTTATTTTGTCCGTTTTCCCATTCCAGAGAAATTTAAGAAATAAAGAATTTATTTGACTCATAACTGTTTTTGGCATATCCAAGTTTTGAATAAGATACGTTAATTTTGGAAGAACTATAGATTTAATTACTAAAATTTTACCATAAAACGTTAATTTTCGCTTGCTCCAATTTGAAAGAAGGACCTGACATTCTAATATTTTGTTTTCCCAGTTTAATTTCTCACATTCATGTTTATTACTTCCGAAGAAAATGCCTAATGCTTTCACATATGTATTTGTAAATTTAATCTCGAATTCCTTAGTACTTGTGTTATTTTTGAGTTTGCCTATCCGTTTTAGTTTTGTTTAGTTTAAGGCCAGAATGTATTCTTCAATAATTGTTATCGCAATGGGAATTTCTGACTTATCTTTCAGAAAAAGAGTGGTATCATCGGCCAGTTGAGTTATTTTTAAATGTTTTATAGATTCTTTAGTTCTTACAGAAATTCCATGAATACCTGGACACTGTCTAATTTTTGTTGCCAAAATTTCAACTACAATGATAAAAATCAGAGCTGATAGCGGGCATCCTTGTCTAATACCACGTGACACTTCGAAAAAATCTGATTTCCAGCCATTGTTTATTACACACGAGGATATATTGCAGTATAATGTTTTGACCCACTTAAGAAAAGACTCTTTAAAGCCAAATTTACCCAAAACATTAAGCATAAAAACCCATTCCACAGTATCAAATGCCTTTTTGAAGTCTAGAAATAGAATTGTACCATCTAAATCGAGTAGATCTGTGTATTCTATTATGTCTTGGATTTGACGTATATTGTAACCGATATATCTATTTTTTAAATATCCTTGTTGATCAAAACTAATTATTTCAGGGAGTACATTTTGTAGTCGTTTAGCTAAAACTCTCGCTGCTAATTTATAATCTATATTTAACAAAGAAATAGGTCTCCAGTTTTCGATATTTTCAGGATTACCTTTTTTATAAATCAAAGATAAAACGCTTTGTTTTTGAGTTCTGGACATTTCACCTTTAGCATATCCTTCATTCAAAGACTCGACTACCAGCTGTTTAATTATTTGCCAAAATTTCACATAAAATTCGACTGTTAGGCCGTCAAAGCCAGGGCTTTTATTGAGTTTCATATCATTAATACCTTGATAACATTCTTCATATGTAAACAAACCTTCGCACTTATTTGAAAGCTCGATTGTTAATTTATTTTCTAAATCAATTGAGTTGAGATAGGTTTCTGTATCTAAGATGTTTTCATCAGAACTATATAACTGCCTATAAAATTTTACTTCCTCATTTAAAATATCTTTTTTGTCTGTTACTAGTATGTTATTGACGACTAAAGAATTTATTACCTTTCTATTTTGTCTTGATTTTTCAAGACTATGAAAATATTTTGAGTTTTGTTCCTCTTTTTCTAACAGTTTAACTCTTGAGCGTATTTGTGCACCTGATGTCTTGAGGCTATAAATCTGTTCAATCTCTTGTTCTAGCTCATAAATACGACCATTGATATTAACATCTGGATTAGTAGTGTTAAGTAAAGCATTGAGCTCCTTTTCTAATTTAGATAGTTTATTATGTCTTTCTCGAGAAATTCGTTTTGCGAACTTGATTGTTGATTCCCTTATTTCTATCTTACAAATTTCCCATTTGATTTGTTTGCTTTTAATGTCGGACGATAACACCAAATTGATAACTTTTGATACATGATCGATATATTTGTCATCTTCCAGTAAAGAATTATTAAATTTCCAAAAGCCTGGTCCTCGATTATTTGGTATTCTTAATTTGAGAGAAGTTGCCAAATGGTCTGTATGTTTTATCTGTGCAGGCCTGATATCAGCAGAATATACAAGTGGAATTATATTTTCATCAATCAACCAAAAATCTAATCTGCTTTTTTCAACACCGTTTTTGCGACGCCAAGTGAATTGCTGAATGTTTTCGTTCTTACGTTTCCAGATATCTATTAGATTGTGTAGCTTAATCAGTTTTGTTAAATTATCAACTGGATTTTTGCTTTTTTTGTCAGGTTGTGATTTACATATTCTATCGGTTTTTAATAACACATCGTTAAAATCTCCAGCTACCATCTTCAGCCCTTGGCTATTTTCACTTAATATTTCAGTTAAATCCCCGAAAAAAGTATTTCTTAACTTTTTATCATTTCGTGCATAGATATTTACTAACGTATACGTATTATGATTAAATTCAATATTTAGTACTATGTATCTACCATTCGTATCATATAACTCGTCAATAAGACTGTATTCAATTTGCTTGCTTACAAAAATTGAGCAACCTCGACTACTGGTTGAACCAAACGAATGAAAAGTATCCCATTCTTCAAACTGAAAATAAATATCTCTTTTAATTTCCGGTGAGAAATGTGTTTCCTGAAAAAATACAATTTGTGCTTTTTGTTGCGTTAACCATTCTTTTACCCTTGCTCTTTTATTTCTATCTCGTAAACCCTGTGCATTTAAAGAAACAAAATGATGGAAAGATGTACTACTTTTAGACGCACACATTGTAACAGATATAATTTACAAAGTACAAAATTCGATAACTTCGTGCATTGTCAAAAATTACAGTTACATTCAAATCGATTGCTATCATACTTTTGACTATATAGGTCACATGACACGACATGATTTTACTATAGTTGTCATAGTATACCTTCAAAAATGACATGCATACATAGCGCATGCTAAATAATTTACAGTACCGAAAAGTACAAGTCGCCGTAATGCGATTTAAAGTGTATATACCTAGGTGGACAAATTTATGCACTTCCCAAGTCTTCCGAAACGAAATAAAGAAATACATGTGCAAAGTTGTGCAAGTATACACTGAAAATAAAGCAAACAGTTAACAGTTCCCTTATATGCCATAAGAGAAAAAAAAAACTATTGCATAAAATATTTCGACTTTGTTAATAAATCTGTTGATTAGTAATGTTTCGATATACCTTGAATGTTTATCATGTTTATTTCTATTTCGACGTTAATCGTCGTACACATCATAAATATGTGCATGTCTTATATAATAAGTGTATCAGTTACTTATGTTTCTTTTTCTTATGTTTCTTTTTTTCTTTACTTTGTCGATCATGTAACTCCTCAGTTGGATTAATGTGTCTGTCAATAGACTTCTGGTCATTTGCATTTTGTTGTGTACCGCTACGTTTCACGGGTTTCACGATCTGTTCACTCGAAGATTGAGGCTTAACCAATTTTAACGGAGTGTCTACGTCCTCTCCATCTTCATCTCTAGAGGACTGGACATCATAGTGCATCGTGGTCGCATCAGAATCGTGATCGCTGTTCTCTTCAGTATCAGTTGTTTCATTGCCCGTGCAATCAGCCCTTTTGTGGCCGCTCACTTTACAGCTAGTACACACCCAATCATTTGTGCATTCAGAAAATATATGACCGGCCTGTAAACACTTTGTACAATTCTTTGGCCTTTTATTGTCCGGTTTTGACTGACCAAAGTGTATAACACGACCTGTAAACTTGCTGAAAGTCATGAAGTTAGGGAGAGGCCTCGTAAGGGAAGATGCTTTCACAATCAATATTCTGTCACCTGTCTCACAGTTTGTTAACTTATTGTTTATTCTGAGTTTTTCACGATATGACGATATAACAATATTTTTAAGTGTTAATGTTCTTGTAAAGATACCATCATCCACGGAAAGTGGCACATTTTTGATTCTCACTCTCGTAGTGCTCTCTCCGTCTGAGCGGTCGGGGTTAGTGTTAAGTACGGGGATAATATTCCCCCTTAATGGTATCCCCTCGGCCATCAACACAACTTTGTCTTCCAAATTGTCTAAATAAATACGCCACATACCCTTAACACGTTGTAGCTGTTATATGATTCACATCAATTCTATGTCCAATTGCATGATAAAGATCTGCATGCTTTATCCATTCTAATTCTGTCGGTTTCCGATTGCCAAAAAGAGAACTCTCTTTCATAAATACAAGAGGTATATTGTACATACTGTCACGTTGTGTACTCGGCTGGTCCGCCATTTTTGTTGTCTCAGATTCATGCACTGTAGAGTTTGAGTCAATTTCTGCTGTCGAATCCATAAGTTATTTACTACCGACAACTTTAAATCAATAGTTATTACGAATTTAATTAGTTACAAATCAAATCCTTTGATATAACTTGTTATAAATCCACATTTAATCACTATTTGCTTGACCGTAGGAAAACACTGCCTTAGCTAGTATCGCTTACGTCAAAAAAAAAAAAAACCTAGGTCACTTGGATCAAATGAAATTAAAATCTTATAAACACTAACAGTCGAGTCTCGATTATTCGAAGTGCCGGGGACCAAGATTTTACTTCGAATAATCCATGGGTTCGAATAATCCAAGTCCCGAAGATGGCTAGCTGATTGTTATGTAAATCGTCAATATATACATGTATATAGCTATCACGGACGCTTAACGTAATATATATTGCGTATATTATTTACATGAAAGGAAAAGGAAAACAGAAATAAATCATATCAAACGTTTATTTTTATTTCCTTTTTAAACCCTTTCCATTCGTTGCTGAACTAGGTATCCCCCCGGGGCCGGGTCCTTTGCCAGATTGCTCAGTACGAATAGAAAAGAAGCTATCAGCTGATCTGGGTATCTCCCCGTTACCGGGTCCTTCGCCAGATTGCTCAACCCAAATTACTTCTGCACAAGTAGAAGTCATTTTTCTTTTGACAGTTAAATTAAAAGACATGCTTTAAGTAGGCATCGAAGTTTGGTAGTCACGAATTAGTTATTCGAAATTAAAGGTGGACATCTTTAACCGACTTTCAAACAAAAACAAAAGTTTTTCCGTCGGTATTAAACAAACAAGGTTAAAGAGAGTATGTAATTATCACACCTTAGCACATATAACGCGCTGACCGCGTGTCGTTTTTCACAATTTGAGCGTGTCAGCAATTATTGGTTTGATTGGAATGCATTTCGAATAATGGGTGTGAAATTCCTTACAAAAATTGCAAAACGGACTGAAAAAACACTTCGAATAACACCAGGTATTCGTAAAATCCATTTCGAATAACCCGTTTATTTTTATATACATTTATATATAAAACATTTCGGGACCGAACATTGTCTTCGGATTACACCAGGTATACGAATAATAGGTTGTTGAATAATCGGGGTCGAACTGTACATAACATTACTTCAATAACAAACTGTGTTTAAAACTGACCTGTTCTTGTATTGATGACTTTGTATTACAACCAATGGTAACCAGGTAAGTGAGATAGGGCCATGTTGGACCTCTGAATTTAAATTAGTCCTTTAACGTTTTCAGATTCATAAATATTGTAGTGAGGTGGCCAGGAGCAACGCATGATTCATTCATTCTGACCAACTCACAGATATCCCAAGATCTAAGTCAGAGAAACGGATGGCTGCTTGGAGATAGTGGATATCCGCTGAAAGCTTGGCTGATGACGCCATATTTACGCCCAGCTAATAATCAGCAACAGAACTTCAATGTTGCCCTTGCAAGAACGAGAAATGTTGTGGAGAGGTCATTTGGCGTGTTTAAAGCTAGATTTCGGTTTGTAACATTTGCATGTTTCAGTTCAACATTTTTAACTACATTATGCTCTTGTTAATTTACGTAACAAAGACAGAACTTTACAAAAATGCTATGAGGACACTCTTAATAACCTTAGGTTGTACAGTACACTTAAAGTATATAAGTGAAATGACACATGTACCGGTACTATTTTACATAATGGAGAATTTCAATATTATTTGAAAACAAATATTTCTATTCAGTTATACCATGCTAATACTGGAATTTGGCTCTCCCAGAACAATTTGCACGTTATGATACTAACTGAGATATTGTCATTACAATTTATACAACTCTACATCTACTGACACATTAAGAATTCAATTTTAGATGTCTGGACAGATCTGGTGGCCACTTGTGTTACCAGCCAAACAAAGCTGCCCAAATTATTGGCTCTTGTTTTAGCCTGCACAACTTGGCAATTGAGACAAAAATGCCTGTGCCAGATCATGGTGCCGTCAATGATGGTAATGACAATGCTGTAGATGTGCACCAGCTTGTTGAAAGGGCGCAGGAAATCAGGAACACTTTAGCAAGACTTTTCTAATTCAATGAACAAAAGTCATGAACGCTCCCTGTTAATTGTCATGGTTTTTATAATGTCTTTTTTCTTGTTAAATTCCATATATATGTATTATTAGTAAAGATAAGATAAGATAAGATAGATAAGATAAGATTTATTTTAAGTCGGCAAGACTTAGTAACATGTGAACATAAGCTCTGTAGAGCTTTTATAACGGAATTTTTTAACAGGTGTATAAAATCAACATCATAAAAAATGCTGTAAAATAAAAATACAATATACATTGAGTTTTAAAGGTACAGTCAGATTTTGAATCTGTTTATCAAAGCATAGATCATTTCTTTCAGATTTTACATGTACTCAGTACAGTTACAATAATTTATGAATAGTTAATATTATCACATATTAAGTTCAATCACATTTAAGCTTATATATAATATACAACCATAGTTTAAGAAACTGAGAAGAAAAATATGCTCTAATGAGATACTATGAAACAGTTTGAAAATCTATCATCACCTTAGATCAGATCAAATATGAACTGACTAGCAACTATTATCAATAATATGTCCTTGCATGCCAATACTTTAGTATCATTTAAAAGAAGTGTTTGTGCTAGTAACATCTAAGTAACATAAATGTATACAACATATTTATTCCTATTGTACATAGTTGAAAAGTGACAAAATCTGTTTTGACTGGCCCAGTCATAAAATGATTTCCCAACAATTTCTTAACTTGTTAAAGTTTTGTTTGCATCCGCTAATAAAAAAAAAGTTGATTATAACTTATTTTCTCTTTAATAATTCTCTAAATATTTCATGTTTTAAGAACATGTCTTGACCATAATTTTTTAGGCATTTTTTAACAGTATTGTAGCTTAAACATTATGAAACACTCGTTATGATAATACAAAGTGCACATTTTTTTTAAATAAAAACTATCAGTCAAAATTAACTTAAGAGAGTTTCTATCTGCCTTGCTTGTAACACAAAGGCTATTTCTTTCATTGCCTCGGTTCTCTCCCTCTCTAACAGTATTTTCTCTTCTTCTATTTGTAGTTTTCGTTCCTCAGTTTTAAAAAGCTTTAAGTGAAAATCTGAAATTAAAAACCAATACTGTTATATTGACATTCCGTGAAAAAGTAAATATACAACACATACTTTTATTAAAATGATTAAAACTTAAAATGTGTTTATTCTGTTGCAGATTGATAAAATTAATGTGTGTATGGAAATTTAATTTTAAATAAATCTTTTACATTACTGATGTGAACAATTACAACTTGCTCCTTCGGTTTTTCTGTACACAATAATTGGCTTAGTTTTGGTTATGTCTTGTTGGGAATGTAGCAGGGGATCACTGTTACCATGCCAGTATTTGCCAGTTTTCAGACTCCTCATGCTGTATACTTTATATTTAAATGATTAGTTACTCACTGTAGTTGATGAATGGGCTGTAACTTGTATACATAGACAAATTTTCAAATTACGTTAAATTTAAATGCAGAAAATGAAAGAAGTCCAGTTCATTCCTTGGTCAAATATCATATGACTGTATCTTCTAAATCCTTGAAGAGTTTTCATGTAACTGTGGTCATAATTTTTATTTTGTTAGTTTAATCCAATCATTTAATATTAACTTGTGCTAAATCATTTAGAGTTTATATTATATGACATCTCTATTTTAAGAAGAATAATTGACAGTTAACAGTAATTGAACATCTCCATTACCTTCCTCATGAATGTGACTGGTATCTGAACTCTTTCTTTTCATACCATTGTTGCTATTTCTTATCATTTGAATTGCGGCATCTCCACTTTCTATGAAAGAAATGATTATATTACATTTTACATTATCATCTTGATTTTTAAACATGTTAATAAGGTTTATTTCACAGTGCCATGAAACTTATTATAAATATATATATTTTGTTTCACAAACAAATTTTTAAGTGGTATTTTCATTTTATGTATAAATACCCGGTAAAGAAAAACAAAAATAATATCAAACAGGGAATGCCACGTACCAAAAACTAAGAAGTCAGACATGAGTGAAATATTTTGACTAGTATATAGTTTTATTTTTTTTTATCGATGATTGTCTGTTGACCCTCAATGTTTTGCTTTAAACAAGAACTCCTTTGAAACAACTGGGCCAATGTTGATAAAACTTGGCAGGGATGTTCCTGGCAAGAAGATGTACCAAAAGAGTTAAAAGAATTTCATTCCATGCAGAACTCTGGTTGCTATGGCAAAAATTAGGAAACACTTTAAAAATCTTCTTCTCTGAAATTACAAGGTGTAGAGCTTAGATATTTGATATGTAGCATAGACTTTTACCAGGTTTGTTCAAATTATGAGCCCTGGGTCAAAATTGGGGGGGGGGTGTCACTTGGTTTTACCTGTACATCTATAGGCTTATATAAAGGAAACACTTTATAAAGGACAATCTTTCTCTCTGAAACTACAGCTTAGATATTAAACATATAACATTGCCTAGTAGACCTCTTCAAAGTGTGTTCAAATTATGCCCCTGGAGTCAATATTAGCCCTGCCTAAGGGGGATTACTTATTTACAAAGACTTATCTTTATCCTCCCAAACCACATGGTTTACAACTTAGATTTTTAGTGTGTAACAGTGTCTAGTGGACCTCTTAAAAGTGTGCTCAAATTATGCCCATCATCTATCATTAAACATTAGAGAATGTATTCTTTTTGTTGTTTACTATTTACCGTTTACTGTCTCAGTATGATCTGTTTCTTTGCTACATGTGTCATCATCACATCCTAAAAAGTTAATGTATTCTCAATACATATAAATTTCACAGTTGCACACATATTTAACATACAAGTATGTCACTTTTTACTGTATAGTATACCAAATTAACTCTTTTTGTAAATAAAAATATTATGTGAAGGGTTTGTTTAGGTCCTGAATGGATTCTGCTGTTTGGTTCCAGTTAAATTAAAGTTTATGGAATTATCATTTAAAGGAAGCTTTTGACTTTTAAGGAAGTTGAATTGATTAAACTAAATAAATGTTACAGTACTTGACAAATGCCAACTCATAAAATATTTTAAGTGGTAGTATCAAGGTTTATTTCGACATACAAATGTGAAAACTGTTTGATATTAGCACCTTACTTATGTTACGACTATAAATGTGTAAAGAGATAACAATACAACCAATTGTTTAATAGGGTGCATATATGTATGTCATTGATTTTGGGTATTCAAATGTCAAGGAGTTCCGATGCATAGTAAAACTGATATAACATTTTAACTGTTGTTCTTACCAGACTCTAGCCCGCCACTTATGCCTCTCAACATTGCTGTGGGAATTACAGTCAGTGCCTAAATTTTCAGAGTAATATTCTTTATTAATTAAAAAAAATACACTTGGAATAGTCCTGATAAGAAGCATATAATGATATGGTAAACTCAAACATTTACCATCATATTGTATATTAGGGTTTATCATTGGTACCGGTTTCCCACATGGCCAATGCTCCAAAAGAGGTTAGTTATTTTAGGTTTTGGAGGATAGTGCAAGATACAGAATGCGTCTCAATTCCAAAAACACCCCTGGTTCTTTTAGTACCCATACATGGGACCTCAGTTTTTGCCTTATCCGAAAGACTGATTATAATTTTGGCTGTTCAACCAAGGGAATCGAACCTACTACCTCGAGATTACAAGTCTTGATCTCTACCGATTGAGCTAACCGGGCTGACTAATTACCATTTGATATGATTGAGATTAAAACAAAAATAATATCAAACAGGGAACGCCACGTACCAAAAACGCAGCCTCCCCAAAACGAGCCCCACAGCACCCAGAAGTGCACACCACACACACACACACACACACACACAGTCAAACTGTTGTCATTTGAACAACTTTAGAATGAAAATAATGATGCCTTCACTTAAACAGTTTGAATTTTGTTACAACATGGACACAGTAAAATGCAATTTTCATTCAATAAGGCATCAACATGTTTAATAAAAAGAATCAGAGAAATGTTTCTGCCTTTTTAAATCACACTTATGTCTGTTAAATCTATTCAAAATCATACAAATGACAAATCTTGCTCTACATAGCTGTA
The DNA here is from genome assembly GCA_022818135.1 of Saxidomus purpurata. Taxonomy (NCBI): domain Eukaryota; kingdom Metazoa; phylum Mollusca; class Bivalvia; order Venerida; family Veneridae; genus Saxidomus; species Saxidomus purpurata. The sequence continues at coordinate 59,858,019 of JAFMSR010000003.1, forward strand.
CATAGCCTTTGCATTATTATTCTTTCAAGGAAATGTAAATGTTCATGCTTACAGATTTTTCAAAATCTGACAGATCTTTTGGCGATGGTCCGCCACCTGTGATACTGGTCTCCTTAATCCTTTTACATTCCTTCGCCTTGACAGATGACTGAAAAGATTGCCATTTCTTTTTCACTTGTTCCTATTGCATGAACTTACAGCATTTACCCTGTACACAAAAACAATTGTATTAAATCTTTAAGTTTGTGTATACAAATGTTCATATTTAATTTCAAAACATATGGTCACCTTACTGTGCCAAGATGTACTATTGGTCCTCCTTTATAACTTAGGTAATATTGAAGTTATTAGTGGTATTTACATGTCAGTGCATTATGTGAAATGCCAAAATTTAAATGAAATGCTTGCTGTTTTAAGATACATGTAGACCCCCTAGAAGAGTGTAACGAACAACATTCAACGTGCAAATATCTGTCAGTTAGTCACGATCTCAAGTATTTTAAAGTTCCACAATATTAATTTTCTATGCACCCACCTTTGTATTTCAACGTAGATGCATCGAGCAGTTATCCATTAATTTAATGAACATATTGGTTTAGGTATTGGAGACATACATGTATGCTCATATCATTATCTTATTCACTTCTCGCGCCGGTATCTCATTAAAATACTGAATAAGAAACTGTATTATATTAAACAAAATTGCAAAATCCCAATTTTGAAAATTGCACTGATGTCAATACCTATAACCTTGCAGTGTTGTTAAAGCAAAATTAGTGCAGTCTAACCTTGATGTATTAATTTCACGAGATCTGTTTTTATTATCCATTCTAGACGAGATATAAGTGAAATATGATCAGATACCTATATTATTTTCTTTACATTTAAATATGATAGCTAAGATCGATCGCGAAAATTTATCCGATACCTACCTCAAAGCCACTTGCTCCCATGCTTTGACCTCGTCATTCCCCCAGTTTTCCTTCCGTTTGTACGCGATATCAGCCTGTGAGTCCATTTCACTCGATTGCAGACGAACATTGACGAACTCGTAAGAAAACCGGCGGAAGTTTACATTTACTATGTCATTTCTACCTCAATTTGAAAAGTCATTCCTAAGTCTAAAATTGACCTAAGAACTTTTGTTAAACGCACCTAGGAGCGATCTTAAGATAACCCTAGAAACGCTCCTATCTTACTTGTCCTAGGATCTTTGATGAAACGCAACCCTGTGTCAATAAGATATAGTCACTGAAAAGCTTATATTTATATTGTTTCGCCATTTTTGACAAAAACTTGAAAACAGATGCTCTTCCTTAGATTAACACAAGCTTTTATCAGATTAATTAAGAAATAATCTATGGCTTTGAGGGCTTTATCGAAATTGAAGCATTCCCAAGAGTTGATGTGCTGGGTGGAATAATTCACGAGGGCGAAGCCCGAGTGAATTATGACGCAGGCGCATTACCGACGGGAAATGCTTCAGTTTCGATAAAGCACTCCAAGCCATAGATTATTTTGATTCGTATAAGCCGAATTTATGAAAACTATCGTAACTACCACGGACTTTTTTTCTGTTCGGCGGTAATGTGTAAAATAGCATAAATAGTGGCTATTGGAATTCACTCCCCTATTCGAGAAACTGGTCAAGATATCACACATAACTATATAATACAAAATTATTTTATTTTAATCATCAAATACATAAGATAAAATAAAAATACCCGACTGTGACATTATGCAGAAGACGTCAGATTCAGAACCTTACAAAGCAGACAATCGGTTTAAAAGCGAACCGTTAATCTGATTCGTACAACGTTTCAACGTGGAGTAATGACGTCAGTGTGATGACGTCAACGTTTTCATTCATTGTTTTGTCTCCCGGAATCAAAACATTGTATGACGTTAATCCTGTTTTTTTCCTTTTTAAAGGAAAACAAGGTGGAGGTATTCTAAAGCTTACTTGACGCAATCAAAAATAATATTTGGGTTCTTAAAAACAACTTTTTTCATGCGACTGATGTATTTATACAGATATTATTTCTATTTCTATATCTCATTTACTGCGCGGGAGTAATTTAGAAAAGTCGGAAGGAGCTACTTCCATGTCCGAAACTCCGCCTTCTTTTCCGAGTGCTTTAATCATATTAATGCACGCGAATTGACTATAGAAATATACCATAGGCATATTAGAATTAACCGTAACATTTTACAATAGGAATTAAAGCATACATGAAGTACGTAAATTTTACACATAAATACGTATTTATTATTAATACCATCGTCCTTGTAGAGCTCTACATGATCATTTGAAGCAAATGGTAATAGCTATTGTACATGGTCTTATCACAAGTAATATGTTAATATATTCAGACATGCTAATAATAAATATGTTCATGACCGAGATTGAATGCAAAACGTGCACGGCTTTTTTCAAAGCTCTGTATATGCATTTGTCTTTGTCATTTTTATATTCATAACTTGAAAATTGTATTATAGCTTGCTAACATGTCACTTAATATATGCTGTACTTTTAGCCGTTATGAAAACATTACCGAACTACATGTATATGTACGTCAAATATGGTCCGTCTCAGCAGCTTCTAGCACTTTTTGATTAAAAATCTCGGTAAGGTTATTCAAACAAGTCCAATCGTCGATTTAATAATTGATATTATCTGGAAATCGGAATACTTGATTACCATCAAGAATGGTTATTTAAGCGTTTATTTACCTTTTGTGTATTAGAACTCTTTTTTCATATCTTGTCACAATGAACAAACGCAATTACCTACCAGAACTCTAACTGTCAAGTCCGAACATATTTTTGTAATAATGCTTCAACAACAGTGTATTATTTTATTATGAGGAAATATTTCATTTTGCCTTTTTTGCATCTTCTGAAAATATGTTGTGTCTGGAAGGTTAGCCGAAAATGTCAGGCTTTTATGACCATCCATTCCAGAACAAGAGATGTTTTTATCCAACCGTGTCTGTGATGTGGTGTATCAATTGCATCTAAATAGACAAGAAAACACAATATTTCATGATTCTTTGGTGATATATTTTTCAGTTTTTGATATCTGAAAAAGTCAGCAAAATACTTGAAACTGAAACGCAGATAATACCAATATAATCTTTTGTTGCCTAGCAACCACAGAATGTAATGAAATATTCCTTATCATTCCTTGTCTTTTACAGTCTTAATCTCTATTCTATCATTGAAAACCAATTTTATTTTACATAAATATAAAAAGCATTACCTACGGAAATATTTGTCAACATTTCAGCACTTAGTATCTACAAGTTATGTGAGTATAGCAACTTGTATCTATCTACGCATCAACAGAGAATGCAAAAATGTTGACGAAAGAATGGCTGAAATTCTACTTTACTCAACAATTAAACACATCATTTCTTGTGGTTTTTTAATTACTTATAAAGTTTCAACATCTTAAATGAAAGCCTAAACACTTTAATATTTCAAGCAAATCTTTGGCAACACAGAGACAACAGTCTGTTTTATTGTTGCTTAGCAACCAGGGAATGAAATTAAATTTTCCTATTTATATAGTCTTCAGTAATCTTGAGCTCTTTTCTGGTATCCAATAACAATTTCATCACATTAACATTCAAAACAATACCTTAGAAAATATTTGTAAAAATGTCAGCCCTTCATATTTACCGGCTACCCAGCAATAAAACACATCATTTCTTGTATCTTTATCAATTATCATTAAAGGTTTCAACACATTTAATAAAATCCTTAATACATTTATGTTTCTAATAAATCTTCTGAAACACAGAAAATACAGTCATATGTTTTGTTGCCAAGCAACCACGGAATGAAATGAGTTTTCCTCATTCTACAGTCTTCAGCAATCTGAGGTACTATTCAATCATTTGAAACTAATCCTTCTTTTGCATAAACATTCTTAACAATACCTTGGAAAAAAATTGTGAAAATTTCAGCACTTTTTATTTACCGGTCAGCAGAGTAACTTGTTTCCATTTTATATTCAACAGAGAAGTGCAAAAATGTTTCAGAAAGAACAGCTGAAATTCTACTTTACTCAACAGTTAAACACATCATTTCGTGTGACTTTTTCAACTGTTTTTTAATTTTTCATCATCTTAAATATCTACCTTGATACTTTTATGTTTCTAATAAATATTTTGAAACGCAGAAAATACAATCAAATGTTTTTTGTTGTCTAGCAACAATGGGACTTAATAGAAATGTTCCTCATTCTATAGTCTTAAGCAATTTTAGACTCTACTCAAGAATTAAAAATCAATTATACTTTTACATAAGCATTTGGAACAATAACTCAGAAAATATTTGTGAAAATTAAAGCACTTCGTATCTACCGGTTATGTCAGTAGAGCAACTTGTTCCTATATACGCATTCAATAGAGAATACAAAAATATTTACAAAATAACGGCTGAAATTCTACTGAACTCAACAATAAAACACATCATTTCTTGCGTCTTTATTAATGTTATTTAAGGTTTCAACACATTTAATAAAAATCTTGATACATTTATGCTTCTAATAAATCTTCTGAAATACAGAAAATACAGTCATATGTTTTGTTGCCAAGCAACCACAGAATGAAATTAGTTTTCTTCATCCTACAGTCTTCAGCAGTCTTAGGTTCTATTCAAAGATTAAAAAATGAATCCTATTTTTGCATAAACATTGAAAACAGTATCTTGGATAAAAATGAAATTATCAGCACTTTTTAATTACCGGTTATGTCAGTATAACAACTTGTATCTATCTACGCATTCAACAATGAATGCAAAAATATTTACAAAAGAACGGCTGAAATTCTACTTTATGCAAAAACAAAACACATAATTTCTTGTGTCTTTTTCAACTGCTTTTTAAGTTATAAACACCTTAAATTTCTATCTTAATTCTTTAATGTTTCTAATTAATCTTCTGCAACACAAACATTACAGTCATATACAGTGGCGCTCACGTTTTTGTTCCGTTTACCTCATGGTTGTTACCGCGTGGTAAACGCCCGGTAAACGCGGGCAATTTCACGCGTATTACCGCGAAAAAACGGCTCATTTCCCAAATATGGAAAGAATAGCCGGTAAAAAAAAACGGGTCACTCCAAATATGGAAGCAGTACCCCGGTAAAGAGGCGTGTCCAAACGAGCAGCCAATCAGAAGATACCCAGCCCGTTTTTTTCACGGCTGTTGTCTTCTTTTCACTAATCAGCGAAGCGTGTCTTTGTCTAAATACTTTGATTTGTTTACATTGAAATGTAAGCGTCCATCTTAAGTACTGCTGATCTGTTTTATTTATATAAAATCTACAGTTTAATTAAAGTTGGCACGGACATTGTTATAATAAACATACTGTACATAAATAATTTCTCCCGATTTTACTATAGATCTATCCCGGCCCTGGATATTATAATTTTGATATTTGTCCCGTTCAAGTTTTCGTTTACTAAAAGTCAGAGACTATGTCTCTGCTATTGAGTAGTATTTCTTTTAGGCTACAAGAGAAGCGTAGATGATTACAACATAACACAGTCATTAATTCGGAGCGGCACTTTACTGTACCTGGTCTCGACACAAACAACAACAACAACAAGAAATCTTAAATAAAATGGTTTAGAGTTAACTTTACAAGTTTACAGCCCCTTAACAGGGGTCTACGGTCTTTTCAGGTAAGGGATAAAACCTACATATTCATATCTTATGATCAGACCATCAGATATATGGTAAAATGTCAGGTTTTAGACTTTTAGTTAACAGTTCATGAACAATGGTACTACTGTATGGTTTGTTGTTCTAACGTCGTGTGTAGTCCTTAAGTCGTGCATGTACGATTTCCCTCCCATATTTTTCATAAAAAGAATTCTTGGCTTCTACTGATATTTTTTGCAGTTTTACCTATTCTCGGCTTTGCCGTGATGTCATACTGACCAGTTAACCAATATAATTATTAAGTCTTGTTCATTTCTTCATCCGGTAGAAATTAAGTGAAAACTCGGTCTTTACCGTTGACTCATATGCAAGTTTAAATTCATTTTAAACAAAACATTAATAATATAAAAGGCTTTTGATAACATAGAAAGAACTATTATAAAAACAATTTAGTTTTAAGGTAATGGAAGATCGTCAAATTTTTTCATTTCTAAGCTTGGTTATTATAATTATTCACAGTAATAGATGCATAGAGATCAGCGATGACAGCCGAGGAGTCACCTTTATTGTGAATCAATTATAAATAGCTTATACATGTAAATATTGTATTGTAACTTTTTTATAACTCGCCGTAGAGAAAAATCAAGACTATTTTTATGTGGTACAACATGCATGTTACATCCAATATGAAGGTGTTTTTTTACCTATCTCTACTTGGAAAGGAGTAACTTCCTTTCGACAGCTGGCGGGGTCAACATGTTGCACGTGGGCATCTAGTTTAATTTTTAGAATTTTGCTTACACTTTTGCCTCTTGTGCAGATCAAAACCATGTAGTCTGATCATAACCTGCACTGTTAACTATTCATTCAGTAAATTTTCAGTATGTGTATCAATTATTAATTGTAAGATTTAAAACAAAATGCAATTGCTAATTTTTCTTTTTAATCTGTTGTAGAAAAATGCTTTATGTACATACAGTGATGAGGGAAGTTCAAAAGACCAAGATGTGAAAACAACAGAAAACAGTCAATCATTGCAATTGTTAACTGAAGGATGTAGTGATCCAGATGGCTGTATCAGTTTAGAAGCTGAAGTTCTTTTTTGATTCATCATATTATCTTGGTGATGAGCATGATGAGACTTGATCAAATGCTTAACAGTAAATTTTTCAGCTTCAATGGAATAAACAAAGCAGGAAAACAAAAGCAACAAATGAAAAGAATTGATATTTGAGGTGAGACAATGGGACACTTGATGTAATGACAACATGCAGTTAACATTAAAGAAGAACTTTGCTGATATTTGGAATTAATGTACATTGATTTTTTGAAGATAAGGAAAGAACAACAGTAAAATCAGCAAATCAATAGCTCACAAGAAACATCATTTGGCCAGACAACATGGACAACATCCATATTGGATAAATTCTCAAGTTGCAGCTGAAGTGATAATGCTACGCTAGCTATGAATCTTTGTTCTTATAAGAGAAGCCATTGAAGCTCTAGAACAGTACCTGATGAACGCGAGATAACCTTAGTAATTTATATATATAATTATAATCACAGCATGGTGAATGAAAGCTCAAATATCAAGGTCGCACTTGGAAAACAAATGGACACATGAGAACTTTTTTCAATTTTTCAGGTTGTAACTTTTTAATGCATTGAGATATTTTGAATTGATTTGCACAATACAGAAATGCTGAGCTTTAGCAATATAGAGTACTATTAAGTTCTGCAGTACATACAGTATTGGTTACTACAGAACTAGAGTACTACAGTGATATTATAAATAACAATGTTATTGGTTGCTCAGATGAGCAACTTAAATGGAACTCAGTTCTCTTGAAGAATGAATCTTTATTTCAGCTTTCAGTCATAATCCTCTTGTGTATGAAAAATAAAAAATAGGAAAAACTGAAAGAACAGGACTGTTTATTGTATTGGCTAATTTTTATACAGTCACCTTCAAAACAATTTACCAATATCTCGACCTGCGGAAATGTTTCTATATGCCAGTTGCACAAAGTGTAAGGGGGTAATTACTGGATTAAGCTTGACTGTCCGTCCGTCCATCCGTAGACTTATCGAAGCAATCCCTGAAAAACTCCTGGTTAGAATTAAATTGTTATTCACTGAAATGATATGTACCATGCCTTGGTGTGCATGGTCCATGTTTCTGGTAACTAGGTCAAAGGTCACATTCACAGGGGCTTTATATAGTAAAATATTTTGCACTCTATCTCTTTGGGTCACTACGTAAAGGTCACAGGTGTTTAAGATAATTAAATATTGTGCACTCTGATTTTCCAAACCCTCTGGTCAAAATAATGCTACACAGAAGAGATAAGAAACATGCCTACAGTCGTTGTGCATAGTCCAATCATAAGCATCAAATGTGATATAAATTAAGAACACTGTGTCAGTATGGCGTTCAGGGATGGGGAGTTTTGCGGGTATTCATCACCTTCAGTGATAGTTCTATTTTATTATGCTACCTGGAGGTGGGGTTTGGGGCATTGTAATAGTTGCCGCTTTGACTATGGTATGTTCATCCATGCTTTTTTCCCTCATTTGTCGGGGACCTATTTCACAGAAACTATTGGCATGTTCCACTTGATCCATTATTTTTCCTAATCCGGCTACCTTACCACTGCCTTCGTTTAAATGCCTTGAGATTAAATCCAAAGTTAAAAGTAATACATGCCTTAATTCTAGTTTTAGCTAAATGGTAGAGCTGCTATAGGGTAATTGCGCGTTTGCATCAATACAAGAGTCATGGGTTTGATCACTTCAGTGCCAAATCAAGGAAGAAGTATCCTTATAGCAAGTTAGGCAAGACATTTTAAATACTTCTACATGTATGCGACAATGGACATCTCTTTTCAGGGTTGAGTCCATCTGTAACTTGTGTAATGAGTAGGGGTGTGCGATAAGACCGGTATATTGCAATTCCCTTGAGATTCGATACATACCGGTATGATTACACCCCATACTGTGGTATTTTGAAGTAAGTGAAAAGCTGCAATTTCTCTGTCATTTCTTAGCTGCGTGCTTTTTCTGACAGTAATGACAGACAGTAACTAATAACTGTCAGTATATTATTCAATCGTAAACAGATAGACTTTAATGTCTTTGCCGAAGGAAGTGTGAATACTTCAAAGTAAATTTTATTGAAGAAGTAATAAGTGTGTCCCTGTATTTGTTGTTGAATAAAACACTGTCAGGAGTTCTAATGCGTAGTAATTTTTAAAAAATGAGTATATAGCACAAGTGATTTAATTTTTTGCGTTTGAACGACTAACTATTTTCTTTATGAAATAACATCCGTTCCAGCGTTGTTCATCGTTTAAAAAACAATGAATTGGAGTACTAATTCACAGTAATTAGCTACGAAGGCAGAAAGCCTGACTGGTTTTTAACAGCGCATCAGTACGACAGATAATTGTTTATAAGATCATTACAACGCTGAGAAGGATGTTATTTTGATTCTCACATGACCAGATATACAAAAGGTGAATAAATGCAAAGCGTTTTCTATGCGAACACTCGTTTAACGTCATGCGGTGCAATATGACGTCATGTTTACATCATATCGGTTCATGCACTGTTTATGGTTTGATATAGCATAATTTTTCAACTCTTTGTATATAGAGACAAAACTGTGAGTCATTTTAGAATAAACGATAAAATGTTGGCACATATTTATTATTACAATTTTTTCTTACACTTCTATATTCAACTTGTAGCAGTACATCATTGTAACTTGAAAACACAAAATGCAATTGGACGGCTTGTTTACATACGTCTAGCAAATACTTCCTTTTTTGGCACCTTGCCCTTTGATAAAAGTACTGTATTTTATCGTAAAATAATGAACAACTTTATTATGTTTATGCCACTTGTGTTAGTATAACTCATATTCTAACACTATTGGAAATTTCTCCTATATACACCTATATACACAAAGAAGGATTTGAGCGATTTAAAACTATTAAGTATATCACGCTAGGCGTCCGGAACTATTTTTGACTGCGGAGGTAATTTCAGTAGTAAAATTTTCTACACTTCCGATATCGCCAGCAATATCAGACACAACAAAAATTGTGTACATGCACAAATTAAAAAATTGAACCATAAGCATGGCCATGAATGTTCTCAATTGCCGACGTTATAGTTTTATTTTGATAACTGAAATCATATGATCGAGCAGGTTTAATTTAATTAAATGTATATCTACTGGTTATAGATTGTTCATAGTAACATAATGGGGACACTGGAGGTGCTTAATTATTTCTTTCTATCACAAGGCCTCCCCCTCGCTCTCCATCTTGTGGGATATGTACCCGCTTATTTTATATTATGATGAAAACGCGGAAGTAATGATATAACAGGCTGGTGGTAGTTATACTTTGTTTTTGAAAATAAGAAACAAAAACACAATCTTAATCTGACCACATTATAAACTTAACAACTATAATTATACTCGCGATTTTTAATAGTTTGTACGGATAGGCATAATTTTACTAAAAATTCAAACAGTGAAGAAAACACATGTGGCGCATGCGCATTTGCTACCCCGGAAAAAACGGGAAAAAATGGAGGAACTCGCTTTTCACGCACGCGCATTTGATACCCCGGTAAAAAAACGGGGAAAAACGCAGGGACTCGCTGTTCACGCATGTGCAGTGCAATCAGCCGTTTTTTTAAACGGTGCGAGCCGGAAAACGCCCCGTTTGGTAAACGGGCGAAAAACGGGCGCTGCTCGCGTTTTCCTGCCGAAAAACGGAACAAAAACGTGAGCGCCACTGTAATTATGTTGCCTAGCAACAACAAAAATTAACGTGTAACTTTGAAACACAAAATGCTATTGGACATGCTTGAACACGCTTGTTTGCATCATTATAACAGTTGATTTACCAGCTTTGTAAGCTGCTATCCAACAAAATTGGCTTAAATTAAAACATATCAACGGTCATGTTTTCTCATTTTTGACTTTACGGTGCAGTCTTTAGTATCTATTATTTTAACAGATTCTGATTTTGGAACGAGTGGCTTTGGACATGTTACTTTCTTTGTATTTTCGCTCATACAGTAGTCACGAATTTTGGAGTACAAATACCACTGCCTGGCAGGGTTCAATCCATTACAATCCAACTGTTCAGGGTACAGCGATTGGTCTACCACAACTGAAGGGCGTAAAAGATTATATTTTTCAACCTGTGAATCTGAAAACTGTTTACATGTTGCAAACCCAGGCTCATTCAATGATAGAGAAAAATGATGATATTTTGTAATGTTTTTCAAAGGTTTAAAGTATTTGCCAAGAATTCTTTCCAGTTGTTAAATCCCACTTGCTTGTCTTCATCATGCACTAGCTGTGGAATGCTATGACCTGATCTAGAGGACAGTTTCACTGTTGATGCGACATCTTCAATGGATTCTGCATCACATAATCTAGCAATTAAAAAAAATACATCATAAACAGATAAAACGTTACTTCTGTAATGAAAAAATACTATATTCTTTAACAAAGCAATTTATCTGCTACCCCATTAAAAGTGCAAGTGCAATATTAAACCTTACACTGTAGAACATTTCACATTTCACTACACTTTCTAACATTTTTAAGCATGCATCATTTGTATACTAACAAAACAAATCCAGTATTTAAGCAGTTTGTACCATGCTGACAACACTGTTTATATAAGCCGTTGCGCACGAGTTCTTGTCATTCGAGGTCTTAACGGGCATAGAAAACAGGTTTATCAACTTGCATGTACTTATACTTTGTATTCTGAGACGTTCCACGTTGCAAATGGACGAGAGTAGACATATTGGTGGAGGAGATTCAGCTCGTTTTTCTTCACTTTCAAGCAAGGAAGGAATTGATTCAAGTAAGTCCCCAGGGGATTCAGCGATAGAAGCTTTTTCTTTGTTTAAAACTTACTTAGATGCTCAACTGAAGGATTTTAAACAAACATTCGCTAAGGTTGAAAAAGAAAAGCCACCTGTTCAGTTTAAGAAAGAATCTAACAAAATTCAGTACGAATTTAACAATGACATTCTGAAGGGAATACAAGTGATCGAAAATTACAAACATCTTTTGCCTCAAGACGTAGGAGATATTCTAGACGGAGTTGTTTCAAAGTTGAAACATAGAAACAAGTTAGTAACTTTAGCAGAAACATCCCCTGGGGGCTGGGCAACGGTATCCGAATACGAAAAACCTCAAATAGGTTCGGATAGCGATGACGAGAAAAGGATCAAGCAAGCAGAGGCAAGAGCCCTCAAGAAAATTAAATCTAAGAAAACCACTTCTGTTCCCCGCAGTACTCCAAATAATATTAACAATTGTTTGTATGATTTCATGGGGAGACCGAACAACTTCCAAGGACAGGGCAGCTTCTCTGCGGAACGGTATCTGCAACCAGCGGGTCCCACTTTTCGTCCCTCACGTCCTACCGGAACCTCCAGAGACGCAATCTGCTTCTCATGTGGCTATAGAGGCCACTTCCGCCATGAGTGTACCGCCAGAGGTCAATTTGGGAGCCAGGCCTTCCCCTCTACTTCCGGCAAGTACCCTACAGGAGACGACACCAGTACAGCCAGAAAAGACTATAAATGATAAGTATTTTCATGATTTTGATTGTTATGAAAACCAAGAATTTTGTCTTATTCCAGAGTTTTCGAACTCTTCGACAAACGTTAAGGGTCGTCTTAAACAAAATGTTTCTTATTGGAAACACATCGGTGCAAATCCAGAAATTGTCGATTTTATCGATCAGGGCTATAAAATACAGTAAAACTTCGTTAACTCGAGCATCGATAACTCGAGAACCCCGGATAACTCGAGGACTCTTGTCGGTCCCGGCAATTTATCCTCTATGTTTAACCAGAAAATACTATGGATAACTCGAGCATCGATAACTCGAGAACCCCGGATAACTCGAGGAACACATGTGGTTCGGCCGGGTAGATTTCTTACTTAATTACCTCCGGCAACTCGAGGTCACTGATTATCAGATTTTTCTCACCCCCGATGGCCCATCATTATTTTGACACGTCATGTGAAAAATAACTATAATTTATATAGTGTATAGAATGCTTTTCGCACATTTAAATTGTCTTAAATCATGTGTAATTACACCCACTTGCTACTTTTATTGAATAGGAAGAAAATAAAAAAATCATGTTTGCGAGTTTTTAGTTACGAAAACTTAATGATGAGATGAAAAGTTTGAGTCTGAGTAGGCTTTTGATAATAAAGCTTGAGAGAAAATCCCAAACTGCATATTCTTTCGTTTGATTTCTATAACCTCTACGCTAACTGAAAGAAATGTGCTTTTTCTTTGTTTCAAAGCTGTTTTATAGCTATCTTTTGCCAATGCATAATTATAACGATCTTTATTTACACTTTGATACATTTGTTGAGCGATTAAAATGATATTAACTGTCATGTGTTTCTTTATTTAACTCTGTCTCGGATGACATTTACAAACAAACATATTGAAACATGCTTGTAATGCGTTTCTTGAAAATGCCACGAGTGATGTGTTATACCGATGCACCTGTGCCTATACGACAACGGGTGTGAGTTAATAGTCACTATTCGCTATTGAGTTAATTGCAAACAAATCAAGCATAGGTCTAAATTGTCTAGCATATTAGTCGCCTTGCATTATTGGAAAACAGTAGGAAAAACCCAAGTGACCCGTAAATACACTGGACAGAGTAAAGTAACATTGCCCCGCCTTCTCCATTAATCAGTTGTCAAATAGTAATTACCCTGATTGTACGTGTATGCAAACAAAAATAACAGGATTTTATCAAATAAGTACGAAAGGTAATCAGTGCTCGTGATTTAATGTAATAAATACATTTTGTAAATGTATTAATCCGACCTCAACATATAGGTCCTCAAATAACTCGTTGTTCATAATATTTATGACAGCAGAAAAACTTGTAAAATTTCCATGGTTCGGATAACTCGAGAACCCCGATAACTCGAGCATTTTACTTATCCCCTTGCGACCTCGAGTTATCGAGGTTTTACTATAGATTAATTACTACTTAATGTCATTCATAAAAGTTCATTATTAAATTCATTACTTTAATAACGGAGTGCTGCTTGAAAGTGTCTCTATAATAAAAATGCTATTTGTGTATTAGAATAAAATTATTTAGAAAATAGGAATGTTGGTGTAAGCTGCAAATTTATTCCAATCAGATGTAGCAGTATGCAAGGTAGACAACAACATAATATATGTATAAGAAATCAGGTTTGTCCGTATGCAGAATAAAGCAGAAGAAGGCCTGCAAGCTTTAGTAAATTTCAATAAATTGAAGAAGATATGTTCACGAAAGAACTTGTATTCATTAGCAAGAGGGAATGCTGCCTAAAGGAACATGAAGGTGATTTTATGTGTTATGCCGGGTGGAATGTAAATATATCTACATTAAATGTCTTATCATCGCAACACTGCAGTGACTATATTCTTAGAAAAATCCATACGTGACTGACAAAGGTCTAACTTGTCCTTTCACCTCATTTTTCAGTCTATTTAATTGAATAGGCTTTAAAATGTGGCTGAAATAACAGTCTGTTATCAGTATCTATTTTAGTCCTAATTATGCAGTGACACGTATTGTTTGTACATACATACATATGGACACCGTCATGGAATAATCTTTCTTAATGACATCGATGACGTTATCGGGAAATCCGCTATGAAATGACGACACGATTTTATAAAAAGCCAGAACGCGGAAACTTAAATACGTGTTTACATTTTGCAGTGATAACGGTCATATTTTGAATGTTGTGTATATCAAACCACAGGTACATGACTCTTTACACCGCCATACCGGTATATATTATATACAAAGAGAAGGTCTGCACAATGACGCAATACATAAATCAAACTGCCTTCATAAATCAACTCAGTATATGCAAAAACACCCTTTTTTAGTCAAGAACTGAGTATATATCAACTTTAATATAACTTTTCTTCCTAAGCAAAATTCTCACCCCTATACTCACTTCCTGACAGTTACAAGCCTTTAAACTTTGTCACCACAACGGTGTTTTTTCAAACTCTAGCTAAACCTGGATTTTCACAACATGTCGCTGGATGAAACGTTTCCGGCTGGAATGTGCATAAAAGTGGTAAGAGTCTCTTATTATATAATAATCGTCCATCAATTGCACTAGAATTTTCCTCATTTAATGTATAACCTAGTTTGGATAATGTGACAGTGACGTAACAGATATATGTGTACACAAAAGTCTAATCAACTGGAAAGAGAGTTGCACGTACGTGTACTACAGGCATAGCATGCAGCCAACTCTCAAAAGTAGATATTCAGCACTGTCGCGTATTTAGCAGATTTAGTTGAATAATTAGTTTAATTTTGGTCATACATGTATATGATTCATTCAATGCCATTTTGACAATACGCATTCATATTTGAAATACACTCACCCAAAATAAAAACTTTACACTTTCATTATACAAATATTCAACAATACTCTTTTTGCTGTAAGTTGAGAGAAACTAATGTCAAGACTAGAAAACTCAACAATATTTTATGAAAACACAATGCAAAGCGAGCGTTGAGAATCAGTTTTTAAATCACCTCCCTTTGAATAGAATATATAGTTGAATTTATGACCTTATAACTGAAAGCTCCTGTGATGATTTTTTATGTTTTTTTAATAAACTCACTCCCCAACTGATAAAGTTTAACATTCTTACAAATGATTGAATTCCATCTCCTGCATTATGAGTTATTGGCGTTTCTTTCCCATGCATAGTAAATCCCATTATAAACCTGTAAAGTTTTCATGGTGGATCAGTGCATATGTTTCAAAACATCTCCCTTCTGTCAGACCCGTATATTACAGAAACAGTTGACAGGGTGCACGTCTTGTACAATGCAGATGCCATATACAGGCAAAATAGACTAGAATCAGAAGCTCGAACCCACTACCAGTGCGACCCTGCTTGCAACATCTTGCTGTTTTAATGCTGTGGGAGCATTTGATTTGATTTGAAATTTGACTGAATAAAGTAAATTAAGAATTAACTTTAGGACTCACAGACAGTAATTCATGTAGATAGAGTTTGAATGTATGAATATGTTGCATTATTAAGTAATAACAATTATGCTGTATAGCTTACAGGTATTGGATGCCATGTCTGTTCATAAGTGGAGTGGTATCGATGATGGTAGGTTCAGTTGTGCAAAATTGGAAGCTATGCTAACTCATGATGAAAAGTACTCCGAAGCAAGAGACAGAAATTTGTCCACCGGGGTTCTCATCATTGATGAAGTTACAATGCTAAGTATGTTTGGTTAACAAACTGGAACAAGTATGTCGCCTGAAAAATGTAGACTAATCTAATTTGGCGGTTTACAAATTGTATTGTTTCACAAGTGATAGCTTACCATGTCATTGTGTCTACCTTGAAGAAGTGATGAGGCAGAATAACGAACAACTAATACAATTTAGTAGAAGACTTTCGGTTGGTAAGTTCGACAGCAGCATGTTTCATTATGCAAATTATCTCTGTAGGCCACTTTCACAAGAAGACACAGCAGTGAAGCTATTTGCAAATAATGTTTTGGTGTACATATATAATGGAGACTGCATACTTAAGGAAAGGCATGCTCCATTATTTTATTACTTCATAAGAACATTAAGATAAGAACAGCTTTCATTTTCTATATGAAAGCCAAATATTTTTCTGTTCTCCTAAAAAACAAATTGAATTATTATTTATTAAAAATTGTCACAAACAGTATACGTAAGCAGGGAGCGGTGGTGTAGAGGTTAAGGTGTCTATCGCTTATCCCAGGTTGAGGGTTTGAGCCCCACTAGGGTCACGACTGTACCTATATTGATACAGTTTTTGTATTTGGGATGAAATAAAAGTATTGTTGTTGTTGTACCTCCTAAAATAAATTAGTATACTGGATTCCTTCCAGTTCCTACCTTTTCAAGATACACATAATTTAACTTGCCGCGTGGGTGGCAAACTATGATCGTAACCACTCGACCATTTCTGATAACTTCTACGAAAGTATTAAAAAATACTTATGTCATATCGATTTTATATTACGCCTCATCCGTTACACTGTCTTTTTATATTTAAATCGTATTTCTTGATTATACTTACTTTTACACATTTTGTTCAAATAATTATATATCTGACATAGTTTCGTTCACATCGTCTGCAATATCGATATTCAGTGTACCTTCACAAATTGAACCCCTGCTTTTATCTCAGCGCATGCGCAATACAATCGGAAAACCCCCAACTGCTGACAGCTTAGATTATAGATAGTAACACATTAGAGCGGTGATTTATGCGGGATGTGTAAAACATATGAGAAGTTTGAGTTACCTAATTAGGTACTTAAACCGAAAGAACAATCGTCCAAGTGACATGGTTCCGTAATCTAGGACATTGAGTACGGTATAAAACATAAAATCGCTCAAAGATGTGGTAGCGCCCGACAACTTGTAGGAATCTAGTAAACTAATTTAAGATGAAAAGTAATACAGTCTAAACGTATAAAACCATACCTTTTGAATACAGTTTATTTTGATTATAAGTACTGTAAATAAATGTTAGTAATATTTCTTTATAGATACAAGAACAATTATATGTATTTAAGGCTCTCGACTCCGGTAGACAAAGTGTTCTAGATACATCTGTTGTCCAAAAGACATTGTGGTTAAAAATTAGAGCTGAAGTCATGTTATTGAGAAATATTACCAACAAGCTGGTGAATAGTTTACGCGGAACTGTTCAAAGTATTGCCTATGTAAAAGTAACTGTAAATTACCCCAATATTGGATTTGCTGAACTTAATAAACTGAAGAAAAATAAATAGAAAAATAAGTCGAAACTGGTTGCAAATGCCTAATATTTGTTTTCGCACAGCGATGTTCATTCATGTTTTACAGTTTAAATTTTTTATTTTGTCATTAAGGTAATCTTGGAAAATATTGACTGTTACTACTAGACTGTATATAATTACATGCTGATTTAATGTTGTTTGTAATGTTTTCAATAAATAGGAATCACCTCATTTATATAATGGGCATCCAAGAAAAATGTTGCGGTGAGGCTGCAGATACCACTGAACTTTAAATATGCATAAAGTTCATAAATCACAAGGCATGACATTACCAAAGTAAGTCACTTGCATTGAATACATTTAGTCAATACTCCTTTCTTTTAGCTCAATTGTGAAGAAAGCTTAAAGTATATCGAGTCACCTTAACCTCTACACCAGTGTTCCCCATTTACAGTATCAAAATCAAGTCTAATGTATCTTTAAGAAAATATGCCACATTGTGACATAATGTGTGGCTGAGACTGAGTTAACCTGCAGCATGCTGGAACCAGATTATTCACACATAGACAGCAACCAGTGTACCCGTCAATGTGGTATATTTATAGTCTACACTGTTTCTTATACTGACTAAACGATTTGTACTTTTAGTACCATTGTGAATCTTACCATTTTAACAACTTCATTAGTCCTTCTTAAAAATGTAATATGGTAAGATATAAAGCACTGAAATAGATTAAGAATGCATGAAACCTTTTAGTGTGATTATGAATAAACAATTTAACTTACACATCTGATTTCAGGGTTGTAGTTTACTGCCGAAACATTTTTTTTAGCTGGACAGTTGGGAATAGCAGTAGGTAGGGTCCAGACAGAGGATGGATTGCGCATTGTACACATCCACGAAATTTCAGTTATCCCGCAACCTGCTGTGATACAGGAATTCGAGACAAAACAGTCAGAGCCAGTCATTGATGATCATTCTTGCTTACACAACACGGTTTGTATGATTAGTCATAACTATAAATGTTTGCAGCATACAGTCGAAAAATATCAACGCACCAACGTTTAAATTTCTGATCAGATGGTCTATAGTCCTTGCTGAATTTTTCATAAATTAAAGTTGGAATAAATGACATCTTAATTATTGCAAAAAAAATCTTTTGAGAGCATCACTGAAGACATTAGAGTGCTACCAACGTACATTTATAACAGGGCATTTTTACGTTCTATATCAGAGGCCGGTATAGGGCGTTTTCCCAAACCGAAATTTCTTAAAAATCATGCAGTTTTCCCCAAAGTGTGACTTTACACTGAAATTTTTGTGTCCCCTTCAGCTAATTATCACTTCAACTAACTTAAAAATTACATTCTGATTCATTTAATTTAGATGCTTGAAAAATTGCTTGTTGATTTTCGTATTCTGTTTTGATTAAATGAATTTTTCACACTGAAGGCATAACTTTCACATCTTTCATATTTTCTCCCAACGTTGCTTTTTTATGATATCGCACTTTGTCCGAGAAATACACTGTTGATATTTCTTCTGTATTGCAGTGCTGTTGGGTTGTAATTTGATTCATTAAATTTTTCTCTAAGCTGACAAAACTGATTTTCTATGACATCAAAGTTTATTATAGCAGGATTGATTGACCATCCTGGATTTTCCGACAGTATTGATAGACAGATTTGGTCAAATCCAACGAGGCATGACTGAATGTCTTCCAAAACTCTCCCTAGACAAAGGTGCAGTTTGTTGGTCTTTTTTGGTCAAGTTCTTATTACGTTTGATGTTTTCTTCCGATTTCAGGGACCATTTCTGAACACTAATACGTTGAGCCAGTTTGGTATCGTCAAGGTTGGTAATTGGTCGTTTGTCCCGGAAATTAGCCAGAAGTTTTGACTTATTCTGAAAGAATTCAATTGCCCCATTAAAAATTGCCCCATAAAAAATATTCCCTTTGTCACCAAGACTTTGTTTGTAAAACAGAATTAAGTTGAACATGTCACTGCTGTAAACATACTCAGTGTGTGTTGGTAGTGTATATGTGTGTGTGTGTGTGTGTGTACATGATTGTGTGTCGTGTGTGTGTGCGTGTGTGTGTGTGTGTGTGTGTGTTGGTGGTGTGCACTTCTGGGTGTTGTGGGGTTCGTTTTGGGGAGGCTGCGTTTTTGGTACGTAGCATTCTCTGTTTGATATTATTTTTGTTTTAATTTTGCTGGAATTTGATAAAAACATGTGTTCATTAGTGAGATGTCTATTTATTTGAAATGGGTTTTGTTTATACCATTTATAAGCATCAGTAAACATATTCCAGTAAATTTATCCGGCTTTTAATTTTAAGCATTTAACACTGTTTCCAATACCATTTTAAGGACATAATTTCTGATTTTTTTTAAACAGTGCGAAGGATCCATTAACGAATGAGTTTCTTCTTTGGATTCACTGGTGATTTGGAAGTCATATTATCTATAATCATACTGTTCCCTGTGAAATGCAAAGGCATAAAGAGCAGTTGCTGCTAGCTCCATTCATCGATATGTATTAGACATCAAAGTTGTAGCACCTCAGTTTGTGGACAGCGAAAGCCTTTTATTCCCTGAAACATAATTTGAAGTACATGTACCTGATTGTTGTTGATGCTTCCATCTTTTATCATTTTCATTAAGTTCCCTTTTTATCCAACATCCGTTTATCCGACAAGATTGAGGTTGGAGTCTGACTTAACAACGCCTATATTTTCTAGTATGGACATTTCCATCTATTAATATACCACCTACTCTGCCCTCTGGGGAAATATTTAATCTAGTTGCTTCAAACTGCATCCAACTGAAAATATTTTCATGAAAACCAGGTTTTTCTTGAACGCTGTTTTTGTACAAAATCAATAATCTTTCATTGGGCAAAGGCAACAAACCCGATAGTCTAAGTGTTCTGTAGCCTTCAGGTGTGCGGTTATAGAGACTCAGACATTTACTGATTTTTTTACTATTTGTTTTACATGTTATGTGAAGAGTTTTTAACTTGAGAGAGAACTAGTGTAATTAAACTTGGCATCTGGCATCAACTGGCGAAGTGTATCTTCCACTGAAATAGATTCGGACTGCTTTCTTCTGTTTTAAAATGCACAGTACTTGTTTGGCACACTTTGCAGTTTGGATGAAGCCGGCCAACAAACGGGCGGTCGTTTTATATCTGACCGTGATTTATTTTTTTCTTATAAAGTCCTTGCCATTGTATAATAAGCCTTGACAAAGCCGATTTCTTTCTACTTGTTTACAATTGTTTTGTAATCCTTCGGAAGTTGGAGTAAACATGTTCTCAATTCCAATAACACTGAGGTCAACAGTCAGTCCTCTTACAGTAACATTAAAAGTTAAATCACTTGAAAGAGTAAGAGTTTTAACAATCTTAATGTATATATTGCCTTGTCATTTCTCTTTCAGCCTTTTTTACAAAAGTCATTATATGTTGTTATTGTACTAGTCGGTTAAAAGGCCAATCCAGGCCTTATGTTATTTATTGTACTCTTGCCGGCTGAAAATTATGCTTATCTTATCTTATCTTTGAAAAGGTTAAATAGTTTGTGGGTTTATTCTCATCTTTTTCCAGTGCGGTACAGATTTTGTAGTCATCATAAACGTCTTCATCTTTGAGATATCCATCTTCACTGATTTCCAGGCTTTCAACCAACCTAAGATTTATAAAATAACATATTTTTAGTGAGTGTATGTATACAGGCAGTTTTTTAAGTATAACACTAAGTATAAATTTTGAAACCTGTGTAAAGTTTCAACCCAACATCTTTATTAATTTGTTTTGGAGATTAAGCATTTTATTGGGCCTTATAAAGTGCAATATGGTCATTTTGAAGGGTGAGTTAACTTTAACAGTTTTCAATGTTTTAAATACAGTATTATTTTTCATAAATATCATTACATTATTTAATAATTTTAGTGTTTCTAGTGTGAACTAGGAAATAATAGGTTGGTAGCGTGGATGGAGAAAGTTTATATTGCAAGCCTGAGGAATTATCGGCTGAGCCGAAGGCAAATTCAAAGACCTTAAATCTTACAGTGATCCTATTTTTACGTTTGTTTCTTCCCAGACAAACGGGTTACGAACATAAGATCTCATTCCAGTCAATCAAGCTCCTTTTCCATTCATCATGTTCATGATTGAATCCAAGTTCTTTGTTAATAAAAATATGTCACTGACATTAGTAAGTATCTTCAAATTAATAGTTTTCCTTTCTTCAACTAACTGCTGCTGATAGGACATTCATGTACAAATTCAGCCTCTGGAATGACAAAATAAAATACTGCCAGATCAGAGGAAAATCTGAAAAAATATCCTTTATATCCTGTGTATGCACGATTTCAATTGTCTTACTAAAATAAAGTGAAGTCCTTCTCTAATAAGACGATGCTTACTGCAGATTTCATAATAGCGCGCCGTTTCAGTGTTTGTTGCGTATCGATTGAATACAGGTAATGAATGACTAAAGCGTCTGTAGACGGGGCTACATTTTACACAGTACGTAGAGCAATCAGATAAAGTATGTATCTGTGTTTAGAATATTGCATGGACACAGGTCCATGACACAACTGAGTAAAAAATAGTATTTACGACATTCAATAGTGTTCATCGGTGTTAACGTACATGTAGATCACTTACAGATACTGGTCTTTCATTCTGTAAATCCCACCGAACAAAGGGATATACGCATACAACATGTACGTGTAAATCCGGTACAAATGTCATTTCACCTACATACATTTAGAAAGAATAAAATCATATTATAAATATGCATGCGATTTCTCTCTTTCATACTAGTTTTTCTATATCAATTAAATAAAATACAACTATTATCTTAGCTATCTTGTTATAACCGCGCATGCTTTTCACATGCTGTATTTGATTTACAAGAGTGCGAAAATGTTTCCCTCACTGCTCTGAAATCTGTAAAATAAAATCTATGTAGCAAGAAATGTAACGAAGACCGTTAAATTTTGTTAAGTTATCTGAAGATAGGATTTATATCTATCATGTACACTTTTCACTATTAGATTATTTCTGCAATCCCTAGCGCACAAGTCATCAAAATCGTTGCGTAAAACTGGAGAAACCGTCACTGGAATCGGTAAATGCAGCTTTCAAAACAAAGTAAAACGTTTACCTATACCGGTAGTCCAAACATTTATACAGTTATCATGCTTGTAACTTGTTTCTAATTTTTGAATATTTTATGTTTACTTTTTGCACCTTTGTTAGCATGACTTTCCTCAATGAATATAAAAAGTGAAATATCATAAAAGTGAAAATAATAAATACGAGGTCTTATATGTATGACCTATACATCACACTGCCAACAAGTTGACATATCTCAAGTACAAATAAATTAACTCTTTGTTTTATAAGTACATTTGTAGTTTCGTTCACTTCGTTGGTGACCCTTACATGTACAATCGAGCTAAGTTTTGATGTTTCAATTTGTATTTTTTTATCGACAAACGATTTGACTTTTCGTCAGTTTGTACAATCTGAGATGGTACACGGAAGTTTGCTATAATGTGTACAAATATTTGCATCCAGATCGCATGTACAATGTATATAATTTACCGTAAGTTTAAAGTGTGGTCAGTCACGGATCTAGAAATTTTTTATAAATTTTACGAAAGTGAATTTCGGCTTCCTCGTAAAATACAATCTTTTCTTTGATGATAATGATGTAACAAAACAAGAATTACATTTCTAATCTCGCTTCAGAAAGGATGAACAAATATACAGGGAAGATGATTAGGAGTGCTATATTCTCTGCAGACTCAACAGTGATTCACGAATATGAAATGTCTTAAAACAGTTAATTCTAAGCACCCCGTAAGAAATGTTCTCGGAATCATGTTTGTAAAACGTACGTATTATAAGTCAGATTCTATACAACCGTTTCCTCAAAGTACAGCAAACGTTTCTGAGACTAAGCCGATAAAAATTTTATTATATAGACTATATCATATAAAACTATAAAATCGTTGTTTCGTGTTGAACACACAGTACAGTTCAGTTTTGTTTGTAAGAATTGAATAGAGCTGTTGTTTTTATATGTAATAGTATCAGTCAGGATTTATTATATTAAAAAATATTTGTATATACCATCCCTGTTTCAGTACAGCTGTTTTAAGAAATAAACTTTATAAGTTTAAAATTAGAAGATTTTATCCTCTTCTGTATACGAAATGCATACAGTAAGCACTAGATTCATAAAAAATCAAACAAGAGCTATGTTACACATGGTTAATCCCCCCGCCGGCATGGTTATGGTCATGCTGAGTACAGTTTTCAAGTAAGTGGAAAAAGAATAAGGCAATGATAGTTCAAAATTTGACCTATAGGATGTAATCCACTGAGAATGACTTTACCGTTTACAGTTGGACGCTATGCTTCCCTCTTTGATTGTGTCTGACGGAAGAGGGGGAGGACTCTGTGATGGGCAGTTTTTAAATCCCACTGGGACGAAACTGTTTTGATTTCTGTCCTCTGGCCTGTTTCGTCGGGCCCTTAAGGGTGTTTCTCTTGGTGCTCTGCCTTCTGCAAAGGCATTGAGTACATACGTTTTTTGGTTCTCAAGGTTTGCTTTTTATATATTTATACACGAGCATTTTTGTGTTTTACATACCATGCCTTTTGTTTCCATTGCGTGTGTTAGAGATTCACCTAGCAGGGATTACTTTTATTTACACTGTCCTGTGACTTTGGAACATGGTGGGGGTAAGAGTGAGGTTGGGTGCGCACCATAAACCGGTTTAAGCTCCCCAGTGGTGTTTTTGCCACTGACCGTTCCAAGGCGGTGCCCCACTGTGTTCCTTTAATTGTTCGTTTTGTCCTCGTGTGTTTGCTTTGTATGCTAGTGTGTGTTGGTAGTGTATGTGTGTGTGTGTGTGTGTGTGTGTGTGTGTGTGTGTGTGTGTGTGTGTGTGTGTGTGTGTGTGTGTGTGTGTGTGTGTGTGTGTGTGTGTGTGTGTGTGTGTGTGTGTGTGTGTGTGTGTGTGTGTGTGTGTGTGTGTGTGTGTGTGTGTGTGTGTGTGTGTGTGTGTGTGTGCGTGTGCACTTCTGGGTGCTGTGGGGCTCGTTTTGGGGAGGCTGCGTTTTTGGTACGTGGCATTCCCTGTTTGATATTATTTTTGTTTTTACCCCAAAGCTGTTCAAATATATAATCTATGTGACGTGTAGCAGTCACAGGGTTTCGTTGAAGCCACATTCTTTTGGTCTCCCAATTCATCAAGGCTATCTGTGCATCAGTGAAGTCTTCTCCGTACTGACGAGCTATGACTTTTATAACTTCTGGCCAATGAAATTCAGCAGCTGAACCTGTGATAAAAAAAGTGTATGGACCTAGTTGTCTGAGTTTTGCCATCATGTCTAGATGCATTTGCTTGAAAAACTGCGGAGTACCACGAATGTTTTTGAATGTTGCAAACAGCTGATATTCAGCAATCGTTGAATCCTTGAAGGATCCTTTAATTCTCTGACAGATATATTCTGATTGAAAAAATTCCGAGTGGTGATAGTTATGTTCTGCAATATTGAATTTCTTTCCAACCAATCTAAAGCTGCAAAGGCATACTCAGGGCTTTCAGCAAACCGGCTGTCTTTAGATAGTAGTCGTGCATTTATATACTGCTTTGGTGTTATTCTTGTTGGTCGAGGTTCATCTGTAAAGAAGCAATTTTCTCCAGTTGGGAAAAGGTTTGGAAAAAAAAAAAAAAAAAAACACCCACACCCCCCACCCCCCCCCCCCCCCCCCCCCCCCCCCCCCCAAAAGCCATTATTTCCCAGTAAGGTTCCTTTGTCATGGATATTGGTATCTGGCCTTCCCCAGGTGCTAGGTTCAGAATTTCGTTTGTTTTGACTTCTGGTCCACTGACTGGTTGTATGCACGTTTGTGTGTTTACGGAACGTCTGTACTGTAAGTCTGTAACAAAACTTTCTGGATTGTCATCATCTACTTCATCCTCGCTGTCAACTAATGTATTACTGTCCTTTCCTAACTGTTCTCTGTTCTGGTGTTCTGTGCTTGCAGTGTTGTTTTGTTCTGGATCAGAGTTTGGCTGTGTAGCGACCTTCCAAAAGTCTGGGTCTTCTTGTAAACTCACATCCAGCCAGTCTTGGTTTACTTCTACATCATGATAGAATGGATGATTTTGTTTTAATACTGCCAATGCATTTGTCACAGACTCTGGTCTGATGTACTGCTGCATAACAAAATGTTTATCAGATAGCCTTCTTTTTAAGGCCAAGGCAATTATCTGACTTTCATGTGAGCGACGTGGTAAATTGTTTGTTACTTTATTCAAATCAGCCGGTACAAGAACAACTTGTCCATGTAAACCATGCTGTGCTCCACGAGGCATAGCTACAATTTTCATAAATGGAATGACTTTCAAAATAAGTTGCAATTCTAGAAGGGTGACTTGCTTTAAAGCATCTGGTATAGCTGGCAAAGACATGTCATTTGCCTGAGCTTGTGGGGGAATTTTTCCGGACTGAATTTTCTTATCACAAGTGATACATATCCATTCACTGTTGTGTGTGATAACATTTGTGAAACACTTGATCAACAAAATCTTATTAAGATTCTTATACTTTTTCTTATTTACATGGATTACACTTCTTCTATAAAGACATCTCCAGCAGCATGTACAAATGTATGTTGGGCCATCACCTATTGTTATTTTAAACTCTGCTAACACTTTTTGTTCATCTGGAGTTTCATGCTGAGCTATGTTTACTCTTGAAAGCATCTTCCTTTCCTTGTCTGCATCTCTGCATTTCTGTACTTCATCGGCAGATCTAGCATCTCGGGTGGTTTTCTTTCTGCCTCTGTCAGCTTGTCTATCTCCTTCAGCGGTTTCAATGGATCTAGCATCTCGGGTGGTTTTCTTTCTGCCTCTGTCAGCATGTCTATCTCTGTCAGCCGTTTCCATGGGTCTAGCATCTCGGGTGTTTTTCTTTCTGCCTCTGTCAGCATGTCTATCTCTTTCAGCCGTTTCCAGGGGTCTAGCATCTCGGGTGGTTTTCTTTCTTCCTCTGTCAGCATGTCTATCTCTGTCAGCCGTTTCAAGGGGCCTAGCATCTCGGGTGGTTTTCTTTCTGTGTCTGTCAGCATGTCTATCTCTGTCAGCCGTTTCAAGGGGTCTAGCATCTCGAGTGGTTTTCTTTCTGTGTCTGTCAGCATGTCTATCTCTGGCGGCCGTTTCGGTGGATCTAGCATCTCGGGTGGTTTTCATTCTCTTCTTATTAACATCTCTGTCCTTAAGAAACCTTTCGGTTGATCTCCGTTTCCGTGCAGTTTTCTTTCTTTCCCTGTCAATCTGCTTTTCTTTTTCAACTGTCTCTAAAGTTCTCTGATCTCTCGACTGTTTTCTACGTTCATTGGATGAGTGTATGTGTTCTCCACTTTTGCCAATATCTTTATGATAAGTATTGTCATGATTTAAAGTTGCTGACTGCAGTTTCTGTTTGAAATCTTGATCTTGAAAAATAAGCCTGCAGTAAATGTTCATGCTGCATTTGATTAGTTTGATATTCATGCTGTACACACTATTTGACAGGAAAGGGTATTAGGTTCCTCGTGAAAAGGCAATGACGAATATGTTGTCTCACCCTGCTGAGATCATAATTTTGAACTTCGGGGTTTTGTCCAAAGAATAGTGACACAGCATATGCTATAGCTAGAGCACCACATATATCTTGTATTTTGTACCAAGTCATTGTCATAAACACAAGCAAGTTGCTTCCTTGCTTCAACAAGACGATTAACATGTTGTAAAGAATCATACAGGAATAACTGCCCACTTGCACTCGTGAAATACGAAGTAACCCAATGATTGGTAATATGATGAATAAGAATACTGTTTTTGTTCATTGTGATAAATTTAGTTGAATCTGGAGGCTCTGATGCAAGAACTAGAAGTTCAGGTGGTGTATAATACCCTATTAATGTGTCAGCAGATGTTCTTGTATGTGCTTTCATTAAGTTGAGAAATGCCAGTATAATGTCATCCGGTAATTCACTGTTATCATCACCAATCAGAGAATTAAAGTGACGAGGACTGTAATCCCTGACTGCCTGAAAAGAGAGAACACTTTGTAGTTCTTTAAGTGGTTAAAATGATACAATCAGATCTGAGTGACAATTGAAGAATAAAGAGGGCAAATGTATAGTCTTTACATAAGAATTTGGGGAAACATTCTAGTACATTATCCAGAAAATCTGAATGTAATTGTCTACAGCAGAAGTAGAATTCAGCACTTTTAAATGGAATCATGTCTACTTTATTAACTTTATTTTCAGCTGTAAAATGTAATTTTTGTCGTTTGAATTGATGAATTAGACACAAATTTATTTCCCTTGGTTCATAAGCTCCGATAGGTGTGGCAGTTTGGTAACTCACGAAGTTATCATGCATTATAAACTGGCGCGTAATTGCCATTCAGCCTTGGGTAATTGCCATTCAGCATTCAATGAACGTAATCAATATATTACAAATAAACTTCTTCAACAGGGCTACCGTTATTACAAATTGCGTAAATATTTTGCTAAATTTTACTATCGTAATTCTGATTTGGTTTTGAAATTCAATAGTAATCTAAAGACTCTTCTGCGAGAAGGTATTTCAAAACCCGATTTTTATGGGGATGTGGTTTACAAACTTCGTAAGATTTTGGGTCATGGCAATTTTCCAACTGTATTTGCTAAAATTATAAAACGTTTTTGTTAAAAGGGTTACGACCCAACTGTTTTGAGACACACCGCATGTTTGGTGTTCAACCCGTTTACAGTTGGACGCTATGCTTCCCTCTTTGATTGTGTCTGACGGAAGAGGGGAGGACTCTGTGATGGGCAGTTTTTAAATCCCACTGGGACGAAACTGTTTTGATTTCTGTCCTCTGGCCTGTTTCGTCGGGCCCTTAAGGGTGTTTCTCTTGGTGCTCTGCCTTCTGCAAAGGCATTGAGTACATACGTTTTTTGGTTCTCAAGGTTTGCTTTTTTATATATTTATACACGAGCATTTTTGTGTTTTACATACCATGCCTTTTTGTTTCCATTGCGTGTGTTAGAGATTCACCTAGCAGGGATTACTTTTTATTTACACTGTCCTGTGACTTTGGAACATGGTGGGGGTAAGAGTGGGTTGGGTGCGCACCATAAACCGGTTTAAGCTCCCCAGTGGTGTTTTTGCCACTGACCGTTCCAAGGCGGTGCCCCACTGTGTTCCTTTTAATTGTTCGTTTTGTCCTCGTGTGTTTGCTTTGTATGCTAGTGTGTGTTGGTAGTGTATATGTGTGTGTACATGATGTGTGTGTGTGTGTCGTGTGTGTGTGCGTGTGGCGCTGTGTGTGTGTTGGTGGTGTGCACTTCTGGGTGATGTGGGGTTCGTTTTGGGGAGGCTGCGTTTTTGGTACGTGGCATTCCCTGTTTGATATTATTTTTGTTTTTATGGGTACAGCCGACATAAGACGTTTATTTTATAAATAAAGTATTTAAGGCTCCTGTTTTCATAATTATGAAAAGTATTGAATATGTTCATATTGATATATGGTCACATTGTAAATGAGTTACATATGTATGTTTGATATTGAAGTGTTCAAAAGACACTTTTAATGATGCATAATTGTAAGGTACATTGTATATTGAAGTATCTAAAGTTACATGTTAAGGGTTTTTGTACTGAAATAACCAGTCTGTCTGCCGGTACCTATACGGCTTATACCAAAAAATACTTTGTGGTTTTTTGTTTCTTTTCCTGTGTAAGCTATCGGAGGTATTGTTCATAAGGGAAGTACCTCTTCAATTTGACAGGGAACTTGTGTACATGATATAGCAACATGTTGACTTTCTTTCACTACACCTCTTGACAACCTTTTCCACTCTCTGTCTTTTTCTCTTTTAATTCTGTTCATCACTGATCAAGTCTGAAATATATTTTATTTCAAATATTATTTAACAGTAATATATGACAGGAAAGGCTGGAAACAGAGCGGGTCTTTCCCAGTAAGAGCTGTGCAATGGTTAAAAATGATATTACCAAAAGGACACTTTTGTAAGGATAATATAAATAACTGTGATTTTCACTTGTAGGCAATTAAAATGTATTCATACTTTTATGATCATGTGGATCGTGCAACCACAGGAAAGTAGTGTGTTTTGGGGGAACATGTAATAGTCTTGTGCAATAAATTCAGACTGTAAAGAGCAAGAACTACAACATGAGGTAACTGATGTTGTGTGAAATCAAAATCAGAAAAAAATCTTGAAATTCCGATTTTGGCTGTATATTCATCTATCTTGTATAATTTAAAGGGTGATTAAATTAACTGTTCATATCAATTTATCATTAATAAGCATGTCACAGCAGTTACATAAAATTAAGAAACATTAATTGTAAACTAAATGACATAAGAAACAAAAGAAGAAAAATTGCCTACGTGTACACTTGGCGCAGAGCTAAAAAGTTAATATATTTACTTTCTTAAAATAATAAAACTTTATTGGTTTATGTAACTATTCAGTTATCCTAAACTTTTGCCAATGCTATATACATTTCAATATCAGACATTGAAGGTAATTGTGTTTAATAACAAATTCAGTCTCACAGACCATTTCTTGAAAAGATATACATGTAATTTAGAGCAATTGTTCATAAAAATTATACTGAAGTTATATATATCACTTGTAAATGAATTCCAAAAGTGATAAACATGTATGTATGCCGAGAAAATATATAATGATTCAAGTACATGCTAAGTGCTCACAATTGAAAATGGAAGGAATTTTGAAAGACAAACAAATGAACAATTTCAACATAGCGTAAGACTATATATTACGCACTGAAGTTATATTATAATGTATTTTGCAGCAGTACTTTGGTTTAAAATGTTATAAACAGAAACAAATTTTACACGACACAATAAAAAAAATCAGCTGATAATTACAGTATTTACAGAAGTCTTCTTGACAGGAAATTAGGCAGAAAAACATAAATATATGAAATAAAGCTATATCTAACCACACAAAACAGCACTACACAATTTATAATATGCGTTATATAGTAAATATAGTGAATAATTGTAGCAAGATTCACTCGAAGGAATCAAGGACCATCTTATCCATCATTACTCTTGACAATATCTCATTAATTCTTAGCTCCACTGCATTCACTTTAATTGTCAATCAGTGCTGAATCATCGGTGAAAAATTCTTTCTCCTCTTTGAGTTGATGTAAGTCTTGCTTTAGGGCTTTTGTTTCCTGCAGCAGTTGGTCCCTTTCTGCTTCTACAGTTTTCAATTTCTTTTGTAACTGAATATTTCTCTGCTGCAGTGTGGAGATGTTATGATTATGAGATACCATTTCTCCCTGCACATCCTTTAAGTTGAAAAGACTTCTCTGTACATTACTGTGTACAAGTCTTTCATTTTTTTCAAGTTTTTCATTACCCTCTTTCATTTGATGGGTGCTGAAATAGTACCCGGCTGAGGTACTATACAATTCCATGTCAGACATGGTGCTTTGCATTGCTTCTTTTAGGCTCTCAATTTTTGGTTTCTTTTTAGGAGTTTGAGGAGTTGCTTCAGGATTTGGTCTTTTTTTCAGGAGTCTTAGAAGATGCATCTTCTTTGTTACATGTTGATTCTCTTTTATTAGGTATAGCTGGTCTATTGAACAGTTTAATTTCTCCATGGATGACAGTTGATCCTCTCTTCTCCATAATGTTTATAATTGTAAAACTGTTATTAACTGTTTAACCTGAAAATATAGGTGTGCATAAGATGATACATGCTGTGAGGATCCATTGCTGTGACTTTAGCCAGATGACTTGATATGCAGGTGCATCTACCTCTGTTAAGAGGCATTGATAGATATGTTGCATGTTGATACATGATTAAATGAATGATATGGTTATACCGGTACTAAAGCCGAGATGAATATAAAGCTTGTATATGTTAACATGCTACAAGCAACACTAATATTACGGTATGGTAGCCATGTTTTACCTCCATTGAGCAACAAAGATAGTATGGTTCTAGACGGACATTTCATATGGTGTGCATATAATCAGCGTAATAATGTTTGCACATGTGTAAGATTAAAATTGTGTTACAATGTGACAAGTAAGGTGTAAATGACACACCTTGAAACTGAACCCATAAATAACCTAAAAGAGAATGACAATGTTTTCACAAGTTTGGGGGCAACTGTTTGTAATTAATATCACAGATTGCGGTTGTTGTTCGCACGATCCTCAGCTTTAAAGAATGACATGTGTAATTGCACAATTAGATTGGTATTTTTTTAAATCAATTTTAAGTATAAAATGAATCAACGTTCAATCGACGTCGGGTTGTTGACCTGACAAAAAATAAACGAGAGTTACTGTTCACAAGAGGGAAAAACATTCGGGAAAAAGTTGTTTTCTTGATGAAATTGTAACATGCATAATTATATCAATAAATGCTTTTGATTAGTCGTTGAAGACATTCTGTTTTCCTTTTAATGCTCGTCAGCCCTACTTAATAATAATAATAAAAAGATAATTTCACAATTAGATTTGATATGTGCTGTGAAAACATTCTACATTTTTGTGATACAACATTTACAAGTATGTCTATGAACCGTGTTGATTCGCTCCCTCCCTGCAACAACTCACTTCCTACAACAAACAATATGCTTATCTCCGACATATGTTGCTCAATAGAGGAAACACAACTACACGTAACACCCTGCACCCAAATCTTCTGTTGACAGTGCCGCCTCGGGAAGGCAGTCACAGGCATTACACAAGCAAGAACTAAAAAAGCAGGAGAACGATATTGTTTGCTTCATAGCAGTGCTAGTAATCATGGTTCCGCAGAATGAGTAAGTCCCAATGTGAAACATAATACAAATGCATGTTTTCTGATGGTAAAATAAAAAAGAAATACCAAATTTGTTTAGGAGTTGTTGCTTGGGTAACTGGCACCATGTGTTAGATGAGAGTAAAATACAGACAGTGAAACAAAACATGGTAAGAAACCCTAGGTATACGAAATGAGCTATTTCAAAATTCAACAGGTTTTAGTTCTAGCAAACAGGAGAACAAAAGCTAAGAAAAATACAAGAGCAAACCGATACAAGCACTACACATATCGTTATTAATTTAAATGAAAATGGAAGTAAATGGAATACTTACACTGAGAAGAAGAACTCTCATTGTGGTGTTGTAGAAAGACTTCAAAATATAAATGTAATAATGTGCGTATGCAGTTTGAAGAAAATCCCTCAAAAAATAGGCAAGGTACAGTTATTGTTCTTGCACACTGCACTTCCTACTAATGTGCTATGTCAGTGTATCAGGTTTGAAGTAAATCCTTCAAGTACTTTTGTAGTTATGCTCTGGACAAAACTTTTAAAGTAAATCTGATAAAGGGAAATAACTCTAAAAGTAGTCAAGGTAGAGTTATTGTTCTTGCACACTGCACTTCCTACCAATGTGCTATGTCAGTGTATCAAGTTTGAAGAAAATCCCTCAAGTACGTTTGGAGTTATGCTTCGGATAAAGTTTTTCAAGTAAATCTGATAAAGGAAAATAACTCAAAAAGTAGGCAAGGTAGAGTAATTGTTCTTGCACACTGCACTTCCTACCAATGTGCTCTGTCAGTGTAGGAAGTTTGAAGAAAATCGCTCAAGTACTTTTGGAGTTATGCTCCGGACAAAATTGGGACGGTCGGACGGACGGACGGAGACCATTTCTAATATCCCCTTCGCCTTTGACGGGGGGGGGGGGTAAATAATTTTGCAATGTGTAAACTATGAAAAATAGTAGTACTGTCAGTATACAGTAGTCAGACATCGTGTACGATAGATAAAGGTATCGATTCAGGCGGAGCTAACAAAAGAATGTGACATCGACGTCAATTACTACCTGTGTGTAATGCAAACACTGAATCGGCGCGGCATTATGAAATCTGCAGTATCCTTATTTGTGTCACATGAATTAGCCGAAGTAATAAATTGAAACTTGGAAATTTTCATCCTTCAATTCAATACACTAAGATATTTAGGTACAAAAATTGGCTACCAAAACATTACTGCCTCGGTGACGTAGAATTGAACCGATGACGTAATAAATTCGAAATGGGACCAGTTTCACGGAAATTATTTATTATGTGAGTGCAAATATTACAAAATTTCATACTAGAGTAAAGCTTTGCCTTTGAGTGGAAAACAAGCCACACGATTATTTTTCTTTCATTTAAGTAGTCCGGCATTCACGCATATGTCACGTGGTAAACTGCCGAATATCAAAAAAATTATCCGGCACCCTGTTATCGGGTCGATAATGCTGCAAGTGACAGGATAAATTACAAACACATACAAATTCAGATGTACCAGTCTGTGAATGAGATACAGAAATTGATATTGATGGTAAGGAACTATCAGATATAGAAATAGACTTCATAATTAGAACAGTTTCGGAGTCATTGAAGGACATTCAGCAGGTTTGTCACAAGTAATATGTCTGGCACAGCAAGCGGTAAAATAAGATTTGTTGGTGGATTTGTCATTGGTAAACTTAGATACATGCACTGCAAATCAATTAAGTCAACATGCAACGAAACATCAGCACCAGCAGTATCCAAGTATGAACATTCAAAAGTTGCTCTTGACATTTTGGATGTAATAAAAGTTTCAGAACATCACATTGTAAGTAGAACTACAAAGGTTGGAAGTTTGCAGGAAACAGCATTGAACAAAATCTCAATAGGACGTCTCTGACAAACATTACTGGCAAAGCACATAGGTTTTTACTAATTTAACTGAACATATCTTACAGTTACTATCCGGCTCGAATGTGTACGAATATGGAAGTGACGTATGTCAGATCATGTATGATAAATTAATTGAAAACACTGCATTGCTTGAGGCATTTGTTGGGATTTGTCATAACACTAATTGTGACACTGAAGAGTGTGAGGTGCAGCAGGTTTTACAGACAGTTGTAGATACAATTGTAGTTATTGAAACCCTGTATGCTGATATTACATAAAGTTTTGTTAGTGCTTTTAAAGCAATTCAATTCACAAGGGACATGCTTATGAGTTTGAAAGTAAAACACAAAATGGAACATAGAAAACAAATGAAAGTAAGTTCCAAACCTAGTAAAGCTCCTATTCGAGATAACGGTTGCAGAATCAAATAGGTTTTTAGATCTTTTAAATACAGAAAATGAAAATATTTGTGGGAAATGCAATACGTTGTATAAAGAAGATGGAAGAATGGATTGGGTATGATTTTTGTTTAAAACGGTTTAAGTAAAATTTAGTAACATTAAAGTTTAATATCACTTACACTATCTTTAAATGCTGTGAGAAGGCTTTTAACTGGAATGTACTATTATGTACTAGATACGAGCCCTTCTGTAAATACAGCCAAGAGTACAATATTTAGATATTATTGTTATACCCCCAAACACGAAGTGTACGGAGGGGGGGGGGGGGCGTCTGCCCGTGCTTACATTTGAATACTTAGGTGGCTACAGGAACAAGAGGTAGCAGTAAATACGTTTGATGTCATTCATTCCGTAAGCTCTTAAGTGGCTATTTTTACCTTACGTGGCTAAAATAACAATAGAGAGAACAATAGAGTAGCAACATAAGTATCTATATGTTAGAACGTCTGTCCGTCCGTCTGTCTGACACTAAATCTCCAAACTCCTTGGTCAGAATTTAATGATACTTCACAGAAGTACAATACCTAGTTGTGCATGGTGTTGAGTCACTAGGTCAAAGGTCACAGGGGCTCGAGAAAGTAAAATATTGCGGACGCTAAATCTCCAAAGCCCCTGGTTAGAATATAATGAAACTTCACAGAAGTAATAACTGACATGCCTAGTTGTGCATGGTCTATGTTTCGGGTCACAAGGTCAAAGGGCATAGGGGCTCGATATATTAAAATCGTGTGAGTTTTTAATCTCCACAACCCCTGGTCTCAATTTAATGATATTTTGCAGAAGTGATTAGTACCATGCCTAGTTGTGCATGGTCCATGTTTCCGGTCACTAGGTCAAGGTCACAGGGGCTCGACATAATAAAATATCTTGCGTTTTTAATTTCCAAAATCCCTGGTCAGAATTTATGTTTTCTAACAGAAGTCTAAGTTGTGAAAGTCCAATAATTAAAACATCAAGTGTTACATGAATTTTATGTAAGGTGTCAGTTGGCTGTTCGGGCGGTATTCATCACCTTTAGTGACAGTTCTAGTTATATTTGGTTTTCTGACTTTTTTTGTGAAACAAATGCGTTGCAATTAATCACAATACATGTTTTATATCAATATCAAGAAATAAATTGCATTATCATATTTGCCGGCAATGATATACCGTAATTATTAGCATATGAGCTATACTGGGCTTTAACCAATGTTAGGCATTTGCAACCTCGTTTGATCTGTATATAAATAGAACCGTGCAGTACGAAAACTACTTTTGCTTCAAGGTTTAATAAAACATGTTAGTCTTTAAAAGGAACAATCCAAGAGCCAGTTTGCATGCAGTTGATGTCAATTAGTCAAAGGTCAATTTTATTTTGAATTATAGCCCTCTTCGACTTAGAATTTGAATACGTTTTTGGTACTTGTCCGCACATCTCCTCTGAAACTAACCTGCCAATGTTGAAGAAACATGATGGCAGGGATGTTCCTTGCTTGAAGATGTTCAAATAAGAAATTAGACACATAGCATTGCCTACAAAGATGGTTGAAATCCACCATGCCTGGGTGTCACTTTATTTTACGCAGGATTATAATTATAGGATAAACTATATTATTATGTATTATTGTCTAGAACCACAAGGCATAGAGCTGAAATATTTGGAATAAAGCATTACACCAAAACGTTGAATTAAGTTTGTGTTGTTTTTTTTGTGATGAGTGTGAGGGATGGGTGGGGTGTTGGAAGGTGAAAATAGCCTGAGAAAAAGGGGGGGCTATGTGTGCGAAGACCCTACACCCTAATATCCGGGGGTGTATTTTGGTAGGTGAATAGCTGACTGCTGGGGTTGGTAGGGGGGGGGGGTGAGGGCTGCTATGGTAACCGAGGTAGGATAGGATATGATAGGAATAATTTATTTTGTAAGTTGACGTTAGGATTCTCACA
The DNA here is from genome assembly GCA_022818135.1 of Saxidomus purpurata. Taxonomy (NCBI): domain Eukaryota; kingdom Metazoa; phylum Mollusca; class Bivalvia; order Venerida; family Veneridae; genus Saxidomus; species Saxidomus purpurata. The sequence goes on from JAFMSR010000003.1 coordinate 59,894,756, forward strand.
TCAGCTTGAACTCACTTCATTATGTCTGATAGAATAGTAAACAAGTATCCGGAAACTGAATACAAGGAAGTGTGGTGCAAACACTGTCAAAGTACTGAGACTCACAAAGTAGTTTTCTATGTTTACAACTATAGCAACTACCTCGTTAGAGAGAAGCGGTTAAAGGCAAATCATTTCGACCTGCAGAAGTATATCTCTAAATCTAAGACCGATACCATACTAGACGAATATAGGATGACTAATGATGACTGGTACTTCGAAAACAAAATGAGCAGTATCAAAGGAACATCTTGTAAACATTTCTGTACCAAGTACAAAAGTGCGCAAACAAATCAGAAAAGGAGAGACGTAATATTGCAGGACAAAGACATAGTTTATCTCAGAGAGGGGAGCTTTCAGGTGCCGAAGAAATATTTGAGATTGTTGAACGTGAAAGGCACAAAAGACTTTTCGATTTTTAACAAATGTATCACCTTTCTAGGCGATAACTTTTCCAGAGCCAGAAACAACGGAAAGGAAAAGTTTATGAGGCTAGCAAAGCCTGTCAACAAGTTGCCACCAATCGCTCACGATGTGAGAATCAGTAAAAGAGCGAACGGAAAGTTTGTGCTTCAGATCCCATGCCATACACGCGTAGATCCAGCGGTAAAAATATAGACGCGGTGTGCGGCATCGATCCGGGAGGCAGAACATTTGCCACGGTGTTCGATCCAACTAACGTTAATGCGTTTCAGGTCGGTCTAAAAGAAGACAAACATTTCGTAATCAGCAAGCTGCATAAAAAGATCGACGAATCTCACGCGTATCTTCAAAACGCGGAAGAAAAGAAGCACGAACAAGAGAAGCAAAATAGAATAACTCAGTTTAAAAAGTTACATCTGAAGCTCAAAGCTTTTGTTGATGACATTCACTTGAAATTGTCGCAATTCCTTGTCAGGAATTACAAATATGTTGCTCTGGGCAAAATTGGTGCTGCCAACATTGTGAGAAAAGATAGACCGGGTCACTTGAGTAAGAAATCGAACAGGGACTTGCTGTGTTGGAGACATTTTGCTTTTCGAACCAGGTTTTCAGATCAGTTATTTTGCACTTCGGGATCCACATATAAATACGGCTTATGTCAACGACTCGAACATATATCAAGGGTGGCAGTCGTTCAAAGCATTCGTGCCTATGTTGTCTGCAATGAGTGGGGGATGCAGCTGATAGCCCACATGGACACACACATGCAATTATCCGCACAACAGCGAAGTATACATACGAAGAATTTGAAGAATTTTTGTGCAAGAACAGGATCATTCCACTGGACGATGTGTCTCGAGTTGGAAATATTAGAAGCGCTGTTAGGTATTGTACTAAAGAAGATCCCAAGGCGATGGTATCAGGTTATGACCGAGAACTATGCTCACCAAAGTGGAAGGCGTTTCACTACGCAGCCGCCGTTAACACATTTACTTGGACCCGGTACCCTGCTAAGAACATCGCAGCGCAAGATCGACGTGTATTCGAATCACTTGCGAGAGAATATATTGCTCGAAATGCTTCAGATGTCAGCACGGACTTACTTCAAAGGTCAGAGCTTAGCCTGGCTCAACGGGCGCTGGTAAAGACACTCATACAACAAGATGAACGCCAAGTCACTCACATGCGAAGATTGTGTTACTGCGCTAGAGTATACAGGACAACTCCATGAGTGTGGCAAGGACATTCAAAGACCATTTCTTTGCGTTCGATGCAAGATAGTTGAGGACAGGAAAAAGGCTACATGTGTCAAATGTGAAAGAAGATTTTTTGAATGTGATAAATGTTATACCATTCTTGACTGTGAATATCAAGAACACAATTGCCCTGAAAATTGTTTGTTGGCGATGGAACCCATTTGCGATAAATGTGAAAACTAACTCATGCCTTGTTTTCGATTTTACTTTGATTGTACATTGTTTGTTGACGCATGATTACATGTAACTCAAAAATGATTAAGATCTTAACAATGTCCAACAACCCATTTTGCCAACACCGATATCCTTTGAGGTATTCTTCAACTCGACTTCTGCACAAAGGAAACTTTGTTAAAATTTGTACACGCATAGGGTAGCTAACAATATGATATACATTGAGAAAAGACAACGGCCAATTTAGAATTCCAAGCGGAAGATGCAAATCTAGGTTGTATCTCTTGTTTTATGGTGACTGACCGATTTTATAAAATAGTGCTGAAATATTTGCTTGTCCGGAGGAGGGTGAGTACCCAGGGGAGGAGGTAGAGTTCACTACAGAAGCGGGAGAATATTCGGAAGATTGCGAATTCCAGGCTGAAGATGCAACTCTATGGCATGTCCTTTCTTCTTGAATGTAGTTGCATCTGTTTACAGTGTAGGCTTACATTGTGGAGCAAATTTTCTGTGTCTGAATGAAAACTAGAGGATATATCTCAAGGTGATCTAACATTGTTCAATGATGGAAAATTGTTTAATGATTGTTGACACAGTGCAAAATTTGTTTCATAGTACAAAGTGATTCAAGACAAAAAAAAACTCTGCTTTACAGGTACAATGTATGGTCATGTTGCGAGACCCAGGAGATTTACCCACTGACTGGAAACGGATACAGTACAAAGAGATCTTCTTTTCATTAAGGTATGATTAAATGCACTATATGGTTCATTCTCAGTTTTTGTTGTTGACATTGTGACTGCCTGATGCAAATTAAGCCAAACTGAATGGATCACAACAAAATGCTCTTGTTAAAAGAGGTCTCAACAGCAGATACAACTGATTGCTTTTTCACAAGTCCTGACAGAAAAAATCGCCTTGTGGCACACCAAAATAGAACTCAATATTCAATGTTTTGTTCATGATGTGTGGGAATAAATGATGATGATGCTTAGTCTCAAATCTGTTTTATTGTTGCCTCCAATATGCTCAGAGCACAGGTAAGTAGTGGCATGTCTCAACAGCAGTCAACTTGCTTTCTTAAATAAAAAAAACTAATACTAGAGCATAATCATGTTAAACGATTTATTGTTAAGACTCATTTTTACAAGAAAGTATACGAGACAAATTCTGTAATTGCTGTAATTCTCATTTTAGATAGATGTGTCAAAAATACAAGAATAAAGCATGACAGATAACATCGCCCTGCGGCACACCCGGAATGCAAAATCAAATGATGAATTGTTTATATACTGAAAAATGTACAGACGAGAAAAACTTGGAAAATAGTGGAGGACAAAAAAAGGCCGTATGCGTCAGTTGTGGCGAAAATACGTTTTTTGAGAGTGTTTTGCGATAATGGACACTAATTATGGGACATAATTACCCCGAAAATTGTTAAGTGGCCTATTTGTAATAAATGTGAAAATTACATCATTGTCTTGTACATACGATTTCAGTACATACGATTTTTCTACACTGTATACCACTTTACCACATAATTTGATAAATGACAAGCTAACTGCCCTAATTCAAAAGACTTTTGCCAGGGAGAATGTTACATTTCTCGCCTGCAATTTCGATAAAGCTTTTTTTACTAGCTGTATTGTTAAACATTATACTATGTGGACCTGTGACGAAGTTTGTAAAGCCCTTTCCTTTTTATTGAACAACATTTATATAAGGTTTGGGAATGCAGTTTTCAGACAAGTAATCGGTATTCCCATGGGAACAAATTGTGCACCCCTTGTCGCAGATTTGTTTTTATATTGTTATGAAAGAGACTTTATGTTGAGTCTTTCTCCAGACACGCAGGCAGACATTATCACTGCTTTTAATAATACATCACGCTATCTGGATGATATTCTTAATATGGATAACCCGTTTTTTTGGTCAATTGGTGGACACTATTTATCCCCGGGAACTCCAGTTAATTAAAACTAACAATTTGGATACTAGTGCTTCATTTTTAGATTTACATCTCTCTATTTATAACAATATTATACATACCAAAATTTATGACAAGAGGGATGATTTTAATTTTAGTATTGTAAATTTCCCCCATTTGGATGGGGATGTACCTCATGCTACATCTTATGGGGTATACATTTCTCAGTTAATTCGGTTTGCCAGAGCGTGTAGTTATGTTGAGGATTTCAATGAACGTAATCAATATATTACAAATAAACTTCTTCAACAGGGCTACCGTTATTACAAATTGCGTAAATATTTTGCTAAATTTTACTATCGTAATTCTGATTTGGTTTTGAAATTCAATAGTAATCTAAAGACTCTTCTGCGAGAAGGTATTTCAAAACCCGATTTTTATGGGGATGTGGTTTACAAACTTCGTAAGATTTTGGGTCATGGCAATTTTCCAACTGTATTTGCTAAAATTATAAAACGTTTTGTTAAAAGAGGTTACGACCCAACTGTTTTGAGACACACCGCATGTTTGGTGTTCAACCCGTTTACAGTTGGACGCTATGCTTCCCTCTTTGATTGTGTCTGACGGAAGAGGGGGAGGACTCTGTGATGGGCAGTTTTTAAATCCCACTGGGACGAAACTGTTTTGATTTCTGTCCTCTGGCCTGTTTCGTCGGGCCCTTAAGGGTGTTTCTCTTGGTGCTCTGCCTTCTGCAAAGGCATTGAGTACATACGTTTTTTGGTTCTCAAGGTTTGCTTTTTATATATTTATACACGAGCATTTTTGTGTTTTACATACCATGCCTTTTGTTTCCATTGCGTGTGTTAGAGATTCACCTAGCAGGGATTACTTTTATTTACACTGTCCTGTGACTTTGGAACATGGTGGGGGTAAGAGTGAGGTTGGGTGCGCACCATAAACCGGTTTAAGCTCCCCAGTGGTGTTTTTGCCACTGACCGTTCCAAGGCGGTGCCCCACTGTGTTCCTTTAATTGTTCGTTTTGTCCTCGTGTGTTTGCTTTGTATGATAGTGTGTGTTGGTAGTGTATATGTGTGTGTGTACATGATTGTGTGTGTGTTTCGTGCGTGTGTGCGTGTGTGTGTGTGTGTGTGTGTGTGTGTTGGTGGTGTGCACTTGTGGGTGCTGTGGAGTTCGTTTTGGGGAGGCTGGGTTTTTGGTACGTGGCATTCCCTGTTTGATATTATTTTTGTTTTTTTGTTATTCCCTTTTCACGATTCGCCTTATGTTTGACTTGCCAGATGAAAAAGTTTGCAAGTTGGCAACAAATTGAAATTCACACAAAGGTTGAGCGTCCAAATGGGGATGCAAGGTGTGGATTGAAAGGAATGAAAAATTCCACAGGGCAAAAATACAATATCTGCCTCTGTGTAAAAGCTTCAAACATTTTTAGAGTCAATTCGACAAGACAGAGTAAATCAAAACAAAAATAATATCAAACAGGGAATGTCACGTACCAAAAACGCAGCCTCCCCAAAACGAGCCCCACAGCACCCAGAAGTGCACACCACCAACACACACACACACACACACAACACACACACACACACAATCATATACACACACACACACACTACCAACACACACTAGCATACAAAGCAAACACACGAGGACAAAACGAACAATTAAAGGAACACAGTGGGGCACCGCCTTGGAACGGTCAGTGGCAAAAACACCACTGGGGAGCTTAAACCGGTTTATGGTGCGCACCCAACCTCACTCTTACCCCCACCATGTTCCAAAGTCACAGGACAGTGTAAATAAAAGTAATCCCTGCTAGGTGAATCTCTAACACACGCAATGGAAACAAAAGGCATGGTATGTAAAACACAAAAATGCTCGTGTATAAATATATAAAAAGCAAACCTTGAGAACCAAAAAACGTATGTACTCAATGCCTTTGCAGAAGGCAGAGCACCAAGAGAAACACCCTTAAGGGCCCGACGAAACAGGCCAGAGGACAGAAATCAAAACAGTTTCGTCCCAGTGGGATTTAAAAACTGCCCATCACAGAGTCCTCCCACCATACAATTTCAACCATACCTTAGCAAGAGCTCAACGGCAAGAAAGTCAAGGTATGTTTGCAATGTTATTCATGATGATGTTTATGTTTGCAATGTTATTCATGATGATGGAACTGACCGTTCCAAGGCGGTGCCCCACTGTGTTCCTTTAATTGTTCGTTTTGTCCTCGTGTGTTTGCTTTGTATGCTAGTGTGTGTTGGTAGTGTATATGTGTGTGTGTACATGATTGTGTGTGTGTGTCGTGTGTGTGTGCGTGTGTGTGTGTGTGTGTGTGGTGGTGGTGTGCACTTCTGGGTGCTGTGGGGCTCGTTTTGGGGAGGCTGGGTTTTTGGTACGTGGCGTTCCCTGTTTGATATTATTTTTGTTTTTAGATGATCATTATAGTTACTAGTACTTGATATATATGTGATTGCATTATTGAGTTTTACTTATGTTCTGGGTTTTTTTTTGCAGATGTCATTTCACTGTGAAAACTGCCGGAGTACTATGGACAATTTCAGGAGTGTGCCAGTGTTAAGTGTGGAGAAAAGACATGTTTTGAATGCGCGGAATGCTATGCAATTCTTGATAGTGACTATGTGGAACATAAAATGCCCTGAACATTGTTTGGTGGCCATGGAGTCTATTTGCAGTAAAAGTGAAAATTAAATCATTGTCTCGTTATTCCCTAAATCTTTAGATACCCAAATCTACTATACGTGCCCGGTTGAAGAAAGAGGGCAACATTACAGTTTGGGGCCTTACAGCGAATAAGTATAAGGTTTCAGCAGTAAGCAGAAATCTTTCGATACCCAAATCTACTATACGTGCCCGGTTGAAGAAAGAGGGCAACTTTACAGTTTGGGGCCTTACAGCGAATAAGTATAAGGTTTCAGCAGTAAGCAGAATTCCTTTTACTACTATCTAAGATGTCTAATATAAGACATGAAAGAGTTTGTGGTTGATTTGGTATTCAGTAAATATAAACTGAACAACGTTGTATCTAAGACCAATATCCAGTAACCATTGATAACGATTCGACACACGTGGCACTTTCTCAACGAAGATGCACAAAAGGGACAAGAAAACATAATCACCATACTTTATTGTTCAATTTGCAATGACGAGAAGAAAGATGATTACGAGTTTGAGAAATTCGCGTTCATGACATTTAAACACATTAAAAAGGCACTCACTACATCTAGTAGATTAAATTCTCGAAACATAGATTGTTTTGTTCAATGGACGCAAAATGATAAATAAATGCAATTTCAAAGAAGAACCTATGGTGAAAAAATGTCTCATTTACAATAATCAATCAATCATCATAGAGGCTCCCTGTAATAAATGTATGACATCCACCCATTAATTATACAACACAACTCTACATAGATTATTGAATGGTTTTACGGTGCTTCAGTATATTTTAAACCGCTAATTTTATCGATAATGACTGGGAATGCATAGCTGAAACTTTAAGGCTAAGTTATAATACTTCCAAAGATTCTATTAGTTATATCCCCCAAAGGGTTATTTGGTCGACATCAGTTATAGGGTGTGCCCCTTTAAAAGAAAAGTTTCTGCGTTTGTTGAAAATCATGTACGACCACCCGAAACATGTTTCTGTTACAGTAGCAATGATGACATCAGAATATGACATCACCAACAACAATGTTGGTTTGATATAATTCTTTTGGTTTAAAGACACCGCAACATTGAATTTGCGATATTTAATTTTAAGGCATCAATATAATAGGGTTTACGGTATTACAACTATCTTAAATAAGGAATTGAGCAACAGAAAGCTCTCAAGTCTTTTTTTCAACGAATTGGTCAAAAAGTCGACTCCAACAACAAATAAAAGACAATTACAATACGGGAAAACCGCCAGCAAATTGTTTCGCAGACATTATTTCAGAAATTGGCACATACAACGATAATATACTATGTTAAAACTATGTTAAAACGCAATCAATGTCTTTCTTGTTCTTGTTACATTTTCACAAGTTTCCCCGATCAACATTTACAATAGCGTTGCTTTCCTAAATAATGAACATCATGGGTCAGTCTCATCTCTAGGATCCGATATAATTCTTTCGGTTTAAAGACACCGCAACATTGGATTTGCGATATTTCAAATAAGGGCCGATATTTTGGGTTTTCTTTCCGACAAATCGTGTCAGATTTATTCCCTCTTTAAGAATACATGATTACCCCCATTGAATAGTGATGTCATAGACCCAAAGATACTGGACTCGTTTGAACTTGTTTTCTATTTATAGATTTATTTAACGCTCACGCGACAATGATGACGTCAGGTTATGACATCCTCAACAGCAATGTGGGTTCGATATAATTCTTTTGGTTTAAAGATACTGCAACATTGGATTTGCAATATTTCAAATAAGGGCCGATAATTTGGTATTTTTTCGACAGATCGTGACAGATTTAAGTCCCCTTTAAGAATCCACCTCGAATAGTGACGTCATAGACCCAAAGATATTGCACTGGTTCAAACTTGTTTTCTATTTATAGATTTATGTAACGCTTACGCTACAACGATGACGCGACAACGATGACGTCAGAGTATGACAAAATGATTCACTTTCCGATTGGTCCATTTTTAATTTATTCCTAAATTTTATTAGTTTAATCTAGCATCTATTTTAGAAAGATGAACTAGCGACAGCTATATATACCAGCAAACGACTTTATTGGAAATCGTGTCAGATTTATGTCCCCTTTAGGAATATCTCAAATTGGCTCATATCACGACAATAAACGACAATAAACATTGTGAAATACCATCAACGGATACCTAAAGGATCAAACCCTCTCTACCCCGATTCAATCTAGTAGTTTCACATTAGCCAGATAAATCAAAGAAAAAGACCCAAATACATGCATGATGAAGGAATCGGAAAAAATATTACGCTAATTGTATTTGTATTTTTATTTCCACTCACAAACAGTCTTTCTTGTTCTTGTTACATTTTCACAAGTTTCCCTGATCAACATTTACAATAGCAACATATACAAATTGTGAACGACAATCTCGCCTACGATACTTCACTTCACTTCTCCTATACCCGAAGGACCAAACTCACTCTAGCCCGATTTCATGTAGTAGTATTATGTAGTGGACCTCTATGAAGATTTATTAAACCTTTCTTCTATTGATGACATTGTAGTATATGCAATGGTAACCAGGTTAGCGATATATGTCCATCCTGACCCTCTTGTATTTACAAGATGTGAGAAAATATGCTCGATGTGATACTTGCAGCTCTTGTTCTGACAACCACTGCATTTTTGTGTGGTTTGGACATTGGGTAATTTATTGTGTCATATATGCTGTACGGGGAAGATAACCGCTGGCTGTGTCTAATAGACATGCTTGTTGGGTTAAGTATTTATAAGGTAAGGTATATCAAATGTACAAAATATATAAAGGATAGCATGTATTTACTTTACTTTAATAAAATGACTGATAGTTGAGTTATGAAAGTGTTAGACTATTGAAAACCCAAAAGTATGTTCTGCTCCTGAACAAGATTTTTGATATTATTTTTGTTTTTTTTCCTACATATTGTCGTGGGTACCTCATTGCGTGTACTGATAACATATCCACAATATCCTTAATTAAACAACAGATCATATATCTGATTAATGTAAGTTACTTTTTTTGAATGCCATAATACATATAGAAGTCAGTTTCCAAATCAAAAATAATATCAAACAGGGAATGCCACGTACCAAAAACGCAGCCTCCCCAAAACGAACCCCACAGCACCCAGAAGTGCACACCACCAACACACAAACACACACACACGCACACACAAACGACACACGCACACAATCATGTACACACACACATATACACTACCAACACACACTAGCATACAAAGCAAACACACGAGGACAAAACGAACAATTAAAGGAACACAGTGGGGCACCGCCTTGGAACGGTCAGTGGCAAAAACACCACTGGGGAGCTTAAACCGGTTTATGGTGCGCACCCAACCTCACTCTTACCCCCACCATGTTCCAAAGTCACAGGACAGTGTAAATAAAAGTAATCCCTGCTAGGTGAATCTCTAACACACGCAATGGAAACAAAAGGCATGGTATGTAAAACACAAAAATGCTCGTGTATAAATATATAAAAAGCAAACCTTGAGAACCAAAAAAACGTATGTACTCAATGCCTTTGCAGAAGGCAGAGCACCAAGAGAAACACCCTTAAGGGCCCGACGAAACAGGCCAGAGGACAGAAATCAAAACAGTTTCGTCCCAGTGGGATTTAAAAACTGCCCATCACAGAGTCCTCCCCCTCTTCCGTCAGACACAATCAAAGAGGGAAGCATAGCGTCCAACTGTAAACGGGTTGAACACCAAACATGCGGTGTGTCTCAAAACAGTTGGGTCGTAACCTCTTTTAACAAAACGTTTTATAATTTTAGCAAATACAGTTGGAAAATTGCCATGACCCAAAATCTTACGAAGTTTGTAAACCACATCCCCATAAAAATCGGGTTTTGAAATACCTTCTCGCAGAAGAGTCTTTAGATTACTATTGAATTTCAAAACCAAATCAGAATTACGATAGTAAAATTTAGCAAAATATTTACGCAATTTGTAATAACGGTAGCCCTGTTGAAGAAGTTTATTTGTAATATATTGATTACGTTCATTGAAATCCTCAACATAACTACACGCTCTGGCAAACCGAATTAACTGAGAAATGTATACCCCATATGATGTAGCATGAGGTACATCCCCATCCAAATGGGGGAAATTTACAATACTAAAATTAAAATCATCCCTCTTGTCATAAATTTTGGTATGTATAATATTGTTATAAATAGAGAGATGTAAATCTAAAAATGAAGCACCAGTATCCAAATTGTTAGTTTTAATTAACTGGAGTTCCTGGGGATAAATAGTGTCCACCAATTGACCAAAAAACGGGTTATCCATATTAAGAATATCATCCAGATATTGTGATGTATTATTAAAAGCAGTGATAATGTCTGCCTGCGTGTCTGGAGAAAGACTCAACATAAAGTCTCTTTCATAACAATATAAAAACAAATCTGCGACAAGGGGTGCACAATTTGTTCCCATGGGAATACCGATTACTTGTCTGAAAACTGCATTCCCAAACCTTATATAAATGTTGTTCAATAAAAAGGAAAGGGCTTTACAAACTTCGTCACAGGTCCACATAGTATAATGTTTAACAATACAGCTAGTAAAAAAAGCTTTATCGAAATTGCAGGCGAGAAATGTAACATTCTCCCTGGCAAAAGTCTTTTGAATTAGGGAAGTTAGCTTGTCATTTATCAAATTATGTGGTAAAGTGGTATACAGTGTAGAAAAATCGTATGTACTGACTGAAGTTACTTTGTAATTATTAACTTTAAACTTATCCAGGATTTCGCCAGAATTTTTGATCGACCAAAATAAATGTTTACCAGAGTTTTCGTATACTTTATCACAATATCTTTTCACGTGGGCTTTTATAGCAGTTAGGCAAGATGTTAATAGTTTTGAAATATTTGTAGTGGTACAAGAGCTTGAATTAGCGATGAAACGAGATTTATATGGTTGTTTATGTAATTTAGGAATCCAGTACATAGTAGGAAGTTTAATATGTTGATCATCTATACGAACTTTCAAATTAGAAACTTCACTGATGTGATCAGTGACCACATTTTGTTCAACGGAAGGACTCAATATATAAGCTTTAGTGCTATTTAGTTCGTTTTGTAAAACATTAATATAATGTAGGCGTCAAATGATGATAATATTGTTGGCCGCCTTGTCTGCTGGAACTAAGACATACTTAGAATGAAATTCTAGGATTTCCTTTTTCAGATGTCTTAAAGTAAACTTGGGTTTTGATGGAAGTAGGTGTTCATTTGTTTGGTAAAATTTTATACGAGAATCGACAATGTTAAAAATACTTCGTTTCCAAGACGTTAATGCATTTGGATCAGCATTCTCACGACGACACCATTTAACACAAAAAGTTTCGATGGATTCCGCAATATGACCACGACAAGCATACACCATACACATATGTGCTGCTATACATCAAATGTGTATTTTAATTCACAGTGTTACAGGACATCAAGCCGATAAATGTTACCCAGCAAGTTTCAGTCACATTTTCAAGAACATGGGTTTATAATAATTACTACATGTCTATTGTTTCTGTCATGTATTCTATATACTTTTACTTCCCTTGTTCTCTGAAACTTTCTTTCAGAATTTGATTTAAGTTGAAACTATTATCATTATTATGGGGTCATCTAGGGTCAAAAACTAGGTCATGGGGTCAAATGATAGAAAAACCTTGTGTATGTAATAGAGGTTGCATTTTTCATAGTATTTTCATTAAACATGGTCCATATAATTGCCTTGATAAAATCTAGGTCGATTTCGAACATGGGTTATCTAAGGTCAAACACTAGATCATAGGGTCAAATCATAGAAAAGCCTTGTGTATGCTATAGAGGTTACATTTTTCATTTGATCTTCATGAAACTTGGTTAGTATGATTTCCTTGATATAATCCAGGTTAATAAGAACACATGTCATTTAGGGTCAAAAACTAGGACACGAGGCCAAATTATAGAAAGACCTTGTGTATTTGCATTTTTCATTGTATTTTCATGAAACTTAGTCAGTATGATTGCATTGATAATCCAGGTCAAGTTTGAACATGGGTCATCTAGGGTCAAAAACAAGATCATGTGGTCAAACTATAAAAAGCCTTGTATAGAGGTAGCATTTTTCATTGGCCCTTCATGAAACTTTGTCATGAGGTCAAATCATAGAAAACCCTTGTGTATGCAATAGAGGTTGCATTTACATTGGATTCTGATGAAACTTGGTCAGTATGATTGTTTTGATAAAATCTAAAACGAGTTTGAACATTGATTATCTAGGGTAAAAAATAATGTAACGGGGTCAAATCATAGAAAAATCTCGTGTATGCTATAGAGGTTGCATTTTTCATTCTATCTTCATGAAATTTTGTCAGTATGATTGGCTTGGTGAAATTTATGTCGTGTATGAATATAGGTATCTGAGGTCAAAACCTAGGTCACCCGGTTAAAAAAGCGTTATGAATACCATACGGGTGACATTTACAACCCAATCATCATGTTAATTGGTCAAACGTTTTGCCTTGGCAAGGTTAAACATATTTGTGTTTATGATATATAGTTTATGGTGGAAGTTTGGTCGCATATTGTCGTAAGTCACAGGTGAGCAACACAGCGCCATCTTGGCCCTCTTGTTACCAAAAGTATGGTTGTTTGAATGTTTTGCTTATGAATCCTGTACTGAAACTTAAACATTCTTTTCATGTGAGAGTGGCTTTCAAAGTTTTAATACATTTGGCACAAATTTCATCAGGAGCAATTGATTAGACTTGCAAATATATACAAGGTTTTTTTCGTTTCAAGCCAAACCCCAATTATTGTCATATGTCTGACATGAACAATTTACAGAATACATGTCTGTTGCCATAATCTCATCAAATAATGAAAAAGGAAAAATTAATAATTCTTACTGTGTACCAGTGTGTAATTGCCTTGAACTGTTTAAAAATTCTAAAGAAATCAAGATGATAACAGGAACATTCTATATATTTAATATAAGATACTTGAGTAAATGTACTTTAATAGTAAGTCTATAGCTTTAACATGTGGTATTCAATCGTGTTCTTCATAAGATTAATACATTTTAGTTTGTGGTATGTTGTAAGTATATTAAAATATGCACTTCGAATTACAGAGCGTACATAGGATGAACAATATCTTTTGCTTCTCATGATACTCTATACATGATTATATCAATACAGGGTCGAGGTTTTAACAATATACTTCTATTCTTTCAAATCCGTATTCCATGTGACCGGTATTTAAACTAATTCCGGCAGATCACACCCCCTGATCACACTGCCCTACGTGTCACCGGATTTCATCACACCGGGTTGAATATTTCTTACTTCTTCGATCTAATCACTTTCCAGCCCACTTCCAATTTATTGAAAGAACGAGTAACTGACACGAAATTTGCATACTTGTTACATCAAATCAATCTGATACAGATTATAGAAGATTATTAATCCGATAAAAAGCAGAAATTTCAATCCTTCTTCAAACTGAAGTTACGACACTTTACCTTCCCTGAATCATCGTCTGAACACGGAATGCGAAAAAAACACCACAAATACCAAAAATTACCCGCTTACACGTTTTAATCGCAATAAAAGGAGTTTCTTTTCACCTTTAACTGAGCGTTTGCCGTCTGACGGCCATTTTTTCTCTCAATTCTAAGAAAATTATTAAGACTTAAGATAGGGGTGGGGGTACCTGTCTTAGATTTTAAGAGAAAAAATACCTAGTTCTGATAAAAAAAAATTAAAAAGCCAAATTTTAGTCTTAGAAAAAGTCTTTGTGAAAATATTATCTAAGACAAAACTTTAAATAATATTGCCAAAATCTTAGATAATATTGATTTGTAAGAAAAAAAATTTAAGATTCTTTATGAATACGGCCCCAGTGCTACCAAGTTCAACAGTGAATGTTCTTCCAAGACACTTGGCCCCAGACGCATCTATATATTCAGCATATCTTTTGACATTTATACACAGTCATGTATATGCATTTCTTCTGTCAGAATTACTAGAAAATAACTACCCGATCCGTACATGCACCAGTCGTGTACCACATATGTGCCAACATTTAGATTAGTAGTACATCAAGTGTCCTTGTCTGTTAATAATGTGGTACAACTGAATGAGGAACTGATTTCCAGGAACCATGATCGTTCTTTTTAGTTTTACTGATATCGTTCCATACAGAAGTACATGGCGCGTTACAGCCCCTTGGGTAACGCGTCATGTACCTGTGGTTGTGCATGTTATTACAAACGCCCCACGAAGTCCTTTTTGACATAGGAAGTGTGCCAGTTAAGGATACATCTCTCTTGCGTTACAAATGTGTCGTTCCATTGTCTATCATAGACCTGGGACGAGTACTCGAGTATCCGGGTACTAAATTCAGTATATAACTAGAGATAAAAACTGTTTCGATCTCGTTAAAACAATAAACAAATCTACATCGACAGTAAAAAATATAGCCGTGCGTCCAACCTAGTTGACGCACTAAAATTATAGAAAAGGCAAATAATTTTAGAAAGGTGCAAACACGTGAAAAATTTGACACCGGAATAAATATTTTCCATTCGCGGCCGTTTGAATAAAAAGATTGTTAATGATCTTTCATGTTTTCAGTAATTATTAAGGTAGTGGATGTGTAATGAGTACTTCCTGTTTAAGGATCATTTGGAATACTTTGGATTTTATAGCTGTACCTATTTTGTACTGTGGCGCAGTGGTTAGAGCGTCTGCTTTGAGATCAGGAGGTCCCGAGTTCAATCCCCGAAGGAGCCAAAACTTTTTTTCGTTATTTTTTCTTTTTTAGTTATCAAACTGAATAACATGAAAAATTAAGCCATTTTACAAGATTTGAAAACTGTATCTTAATTTTCCTTGATTTTATCAAGCTGTACAGTTACTTGAAAATACAAAAATTGACCGTGCTCATTTTTAAAAGTTGAATATTTCAAAAAGTAGACGGTAAAACATTTTTATTTTTTCTTATATTTCAATTCATATACTACATATAAAAGTTTTATAATCAATAGTGATGGCCCTACTCCCAATCTTTTGCTACAGTCGTGTATATGTACACGTGTGATATGTCTCGTGGCAAAATTAGGCAAATTGTATACCTAGTTTTTGGCATTATTGCATATTTTTTGTTACACATGTTAAGCTTGTAGAATTATAATTCATGTTTTGTAATTCTACATTGCTTGCAGTACTTTTTGAACCTGGAAAAAAATTTAAATGTAAATAGATACTTGCAAACATACCTATTTTAACTGTTATGGTACTTTTTAATATGGTCAGTATTTCTAAAGTGGGGGTAGGGCAACAAAAAACGGAATTAATTTTTAATTAAACGGTGAAATGTCTTTAAATTTTGCACACTAGTCGGTTAACAAATGTAGATCATATAAATATTAAGTCTAATGTGTTTTGGAATAAAGTCCATTAGACCCCCACTACCTTAAGAAGAGTCGTCATTTTGACAGAGCGTGCGATACATGCTGATCGGTAATAAGACATGCAAACTTCATAACCCGAGGGTGACTTAATTAACAGTCATGATTAATCCAGTGTGTGCAAATTATTATGTTATTGTTTTCATTCAGGATGCAAACAAGTCAATGCAACTGACTGTTCAAGACTGATTTCTGAAGTAATGACAATGTGTACTAGGGTAATACAGTACCAATACATGGGATCTCGATTATAATGTCTCATTGGGCAACCCCTGAATTACAAGTTCGGTACGTTACAAATAAACAAAGGATAGCTGCAGGAAAAGTGTAACCCCACGTCTGTTTTGAAACATACAGAAACGGGTTTATGTTTTACCTTTAATTGAGTGCACTAGATTATTTTAAGTACACATTCGTCTGAAAAGGTTCGTTGTAATTCATTTTATGCGTATTGTTGATTTTACTTCAAAACGACATGAAGATGTGTTGCGTTGGTAATGATGTAACGGGCACGGAAATCGTTAATCGGACGATCCAAGATCAAGTTTAAGAATAGGGGCAACACCGACAGGTGTGCGTAAAGACATATCCGATAACGATCGAAGAAAAAACCATTGTAGGTACATAAATACAGCAGACGTCCAGTATTTTCGGGTGAGGGGAGCATTTGAATTGACATGTATGACAAAATAACAGAAACAGTAATCTGGCTCATAAATAACGAAAACACAGGTTTCATCTTAGACTTGTCCAGAAAGCAGTTGTTATTGTACGAGTTAAATGGTCACGCCTTATATTAAAAAATGCAGAATTATTAGATATCAAGTATACAAGAGACTGTTATAACCAAAAGACACATATATACAAATGAGCGCACGGTCACTTTTTTTAGATATAAGTCGTCACTTTCTATTACAATCGAACAAAACAGACCAGAGAAGTTGACACATTATAATCTTAAAAAAGAAATAATTGATTTTCCTCTCCATTCTTCAACATATCCCTTTTTTAAAGTAGAATGATCATATTGATCAAGAAACAATACTTATTTTGAAGTAGGATACTGATTTAAAAATATATGTGGTTTTTTTTAACTTTTGAAATTTCCCGCTTAAAAATATCAAAAAAGAGAGTTGTCGTTCGTTATCAGCTCATGTTTTGATATTTTATTCCTAATATTTCTGCAACGAAAAGTCACTAAATAAGTTTGATAAATACTGACATGAATGTATAACACAGTGTTTCAGTTTTATTTCTTTATTCACAAAATTTTAGAAATATTTCTTGTCATCAATTTTGACCAATCAGCTGCAAGGTTACAAAAAGTAATTTGCCCGGAACAGTTTAAACCAACATGTCAGCGTTTTAAAGGAAAAGCACATGTATGCTCGAAAATGAAGGAATTATAAAGTGTGTGTACATTTAGTGAGGAAAATTCCGGTTTATTTCTTTATTCATAAAATTTTGCAAATATTTCGTGTCATTAATTTTTAGTAGTTTTAAATAGTTTTTTTCATTTGCTGAGTTGATTTATGAAGGCGATTTGATTTGTGCATTACATCATATGTGCAGACCTTCTCTTTATATATAGTATATACCGGCATGGGGGTGTAATGAGTCTTGTACCTGTGTATCAAACGATGGATGTGGAAGTAGAAGTAAGAGTTTAACTATTTTTCTATCAAATAATACGTCTGCTATGTATCGGTGTGGTAGACTCGGTCAATTTGGGTCATGGATGTTTACGAGTTTTAACCTTTATGTCATTTCATCGCAACATCCCTAAAAAGGAGACGAGTGCTAATTCACTTTTGAATGATTCAAGTACATGAACGATATATCATAACTTAGTTGCGCAAATTCTACATTGAAAGTCATTAAGGCTAAATATACCCCAAACCGCCACTATATACAGCAGACAATGTAAATGTGACATGACCATCAAATATCAAAGATCAAACAAGAAGTACTGTAGTGTATGATTATTTCTGTTCACTTGGTAAACATTGATACATATTTTTAACTTGCAAATGAATAAAAAAATATCTGTTCGATTTGCGGGTTACCCAGTTAATTTATGTAATGTAGATAGTTTGTAATTAATCATACGCTGGCTCCGTGGCACAATCGGCTGCAAACCGATGAAGGCCGTAAACCTTTCCTTCTAGGAGTTGTTGGTTTGATACCTGGTAGGGCGTTTGTATTCCCTAACTTCATTTACTGTATTTGTAACCCTAACCCTATTTTTACGTTGCGCAAGCTTTTCCTTATGATTGTGTTTTTGTGGACATCAAAGTTTAATGAGCTGAACCTAGTTAATACCATTTTATAGCTCATAGAATATAATTTAGAAGTAGTTGATAAAATTATATTGAATGTTGGCGCATAACATAAACTGGGTCCTAGGACACAGACATAAATGAGAGAGTTTTTCACTGATATAATTCACTGATTTCAATCACATTTTGTCGTTCGTTAAATCAAAAGTTCAAGTTAATAGATACAAAATTTTTGCGATATGGCCAAACACGCCATGATAACACAGGTTAACCAAATAACCATTTAGTTCGGGGATGTAAGATTTTCATTTTCTGTGGTATTTTCAGCTCATCTGTTCTAAAACAAATGTTCACGACATTGGCTACAGACACCTCTGAAAGTTTAGAAAGTGATGATGATTTAGAAAAAGCAGGCAATTTGGATGTTTAGGTATAACTTTGCCTTAACTTTAATTACAAGTTTATATTAATTTCACCTTCTAAGCGAAAAAGACTAAGTGTCCATACCGGTACGTATGTGACGGATTATTTCAGTACACGAGTGACTCGTTTTAAAAGTGCCACCTTCAACTTCAATTAGACGAACATTCGCTGAATAGTCGAATTTAGCATAATTCATGTATACGGTATGTTATTTAATCCAAGGGACAAAACTAAATGGGTAAATATATTGCGTTTATTTTTAACACTTTCACTGCCAGGTACGTCATTAACTAGGAAACCAAGTGCACCAGGGGCATTCTTTCAAATAAACTCGGGTGCTAAATCCTTGAAGGATAAAATCCGAACATAGCCAAATAGCACTGAAAGCAGATGGCTGCGTATATCATGAAGGTGTTGAGGTGCCTCGCAGTGTAAGTGTTAGAATACACAACATTGTTTTATTAAGCATGATAATGTCTCATATTATACCAATAAAAGTATGATGTAATTTCGAGAAACTATTTAAACAAGTCTTATTTGTTGCAAAGTAGTGTAGAATACTGGCTGACAAATACCGTATCACATCTAAGGCCTTGGTGGTTTAAGTCACCAGTTTCAAAGGTATTTTATCGTGGCTGTTGGGATCTCAGCAAGCCAAACATATTCAATCACCTTTTATCTATATTTACAAACTGATTTTCTACAAATAAAGCTGTTTTGATTCATACCAAAAACCTTCATTATCCGAGATATTTCTTTCAATGCAATAATTTTGCTCGACGTTTTATGATACATAGGGATCGCTTTGTCCGCCCGTTCTGTTCGTCCGTCCGTCTGTCACAAAAATATAACGTTGGCTATAACATTGCCATTTCTTAAGATTTCTTCTTCAAACTTATAAATTGTATTGCTTATGACAAAAGGGTCATGATGTTGCCACATTTTGAAGGTCAAGGGACATATTTCACAGAGTGATGCCCCTTTTTGTACATATAATTTGTCACAAAATTATTGGTTATTCTGACAAAGTGAAAGAGTGCGACACAATTGTTCTACTGCACACCAGTCTAGTGGAATGTTCCCGTTGCTAGGCAACCAGGCTCATCAATCATAGAGACATATCCTGTTGAATATCTTTCTCTATATACATGTTAAATATTGCTTGGCTTTTGCAATTAAAAATAAAATACTCAATATGGTTAATTTTCAAAAACATGGATTCAAACGACCGTTACGATGTCAAAATTACCACGACGTCAAATACCGTTAGATCTACATCAAAACCTATGTCAAGCAAAACGTCATATTTCAATCAACAATTTATATTTTGCGATAATTATTTAGATTATTTGTTTCTAAAGGATTGAACTTGATGAAAATGTAAACTCGAAATCAAAAATTTAGTCATTAGGACAGGTTTTTTCCGTGAATATAATTTTATATAAGTAAAAAAGATGTGCAGGAATAAGTACACAAAATAATGACGTTATAAATGATTGTTTAGTTTTGTGTTATATCAGTGATATAACGTCACTTATATATCCTAACTGAAATATAAAAACCATGAAATTTGTAAAAAAAAAAATTAATATCAAGAGTTATTTTTAGACATTTTTTGAAGGTTTTATTTGTTTCAGCTAGCTTACATTTATCTTCAGTTCGTTTCTCCAGTTGTGGTCCGCCTCTATAAAAGATCAAAATTTTCTGGCATGACCACGTTTCTTGTTCATTGTTGTGGAGTATTAATATTTAATTTTGAAATAAATTTAAGCATAAGGCTTTGGATCTCATTACTTTCTTTTGCCTATCTGGTTTTGTCTGTTATGTTGCCTGTTCAGTATTGTTTTCATAGCATCTGCGAAAGTCTTTGTATGTATTTGTGTGGATTCTTTGTATAAATTACTTCTCTTAAAAATGGATTATTGTTTTTATATTTTTGATTAGAATCTACTTCGTAAGAATTCTTGGGGTGGATTTTTAATTCACACAATTGAACAAAGCTGGGATAAAGAAGTAGTTTTCCTAGCTACATCTTTTGATTATTCAAGCAGTTGTATATTACAGATCAGGTAAATCCAGGTTTTCCCTTGTCCCAATCCCCTTGGCATCTCCATCAATATCAGTTATTAATTAATTTGGTTATTAATACATTTGATAAACTTCCTTTAATCCAAATCTTGTTTACAATTAATAACGGTTACTGTCTTGAAGTAATTCATGATTCTACTTCAGTAATGTCTGTCCTAAATTATTGGTGTGCAATAATTTGCTTTTGCGTTTAGTTGCTTTTGTATGTTTTTATATGCTTTTTGCTTATTCTTATTTTATTGTATTTGTTGGACACCCTTTTATCACTTTGACTTAAGGACTTACAAAGGAAATATTGATTAATATAAATATGGAAACTACTTGCATATTATTTCCTTGTGACCACCCTCAGAGAGATATGGGAATGTATACATAAAATATTCCAACGGTCACACTAATATAAGGAACATAATTATCCTTGCTACAAATTGCATGTATAGTCCTATTTCAAGTATGTCTTTTCGCAATAAGTACAAACGTGTACAATCCTAGTACAAATTCGGTATGTGAGCTCAACTCAGGCTAAAAGGCCTATTTCTATTTACAATAAGGTTTAAGCAGACTTTCCTTAAAACGCATAGTCTTAATTAACAAATATGTTTTTGAGTACGAAGCATCCGTCATATAACCGTACAATTCCTAGTTAATGTAATAACAAGTCCATTCTTAAAAAACAAAGCACTGAGAGAACTGTAGCACTGAGAGTACTGTTGGAAAGCGAAGCGATACATGTTTGTGATATATGTCAACTACAATTATATGGTTTTGTCAGTACAAAATTTGAATTGGTCTGCATAAGATAAGTGTTGTACAATTCAAAGTTGTTCACACTATTTTCTATTTATAAAGCGCGAAGTGTTTCATTTACGTTGTTTAAAAAACCTTTTGAACCCTGACCATTGATCTACATACGCCCAAAACAAAGACCATTCATCATATAAAGTATAAAGAGTGTATGTAATTTTAATCTGAAGTTATTGAGCGGAAGCGTTTTTCAAAATTCGGACCACCGTGATCTTGATCTTTTTCTTCTGACTCAAAAACAATAGAGATCATTTTCTAAATATTACACATAATCCTATAAAATTTGAAGACTGTGGTTCATATTAATCTCAAATTTTGTTACACCGACAACACTTTTTATGAACATACTTCACACATAACCTGTTCTATATTACAAATAAAGCCGGACTATAGGATACGAAGCACTATGGATACCAATAAGGCTTACCGTGATATTGGTGTGATATTTGTAGTCGGGGGCATCTTGTACCTTTTTATGGCAACCAAAGTGGAAATAAGGACCAACGTACAAGGTGTGTATGTTTCATGTTGATAAATTTTAAAATTGGTTGAATATATTCAAAGCCGTGCTGGACATGTAGTTGGTATTAATTACGTTCTTAAAGCGTGTACAATCCCCGTATGTCATACATGTACTATGTTTTACCATAAATCAACTTAAGAAGAATAACAGAGTCGATTGAAAGAAATAGTCAAAACATTTTAAAATAACTTGGCACAAATGTCTAGCACATCAAGACGACGTGTCGCGTGTAAGATCCACGTCCCTACCTCAAAGGTCAATGTCACACTTAGGGTTTGAAGGTAATGGAATCCACTTTCTTTGCACACATTCGTGGCCGGACTGTAACTTTGTCATGCATTAAAGGATTTTAAAATAACTTGGCACAAATGTCAAGCACATCAAGACGACGTGTCGCCTGCAAGACTCACAACTCTACCTCAAAGGTCAAGGTCACACTTAGAGTTTGAAGTTAATGGAATCCTCTATATATGCATATATGCACACATTCGTGTCTGGACTGTAACTTTGTTATACATTAAAGGATTTTAAGATAGATCGACACAAATGTCTAGCACGTCAAGACGATGTGTCGCGTGCAAGACCCACGTCCCTACCTCAAAGGTCAAGGTCACACTAAGAGTTTGAAGGTAATGGAATCCTCTATAAATGCATTTATGCACTCATTCGTGTCCGGACTGTAACTTTGTCACGCATTGAAGGATTATAAAATAACTTGGCACAACTGTCTAGCACATCAAATCAAAAATAATATCAAACAGGGAATGCCACGTACCAAAAACGCAGCCTCCCCAAAACGAACCCCACAGCACCCAGAAGTGCACACCACCAACACACACACACACACACACGCACACACAAACGACACACACACACAATCATGTACACACACACATATACACTACCAACACACACTAGCATACAAAGCAAACACACGAGGACAAAACGAACAATTAAAGGAACACAGTGGGGCACCGCCTTGGAACGGTCAGTGGCAAAAACACCACTGGGGAGCTTAAACCGGTTTATGGTGCGCACCCAACCTCACTCTTACCCCCACCATGTTCCAAAGTCACAGGACAGTGTAAATAAAAGTAATCCCTGCTAGGTGAATAAAATAACTTGGCACAAATGTCAAGCACATCAAGACGACGTGTCGCGTGCAAGACTCACAACTCTACCACAAAGATAAAGGTCACACTTAGAGTTTGAAGGTAATGGATTCCTTTAAAGATGCATATGTGCACACTTATGTGTCAGTTCTTTAACTTTGTCATGCATTGAAGGATTTTAAAATAGCTTAGCACAAATGGCTTGTACATCAAGACGACATGTCGCGTGCAAGACCCACGTCCCTACCTCAAAGGTCAAAGTAACACTTCGAGTTTTAAGGTAATGAAATTCTTCTTATATGCATACATTTGTGTCCTGACTATAAGTTTTTCATGCATTGGTTGATTTTAAAATAACTTGGCACAAATGTTCAGCACATCAAGCTGATGTGTCGCGTGCAAGACCCATGTCCCTACGTCAAAGGTCAAGGTCACACTTAGTGTCTAAAAGTAATGGAATACTGTACGCATGGTAACTCTGTCATGCATGGAAGGATTTTAAAATTACATAACACATGCTTTGAGCACATGGAGAGGACACAGACTGTGAAACAACTCTTTCGAGGGCATTCGTCACTTGTGAGGGACAGCTCTTGTTTGTCATATCTCACTAGCTATATTTTCTTGGTTAAGGTCACCTATTTTCTTTTAATTCTCTTTTTTTGTCATATCACTGGCTTTTTTTCTTGTTTAATGTCACTGGGTGATTTTTAGATTTTTATCAAATTGTAGCTTTTCTACAGGCACCATTGAAACCTGGTTTTAGGTGGCATTAATTGTATTATTTTCATGATGGCACCACTGATGCTGATGGGTACAATGACTATTATTAAAAAAACGATTTTGGTGAAACTGATTATTGATGACTCGACATTTTCATTGCTTGCCAATAAATCAAAAGTTTGTTAGTAAAAGGCGAAACAAGGATCTGTATAAACAAGGGCCGCAAGTAGCAAGATATCAGGTCAAGAGTTATCAAACTTAATTGTTTGATATTCCTGAATACTACAGCAAAGTTTTAAATTGTTAATGATATATATGCATGACAGTGCCAATTGTACACAATATTTTAACTAGGAATTTATAAGTACAAATCAAAACACATTTTAAGAGATATCTTCTCTTGCTTACAGATAGGTGTCATGACGATACATAATAATCCCAACTAATTTATTTAAGCTCGATTGTGAGGAAAGAGTCCGCGTCTTGGAAAAACAAGTGGCATTTGAGGGGTTACGGTCGTTACCCCAGTAGGGCTTGAACGACAACCTCCTGGATGAGCGGCAGACACTTTAACCTGTACACCACCACCCCCTTTTTTTATTTTTAAACATTGTAAATGATAGTTCACTACTGTGCAATATACTATAATTATGTAAAGATGCATGGGGTATGGACTCGCCACCGAATGTAGTACTGGTTCCATGTTGTACTGGACATATAAGGACATCCTAAACATGTGAGCAGTAAGGAAGTAGAATAAGGAACTGAATCTAGTAATTAGTTAGGTATTAAAATGCATGTGTAGGATTATTTAAAGCTACTATATTGAGCAGGAGTGGCAGCATAAGTGAGTGGCGAGGATCAATCCTAAGTGGGTGGGGACTGTGGGGGAAAAAGCATCTGTGGGAACAAAATAGAATACAATAGCTTCATTGGATGACAAATTAAACTGCCCACTTATCCTTTTCATATGCAACAGCGACAGGCATCCACATAGTTGTCAAGTCTGTAACTTGAACTCTTTCTAACCAATCTTCTCTTTAAGTTGCTGGTAATATTCATTGGCCTTATATCTCTGCCAAGTTTGATAATCGACAAATTTGCATAAGTCACTACACAATTATTGCTATCTCATTATTACAAATTTAGACCTGTCCTCTCTCTAACTTAAATAATTCTTGATCAATCATTAAAGTTGCTTTGAATGTTTATTAGCCTAATATCCGGGATAAGATTGATAACCAGCCAAATTGCAGGTGTCATTCTGGCACTTTAAATGCCAACATTGGTCAAATTAAGCGTTGTCCATTGTTTTGACTTAAATTAATCCTATCAAGTTAACTGTTCACTTAACTTGCTTTGAATTTTTATTGGCCAAAAATCTCGGCCAAGATCATAACCAGCTAATAAGCTAAGGTCGACTCAGAGTTATTGTCATTTAAGTGCAAAATTTTGAACAGTTTAGAGCTGTCAATTGATGGGCATATTTTTCTTTATTGTAATTATATTTAAAGACGATTGCAGTTTCATCATTTTTTCAAGCAATGAGAATTTTATGAAATTTCGTTTGTCGTTAGGGTAATACCTGCTAAGTAAGTATATAAAATAAAAAAGGTAGGTCACCAGCCTTATTTAGAAGTAATGGACACTTTTTGAAGTAAACCCCCGATAACAGTGAAAATGACCCATATCTCATGTTTATCAATAATAAAACTCTAAATTTGGCAACTCACAATTGTTTTTTTAGCTCACCTGGCACAAAGTGCCAGAGTGAGCTATTAGGATTGCATTCCGTCCGGCGTCCGTCGTACGTCGTAAGTCGGTCCGTCCGTCCACCATTTCCTTCAAACGACATCTCCTCTGAAACCACTGGGCCAATGTTGATGAGACTTTGCAGGGATGTTCCTTGCGTGAAGCTCTATCAAAGTTGTTCAAAGAATTCTATTCCATGCACAACTCTGGTTGCTATGGCAACAAATAGGAAAAACTTTTAAAATCTTCTTCTCTGAAACCACAAGGCCTAGAGCTTAGATATTTGGCATGTAGCATTGGCGAGTGGACCTCTACCAAGATTGTTCAAATTATGACCCCCGGGTCAAAATTGACCCCGCGCGGGTGGGCACTTAGTTTTTGAATAGGCATATATAGAAAAAAAATTAAAAATCTTCTTCTCTGAAACCACATGGCCTAGAGCTTAGATATTTGGCATGTAGCATTGGCTAGTAGACCTCTACCAAGATTGTTCAAATTATGACCCTCGGATTAAAATTGACCCCGCATGGGGGGTCACTTAGTTTTACATAGACTTATATAGTAAAAACTTTAAAAATCTTCTTCTTTGAAACCACAAGGCCTAGAGCTTAGATATTTGGTATGTAGCATTGGCTAGTGGACCTCTACCAAGATTGTTCAAATTATGAGCCCTGGATTAAAATTGACCCCGCAGGGGGGTCACTTAGTTTTACATAGGCTTATGTAGGAAAAACTTTAAAAATCTTTTTCTCTGAAACCACATGGCCTAGAGCTTAGATATTTGGCATGTAGCATTGGCTAGTGGACCTCTACCAAGATTGTTCAAATTATGACCCTCGGATCAAAATTGACCCCGCATGGGGGTTCACTTAGTTTTACATAGACTTATATAGTAAAAACTTTAAAAATCTTCTTCTTTGAAACCACAAGGCCTAGAGCTTATATATTTGGTATGTAGCATTGGCTAGTGGACCTCCACCAAGTTTGTTCAAATTATGACCCCCGGGTCGAAATTGACCCTGCACAGGGGGTCACTTAGTTTTACATAGGCTTATATAGGGAAAACTTTAAAAATCTTTTTCTCTGAAACCACATGGCCTAGAGCATAGATATTTAGGGGGGGATCATTTGTTTTACAAAGGCGTATATAGGAAAACTTATTTGGTATATAACATTATCAAGTGATCTTCCACCAGGCAAGTGGACTTCTACCAAGGTGAGCGATATAGGGCCATCTTGGCCCTCTTGTATTTAAAATGTTAAGCAATTGATCCTATTTCATAGATTGAGTTTTCAAAATGTATTCAGACTGAAAAAAAACATAAAGAGAAACTAGTTTCTGTAAAAAAAATATGTAAAATTTGTAGTCATTTGTCAAAGCTTTTTGTCTTAATGTTCAAGCAATGCGAATTTCTTAATGTTTCGCAGAAGAATTGTTCAGACATCACTTTATGGAAAACTTATTTAATTGATAGGTCACCAGCCTTTTTATTGAGAAAAATGAGCTTTAGTCTCGGGTGGGAGGGTGGTGTTGGAGGGGAGACCATGTGTTTATTGTCACTGACGTGATAATTGATGACTGATAGTCAATCATTTGCTCTTTTATAGGATGCTTATAGGATGACTGAACTTCCCCTTAATGTATTACTGACTGATAGTCAATCATCAGTTAATTAAGGCAACATTTAGTCAGACCTGATGATTAAAAATCAGTCAGTAATACATTAAGGGGAAGTTCAGTCATAATTGATGACTGATAGTCAATCAGCAGTTCATTAAGGGGACATTTTGTCATAATTGGTGACTGATAGTCAACCATCAGTTCATTTAGAGGAAGTTCAGTCAGACCTGATGACTGATAGTCAATCAATAGCTTATTTAGGGCATGTTCAGTCATAATTGATAACTGATAATCAATCAATAAGTTACATGTCGACTGGTGAACACAACACAGGTCTAACTCAACTTTTTGTCAAAAATGACTTTTTTGCATAATTCATGTTAGTTTCATAAAATACGCATCCCAACAAAATATTAAGATAATATTCTAAAATTTAAGGGGTCAAAGGACCAGTTGGCATTTAGGTCTAACTCATTTATGATCATTTGTTTAATGCAACAGAGTGCTATCTTGAGTTGGCACTATGTTGCATTAAATAAAATGTTTATCATATTGAGTCACTCAGTTCTAACTTGTGTTAGCACAGTGTTTCTATTTATGATAAATACTGATTCATTATTTTTAATATTAAAATATTTTGTACATGTAAATTAATAACACTTATTGGGAATGATTATATATTTTCAAAATCTTATGTACAAGTATTGAAATGTAATTTACATGTAGTTATACTTTTATGTCAATTTTTCTTATTATGTTCTTGAATTGCTAAAATTTGAAATACATTAAAATAACTTTGTATTCCAAAAATGAAATTTAGAGGGTTATGACAAGTTGCAATTTTTTAACATCTTGTTAAAGGGTGTTGGTCGAGTGGTTAACGTTCTGGACTACTAATCCGTAGGTCTCCGGTTTGAAATCCCACCGACGCACTTGAAATTTCAGACACGCTTTTCAGTTTTTTCCACCCATCTAGAGATGAACTGGTTAGAAACTCAGAGGTTGCCTCACATGTATCAGTGCTATACACCGTGCATGTAGAACCAGGGGGTCTAATCCTAAAAGAGCAAGGGTCTGGACTTTTTTAAGAAGATAATGAAAAGCAATGAAATCATCATAATGTTTTATACAAATCACTGATGAAAATTGAATGTAAGGAAGGAAGTACAGGCAAGGCAGACCTGCAAATGAGACTTTTCAAGATTTAAACCTATGAGTAACTGTGCTTTGATGTTTGATATTTCATACATGTTGCCCCTGGGATCAAGTCAATAAAATAGTTGCCGCTAGGTATTTATGTTGAAAAATGTAGGATGTCCGCCAAATTTTCTCGTTTTTATTAAGGCCTTCAGCAGCAGCAGCAGGTTACAGAGAAAATACCAATTTTGTGTGCATACTTTTTCATGGTGTTATTAATGTAAAAATATATAAGCGACAAATTCATCAAACAATCATCATAACATATTATGTTCAGTTTTTACCACATGCTCAATATCAGTGGTTTCGGTATATGTAAAGGATGTTTACTCCTTGCATCAAACATATTAAAAAACAAAACAACTTTCAAAATTTGATTAAAAGTAACTATTTTCGTTTAATTTAAAAGTCATGACAAAAGGGCATATAAGTTTCTTCCATGAACATGCGGTTCTGTTTTGGCAGGAACGAGGCTCTGCTCTGATATTTCCATCTTAACAAAATATCTCATGGCAGAAACTATTTCTTGCACACTGTCTTGCACTTTAAAATAGATACAGTCAAACTTGTGAACAACGGCCGGTCAAGGGAAAAAAAACAAAAATAATATCAAACAGGGAATGCCACGTACCAAAAACGCAGCCTCCCCAAAACGAACCCCACAGCACCCAGAAGTCAAGGGAAACCATGAAAACGGCCGTTGTTCACAGGTGACCTTTGTTCGGAGGTGTGGGCAAATGATATATTTTCGTCATACTTAACAGTATTTATCAAGTTCCATCATCACTTGTCAGATACACATGCTATAAGCATTAACCGAATAACGATTTATCCGAATTTCGTGCATATTGTTTAATTCTGCAAACGGTCGCACATGACAAATCAAATACAAAATGATTTTGTATCGGATCAACAATGGCAGAATTTAGTTAATCGGCCTTAAAACACTTTAATAAGCTAGAAACTGTGACGCTAATCACTTTTTCGAAACAGGAAACGATCATTTAATTAACGTGGATTACGCCCCTTTGCCGTTGTTTGATTTCATTGCCGATTGTGAATAAAAATACAAAGGCTAATTTACGAGATTAAAGTGTGTGTTTTTCTGTTTAATTGTAATAAATCAAACAATTTACGAAACGTGATTGCATTAATTAGCTGAAATAACGATTATTATTTAGTTGCACAAACAATGAAAACTGCGACTCCAAATTGCGAAGATGTTCTGCATCAAATAAACAATCAAGCAATTTTGGCAATTACCGGACAGTTTGAACGGATTAATTTTACGTGTGAAAATTAAATGTTAGCACTTCTTTTCATCACCAAAAGCATCTTTGATTATTGTGCCCGTCGTTTGAGGTGCAAACAACTTTACAAGAAACAAAATGCTCTGATTCAGCCATGCAGCTGTAAAAAATTCTGTGGCCGTTGTCCGCATCACGGACCCGATGACGGGGTCTTTTTTACTGGCCGCTGACCGCGGACGGCAGGTGGCCGCTATTCCAGGCCCTTTTTAGAGCAAATTTTGACGGGGGGAATTCAGACTGGCCGTTGTCCGCAGGTGGCCGCTAGTAACAGGTGGCCGTTAGCACAAGTTTGACTGTATTTAAATGCAAACTTATCGAAATGATGCCTTTTAATATTAAAAACAAACGTTATTTAGATGCTGTGTTTGGGAAAGTGACGTCACATTGTTTATAACTTAACATCACAAGTATTTCAAGAAAGTCATATTATATGGGGGGGGATGTAATATGAGATTTTCAAGCACTGGTGAAAACTGCGGATACCCCAATCCGGTATGCAAGAAATGGCAATACTACTTCTTGCACATCCCATTTAATTTTACTATTCAGTGAGTTCATAATTGCAGTCTCAGCCTCAGGTGGATGGGAAATTTGTGCATCAAGAGTCAAAGTTAAATACCACAACCTTGCATTAAGTGGTCACTTCGTTTTACCAGCTAAATTATCTATATCCCCTGGCCGACTGCTTGTGACAAATTAGACTGTATTTTGTCTGAATGCCCTGTTTCCTGTGTCCCTAGTCATTGTATAATATACCCTAACATTATTCTTTGCAATGCTGGAATCAGTCATTTTTTTCCTTATTGATGTCTTTCAAACTGCCAATCTGAACTTGACTAAATGAGTAAAAACAGTAAATTTCTTGGAACTTTAGGAACCGCAACTTATTAAAAAATAATTAGTAAGGTACATACAAATATTTTGTCAAAAATATGGCTTTTAACTAATATAATTATGTGAATTGACGCAAATGAAATGTATGTGAAACAAGTTCACAATATCATTTTTCATAAGGCTTACCATGGTTCAGTGAAGATTCCCAAGACAGTATTTCCAACATTAACAATGTTGATTTTGATTGGGTAATGTTACTACTTATTTATGGAATGATGTCATTAAAATGATAACACATAGAGTGCCTATATCGCGTTTTCTATTTGAATTTCAGTTCATGTTGGTCAAAGGTATATAAGAAAAGGTCTTAGAATTGTGATTCATTAATAAATGCTGGACTGACCGTTGTTACTGTCGGATCATGCTTGTTTGTTTGTTTGTTAGATATGCTTATAGTCCACCATCCTTATTCAAGGTATAAACGGTGGGACCTGTAGAGAGACAGATACAGATACAATGGAATCCAGGTACCAGACCCTAGCTCTTTTATGAATAGACCCCTATTTTTTTCAACGTGCCTGGTGTATAACACCGATACACGTGAAATTACCTCTGGGTTTCTAACCAATTCATCTCTAGATAGGTGGGAAAGACTGAAAAGCGTTCTGAATTTCCAGTGCCCCAGCCAAGATTTTGAACTGGGGACCTCCGGATTGGTAGTCCAGAGAGTTAACCACCGCACCTCCTTTCGGATCATACTAAGTTTTGTCCTTTGTTCTTATATTATCCGATGTTTGTCTTCAGCAAGTCAAGCCTCTGCATCACATTACCCTGGTTACTTAAAAAACAATATGGACAAGTAAATCTGGGCTATTTTTATTTTATTTGAGAACCGAATAGCAAATATTTATGTAAAAAAAACTCATTTTGTGCAGGAAATTATAATTAAAGTGTTAGTTTTAGGAGCATTTTTTTTAATTCTGGATATTTTATTTAAAATACAGTCCACATCCGTTATCTCGACTTCGGTTATCTCGATTTTTCGATATCTCGACTGGATTTTCTCGGTCCCGATTTTTTCCCTTCTTATTCTATATAAATCAACTACGGATATCTCGATTTGTTTATCTCGATTTTTTCGTTAACTCGACTAAATGATTGATCCCCAACTATGAAATTTTCTCTATTTTGACTTCCGATATCTCGATTTGACATTTATCACCTGCCAAACGAGGTGCGAAAAGCTGCACACGGTTGTATTTGCTCAATAGTCGTTTGCTGTCAGAGGTGCGAAAAACACCACGCGCGGCTATTCACTCATTGATTCGATTAACGACCCGAAATTAATTAATTATTTGTTTGCGACGTAAGCTGTGTAATACACGGAATGGGTAGTTTGCATTGAATTGTGTCAAAATTTATTTGCATTTTTAAACAGCAAGAAATGAAGGTTCTGTCAATTATAAATCGTGTCATTAATACGTACACATTAGAAAGATAACATCTCGATATTGAAAAAAGAACCGGAAGAGTCATGTCGGAGGGCGAAAGTCATGAACTTGTCCGAGCGCCAGTCGAGCAATCCAGAGAAGGGCCCGGTAACCAACACGGGAGGATAACTGGATCGGCAAACGCTGAGAGTTTTGGAGTAGGACCCGGTAACCAATCCGCGGGGATATCCAATCTTTCGGCACCCGGGTACAAGGGCAAGAAGAGAAAGTTACCCCCCATCGAGCATATTTCATATTTTACTCAACTTCGGTTATCTCGATTTTTTGTTATCTCGACTTATTTTCTTTGGTCTTAAAAAAATCGAGATAACGAGAGTCGACTGTATAAGAACATGTCCATTTAATGCACATCTTGCCAAAAGCCAAATGTACGAGAGCCAGTCCTGGTTTAATCGGAAACTGGTTGTAACTGCCATGACCAAGACGTCCCAATGTGTACCAGATATGGCTGGTTTTACTGTACATGGGACAAATTGTCTTGTAATAAACATTTACACTAAGTATTTCCACAACCATTATAGAGATAATTAAGTTTTCATTCAGACACAAACGCAAAACTAAATGACCATCTAACCAGCATGGTGGATCCTATACTCCCTGGAAGTCTTGCATATGGGGGCAGACAATATATGTAATTGATTTAAATGAATAAATATTCATTTAATTCTTTTAAAATATCATTCCTTTATAATTTCAAAAAATGTAAAAATTAATACAAAAATGTTTATCTTGCAAGTATGGAACAGTTTTTGAAGCCTCCTGTAAAATTTGAAAAAAAAACCACACTTAGACCTGTGTTGCGTTCACCCCTCGATGTATTTAGATAATAAAGTCGTTCATAACATCCCGGTTATATCCTTTGCACATTTGCACTGGTCTGCGACATTTTCAGAAAAACTTGCAGGCTTTCTTGAATTGATGCTCGAGCAAGTCTCTTAAGATGCCTTTCTCATTCCTCCTCTGCGACACGTCAAGGTTAACTCGCAGACTTTCTGGAATCAGTACCATGTAGGAGGTAGCAGGTAGCGGGGTCAATAAGGTTATTTGGAACATTAAACAGGAAACAGGACGTAATGGAAATACAGGGCATACTATACTACTACCGGCAATTTCATAAAAAAACAATGATGTAAAGAAGTATTTCCTATACATTTGAATAGAATATGAGTTACCCCTTTAACGTAATTAATTGCTCTGTCAGCGTTGTTTACTGTAAAAGTAAGAATGTTTTTGTTTTTGATTTACACTTTTTACTTTCACTTCCGCCTTCCATCGCACCGGTTGAAGGCGCGTGCTGATTCGTCACATACAATGACGTGAGACCATGCAAACACTGTTGTGGGGCGTGCACATCAATATTTTTGACCGAAAATTGTTTTTTTTATCATTCAAGTTGGCCGCCATTTTACTTGCTATATTGTATATATTTACGAGACCTCTGACCCTCTCGTAAAAGAACGAGACAATTTTGAAGAAACTTACGATATCGTAGGTACAAGAATGTTGATAAGACGGGTAAAAAAGATACGAGATCGTTGCGAGATACTTACGAGAAAGTTGTGAGAAAGGCTTCTCGTAGGCCTATTGTAAATATGTATGATACATTTCAAAGCAATATCTATAATTGTTTTCAAGTATCAAGTGAGGCGGTACGAAAAACTTTTCTAAGTCGAAAAAGGGCCATAATTCTGACTAAAAGCTTGACAGCTATGTACTCTTGTCTGTATGATGGAGGTTATAATGGTAAACAAGTATGGTAAGTTTCAAAGCAATACCTCTAACGGTTTTGAAATAAAATGGGGTGTTACAAAAAAACTTAACCAAGATGTGACACCAACGCCGACGCCAACGCCGAGGCGATTAGGATAGCTCCCCTTTTCAATATTCATTGCAATCTTTTGAAAAATGAAGGAGTTTGTTATAAATGAGGACCGGACTACCGACAGGGTGATTTCAGAATATCCCCGAATACTTCGTTTCACTAGGGTATGCTTATAATAAATGTAAACGATACACTGTAAATCGGAAACATAACTCTGTCTGTTTGACAAACTGCTTTTCTGCGAAAAGACGCTATTATTAAATCGGCATTAAACAAATTATATTTGCTTGCTTGGAATACAATTATCCATTGGACGATTATTCTAACTGATTTATAACCTTTAAAACTATGGCACTCAGGCTTTTGGTTAAAATGTTATTGATATATCCATACAATATATGTTCGTCTGCTTTTGATGCAGTTCTACAGAAAACACTGCGGTCACTATGTGATAAAATGGTGCAGTGTAAATCCTGTTTGTGATCGTTTGCTAGCAGATACAAGTGTATTCTTCCAGTTTTTTAGATATGTAAAAGGCTTATCTATTGTAATATATAACATTTGAAGTAAGATTGTAACATGCTTTCTAAGAATTAATTTAAGTAACTTTTGGCAGTGGGACAATTTTATATTTGCCTACAACAAAGTGCAACGTGAGCTATTAGGGTCGTCTGATACCCGTTGTCCCCTTGGTGTCGTTTGTTTAAAGACGCAATCCCATTAACCACTGAGCAAAATGTCAACCAAACTTCGCTTGATTATTTGTTGCCATTTTAGAAAAACCTTCACGTGAATCTTCCATTGAAATAATCGCACAAAATATTGTCTTGATACAACTTAAAGTGTGACTAAGCTAGAAACTGTGTTAAGTAGGCCTACATGTATGCAATTGTGACGTTTAGTTTTTTCCAGATGTGGTTGTGTCTCAGCCTATTCCTACGGATGATGTAACAGGGAAAGAATTCGAGATTCGATCTCAACATCTAAAAATTGCTCCTAAAACGGATTCAATAGCCACACCAATAATTAGTGATATCGAAGGAAATCGTATTGAAACTTCTTCCACCGGGCACATACACAAGGTCCATGCAAATAGTATCACAAGCATGCCAGACAAGACAAGCGTATACACTGGATTTAAGTCTTCTGGTAATGTTAACAAGGTGCTAAAAATAATCGGGGGTAAACATTCTGACGTTATACCAAATGTTCTAAACAAGGAACCGGACGACGCAAAATCAAAAATGGCAAACTTGGAAGCAGACGGCGAAACTAAGAATGTAACAGTTCTGAGCGATAAGAATATCGTTATTATAATAGCATACATGAGAAGTGGCTCAACTTTTACGGCATCCGTGTTGCAACAATATCCAGGAACATTCTACGTTTTTGAACCGTTCGCATTTTTGGGAAACATGTTGAAAAATGTAAACGAAGGGAACCAGACGTGTGCAACTATAGGATACAATCATGACAGGGAGAGGTCTGTAAAATTTGTAGGTAGCAGAGTTCTGTAAACAACTGTTGTCCGTCGTGATCATTTAAGTTTCTCTATACATAAGTTTAAACCCATTAATAGTTTAACATCTAATGAAATATAGCGTAACGTTTGATACTCTGACACGACGGTCATTGTGTGACTAAGGCCCCTGTGAATGGTATTATTTTATCAATGTTCAGTTAATGTTTTCCTTATGTGAAGATGTATAGTTTTCTTTGTAGAATTTTAAGCTTCCACTCCTGTTACGTTCTAATTGTGCCCATGTTCTGTACTTATAACTAAAAATAAGCTTTAAAATATTTTAGAGTTCCTATAATAAACTCACAATTTTAGACCGGTACAAAGTGGTCTTAGACGCGCGGTCCTAATAGCGGAACTTTACCGTGTAATATTCCTTGTATTTGCTTTGAAAGAGCGGATTGAAAGTGAATCTGTTATTTTCTTGTTTATTTGTAAGTATTCGGAAATATAGTTCAGAGCAGAACTATGCTCTATCAAGTAAACCGCTTCCGTTCTAA
Organism: Saxidomus purpurata; assembly: GCA_022818135.1. NCBI lineage: Eukaryota > Metazoa > Mollusca > Bivalvia > Venerida > Veneridae > Saxidomus > Saxidomus purpurata. The sequence continues at coordinate 59,930,803 of JAFMSR010000003.1, forward strand.
AGTGTAATCTGAAAATACGATATCCCACTTCGCATTGTTTTGGGAAACGACAATGCAAGTTTCCTTTGTTTTCAGGAAATGCAAATCTTCGGAGAGAACGCGAACAAAGACTGATGAAATGAATAGCTGGTTAACCTGTAACCTTTACTCGCTTGATATACGCAGTCTGGTGCATTTCTTTCGTACAAGTTTCTCAAAAAAAAGGGAGGCCTTTCACCACTGTGTCAAAGCACCAGTGTCAAAATATCACAGGTCACGGCAAGGAAAGAGAAACCTCGATATTCATAATAATTTACGTAGCTTTTTTGACAGGACGAAAATTATTGATGCGTGTCTTAAGACAGCAATAAGTTCTTGCCAGAAAGCACCGCTTGTGGCACTGAAGTTTATACGTCTAAGAATGGAAGATGTTCTTAAATTTTTGCCATGTTATCCAAATATGAAAATAATACATCTTGTCAGAGATGCTAGAGGTATTATTAATTCGAGATTAAAGCTTCATGCTGTATCGCGAACAAGTTGCCAGCAGCAGGTAAACAAACACTGTCCAAGTGTAATTGATGATTTAAAATATTCGAAGAGAATTTTAGAGAAATACACAGACAGATTAAAAATAATACACTATGAAGATATGGCTGAAAAGCCGCTTGAAACATCGCGTTCTCTGGCAGAATTTGCTGGTATAGATCTTTTACAGCCGATGCAGGACATTATTCGAAGTCAAACAAGTTTTACACGTGATACGTGTAAATTTTGCACTCAAAGAAGAAATTCCAGTATAACTGCTCAAAATTGGCGGACACAGCTTAACTCACAATGTGCTGGTTATATCTATGATACTTGCAAAATAAGTAATAATATTTTAGGTTACCTTCCTTTAACAACGAGCACGATAAGAGACTATAGGATTCCCTCCAGAAAAATGGTTGATGTTAATAAAGAACTACTGAAAGGTAATTTGTTTTAATAAGACAAATACTAGCTAGTACAACCAAATTATTAGCATAATGTTGCGGGAAAAGAATCCACAGAAATTTTTTTAGACATATTACTCCTCACGCTGTTATACGTGTAGCGCATTTAATGTATTCCAGAAAGTGTATTTCTTTAACTATACTTGACATTGTTTAATTTAGTTTTAATTGTACGTTACTCTTAATTTTTTATTTGCAAATTTATATTTTGAGATTACTTGCTACATCACAAGAATTTTAGAATTCTGACGGCATAAACCATGAATTTCATATTTATCCAAATTTTACGTACATGAAGCTTATAAACACAAACATTTCAAGTGAAATTTTTGGATTAGGGTTTAAGGTATAGTCTTGATACGAAAGAAAACCATGAGAGATGACCAAGAGGTATCAGGTATATACGATAGTTGTCCATAGAAAGATGTCCAAGATGACACAAAACCGGACTTTGGGTGAATACACATCTGAAAGAAAATGCATTGGTTTAAATAGTGTAACATTTGTATGGAAGCAATTGAATGGTTTTAAAATTTGCATATTAATCACCTGGCGCCATATTGTATGAATCTATGAAAAGATTACATTTGCAAAGACCTGGAGCTTAAATATTTTGCATGTAGCATTGCTTTCCGGAATTCTACCAAGATTGTTCATATAATGCCCAATGTCAAAATTGACCCTGTCCAGGGGATAACTTGATTTTACATAGATGATATAGGAAAACCTTTTAAAAATCTTCATCTCTGAAACCAAACGTCCTAGAGCTTCCATATTTAGCATGTAGCATTGCGTAATGCACCTCTACTAAGACGTTCCCCAGACCAAACTAGGTTAGGGTTAGGGGTTAGGGTTTAGGGTAAGGGTTAAGGTAAGAGTTATATGCGAACTTTGGTCCAAAAGTTTTTGTCCCAAGATCCCACCCACTTTGATGACGTCATTTGTCAATCAAAATAACTACTCCTTACCCATACCCATACCCATACCCTTACCCATACCATACGCTTACCTTTATGACGTCATTTGTCAATCAAAATTGTTATATGATAATATAAGGTAGTGGTTAAAGGGTTAGGGTTGGGAATTTACTCTATAAAAAATCGTGCTCTGTGGTCTTCGATCGTGCTTTGTGGTCTTTGACCGTGCTTTTTTGGCATTCGGCTACCATGCTTTGTAGTCTTTAAATTGTGCTTTGTGGTCATTGGAACGTGCTTTGTGGTCTTCAGGGAAATTGAGTTATAGGGTCTATTTAGGAGTTAAGGATCTCCTTCACTGACGGTCTTGAATTATATTAGGGGTGTCATGGAGCGTCTCTTGAATCAATTCATGGGTGATTTTCTTTTATTTTCATCAACCCCTTACGGTTAAGAAGTTATCCTTGAAAGTTCAAAAAATTTCACCCATATAGGAGCCCCTAGAAAAAAGGGATTTTTAGGGATTTAAAGTGTATATATCGCCAAAATGCCCTTAAATACACTTTGTCTCTTAATTATAGTGAGAGGGTTGTCTTGGAACAAAAGTTATTTAACTTTGAATTTTACCCAGAATTTTTATTGGGACATTTCAACCCTGTGATTGTTGTTTATTATCAGTTTAAAGTTGATTTCATGGGTTTATAAATTGATGTATATGACGCAAATACACACTATATGGGGTAAAGATCAAATTTCAAAGTAAAACGCAACAATGTTTTTGTCGCGTAATTTGTCTGCTCCAATATTGTTCTATAAGTGTATTAATAAACGCTAGGAGATAATAATAATAATTATTATTTTTCTAATAAGAAAATAATATAAACAACATAGCACGATTAAGTAATCAGCGAAATATTTGTTATAAGTAGACATGTATGCTTTTATGAAATATCTTTTTTGCTTTTATGAGACATTGCATATAATAATAAATCAGATAAAAACCGCTGCAATAATAAAGATTTAATGCCAGCACAATTTTTTTCATTTTTGCCAATTTTGAAAAAAAAATGATCGCCCCTTCTTCTACGCCTATGTAATACATAGAATACCATAAGGTACGAATTTTCCCAACAAACCCTGATAACCATAAGATACGATTTTCCCAACAAATCCTGAAGACAATAAGGTACGATATTCCCAACAAACCCGGACGATCACAAAACCTCTGCACTACAAATTACGATTCATACCAAATTTCAAAACAAACACTTCACTCTTTCTGTCATATTTCACGCTGGAATCCGTAAGGCTTTACTTTAGTACGTAAGGACCACTGAGTGAGAGCCGAGTTACTAATTGTTCCTCTCCAGAAGTTACTTATATCACTGGTGTTGTAATGTGTACGTTCGTTCAGAGTGAAATTGCATGAAATAAAAATCAAGTAGCGTCTAGGTATCCCACGGAATGCATTAAATGTCCAAGTAAATCTAGAGATACATCCTGTTAATAACCAATTTTGTTCTTAATAAACTGTCTGTTTTCACTATATGAGTTATCTCCTTTTTTAAATTCACAACGATTATCTTCTAGGATATTGACGGTGACAATGTAAACATCTATGAATTCAGTTTTTAATCGATTGCTGTTTGGTCGAGAATTGAAACCAAAAATAAGGTCACGATCATAAACTATAATTCCTCCATGAGAAAGAAACACCAATACCTCACAATGCAGGAAATGGACTTCAATCATGTGTAAGAATGTTAAACTTTATCAGTAGGAGAGTGAGTTTACCGAAAAAGAAATGAAAAATCATCACAGAAGCTTTCAGATATTACTTCATAAATTCACCAATATATTCAATTCAAAGAGAGGTAATTTAAGAATTTAAATCTTTGGAATCTCAACTCTCGCTTTTGCATTGAGTTTTCATAAAACATTGTTAAGTTGTCTAGTCTTGACATGAGTTTCTTTCAACTGACAGCAAAAAGAATATTTGGTATTGCATAGTAAATCCAATATCCTGTAAACTTTTCATGTTGGGTCAGTGTAGTTCTATTCTGTTTCAGAAATAAAAGCTATACTTTCACCAATAGGTATATATACAATTCAATGACTTCTTTTATACAACCAGAGTAAAATAGATCTATATGTAGCTCTAGATCCTACATATAAATAAATATTTTGTAAAAAAAAATTTAAAGTGAAAGTATGAAGTTTTCATTTTGGTTTATTGTATATTACGTGCTTATTAGTTTATTGGGTTATTAATATAACAATTGGAGACAACAAGGTACCGATTTCCCCTACCAAACAATGATCACAGCAAGGGACAATTTTCCAAACAAACTCTGAAGACCGCAAGGTCCGATTTTCCCAACAATCCCTGAAGACCACAGGGGTCGATTTTTCCAACAAACCCTGATGACATTGCTGGAGTTGTAAGTTAAATCATGTGTATGTATGTTTAACTTTTTTAGTTTGTGAGTGCATTTAATCAAAAACGTTAAAAATCAATCACATAGATCTATTCTGTTTCAGATACAAAGTTATAAGTTCACCAATATGTATATATACAATTCAATGGAAGGAAATAAGGACTTTGACTATCAATATGGATTCTCGTTAGGCCCATAAATCTATTTGACTTTACATTTTGTTATGATAAGACAATGATGACTTTTCTCAAATTGAAAAGATTTTTCTCAAATGACAGAAAAAAGGATTATGTCTGGACAAAAAATTTTGTTTGTGTCAAAGTGTTTGTTTTTACTTTTATGAGTAATCTCCCTTTAATGGTTGATAAATGACCTGCCTTTTAGGCCTACTATCGTCTATATTATTTGACTTCTTGTACACAATCAGAGTGAAATATATATGTATATCTAGATCCTACATACAGCTAGAGTCTATAAATTAATATTTTGTCGATCTAACATTTTTTTTTAAGTGAAAGTAAAATCTATGAAGTCATCATGTCGGTTCATTATACCCCACAAAACGAAGTTGGGGGGGGGGGGGTACATAGGAGTGAGCTTGTCGGTTTGTTTGTCGGTTTGTTTGTCGGTCGGTCTGTTGGTATTCATGGATTCCGGATGATAACTCATGAAAGGCTTGACCGATTTAAATAATTTTTAGTACACACGTGCAACTTAATGAAATACAGGTCAAGTTCAACTTTGGGGTCAGTAGATCAAAGGTCAAGGTCTCAGTGACTCTGAACTTTAAAACAGTTTCCGGATGATAACTCATGAAAGGCTTGACCGATTTAAATAATTTTTGGTACACACGTGCAACTTTATGAAATACAGGTCAAGTTCGACTTTGGGGTCAGTAGGTCAAAGGTCAAGGTCACAGTGACTCTGAACTGTAAAACAGTGTCCGGATGATAACTCATGAAAGGCTTGACCGATTAAATAATTTTCGGTACACAGCTGTAACATCATCAAATACAGGTCAAGCTCGACTTTGGGGTCAATAGATCAAAGGTCAAGGTCACTGTGACTCTGAACTGTAATGTAAAACAGTTTCTGGATGATAAGTCATGAAAGGCTTGACCGATTTAAATAATTTTCGGTACACAGCTGTAACATCATCAAATACAGGTCAAGTTCGACTTTGGGGTCAGAAGGTCAAAGGTCAAGGTCACAGTGAATCTGAACTGTAATGTAAAACAGTACCGGATGATAATAAACCTATCAAATTGAACAATAATTGATAATTTCTAACCTTACACATTTTGTATGCTATTAAAACAATACATTTACACAAGTTATTGTATAATAACTCAACTCTATGTCCTTGTGGCCATTCCTTTCTTATGGTTGCCATACTTCTGTGACAAAGCTGTGTTGTGGGGGTATAATTCGTCACTCTTGTGACGGTTCTAATTATAGATTAGATAGTTGTTTCAAGGAAGTGGAGATCATGAGTTGATTGGGAAATTTTATATAACAATTTGAGACAATAAGGTTTCCCCTACCAAACCATGATGACAGCAAGGTACGAATTTCCTAACATACCCTGAAGTCCACAAACGACGATTTTACAAATATACTCTTAAGACATATGAAACAGTATTTTCAATACTTTAGCATGCAGGTGTGGAATTCTATTCCTGATACGATTCGTAAAGCAAAATCCCTGAAAGTTCTATCATTTCTCAGAAAATGCTTCTAAGTTTTTTGCTTCTTAACTATCCGACAGAAAACAGTCTATAAAGGTGAAAACATTTCATCGGACAGTCTATCTGTTACTTCCGGTGTTCTACAGGGATCTATATTAGGCCCTCTTTTGTTCTTGTTATACATCAATGCAATAGCTTATGTTTCCAGTACTGGTTCAAGGGACCTCTATGCAGACAACAATATATAAAACGTCAAACAATCTAAAGGGTATTCAAAATAATCTTCAAAAACGTTTATCAGTGGCTGGTGTTGAATAACATGATCCTGCATCACTCACAAACAAAATGTATGGTCATTACTACAAAATACAAACTTAAATATAAACAACACTATATATAATCTTTCAAATATCATTACAAATTGTTTTTACTACTATCCGAATACTTTTAATACTGACATGATATTGTTTATACATTTTTGTATGTGTGCTTGTATTTAATATAACGAGTCTTTGTCTTTGTTTGTTGATGTGTAAAAGAAAATTTGAACATTTACATTACGTTTTATTTTCATTTCATTTTATTTTGTGTATAATCTATGCTATCTTTCTTAGAAGTCCATTTTTGACTTTGCATTCTGTTCTGATAAAACATTGCTGACTTTAGTATAGCCATTGAAAAGAGCAGCTTTACTAAGTATTACTTAATATTATTGCTTTACACATCTCACTGAGTACAAACAACAAACAACATTTCTCCAAAATATAATAATTTAATGTTAACTGTTATATAAAATTTAGCATTTCAACATGGGTGGTTTTCTTTAAAACTGTAGAGTCTTCTTGCACCTTGAGGCCTCTCCATAACCTATGTGGATTTTTAAAGCAAAACGATTCAATGAGAACTTAAAGATTACAAAAACGGGTTTACTGATACCAAATGCTTCATCATTCTGTTTTTCATTGTTGTCGAATATGTATTCTCAAATGTCATGTACAAATTCTAGTTTTTTCCCTAGTTATTTGTTCTTTATTTAACATGTACTGAATTTCTGAAACAGTGTGTTTAATAGAATAATGTCAGCTTTTATAACAAATGCGAAAACATCATAATTGGTGAAATAAAGAGCGTGAGAATTCAGAAACTACTTACGTGTAGATTTTTTGTTCTCCAGTACCACCCAGTCATCACCAAAATAAAGACATTTTTGACTTCTTTTGACTGGGCTCTGAGTTAATTTTGCGGTTGGTTTTGGTAGTTTCACTTGGAAAAATATATGTTCATTTTAAATTTCATAAAACAACGTGTTAAAATGCATTGATAAATGGACTATTTGTTTCGATTTGAAATTTAATATATTTAAACGAAAAGTGATACAACTGTAACATTTTCACGCACGCAAAGGACAAATAATAACACTGATAAAATGTAAAAATATTCCAACGATATAACACAGCATTTCATTAGTAAGCATAAGATAAATAAGGTTTTGTAAAAAGCAACCTTAATCTATTGAAGCAGTAGGCAGCACAATGCAATACGAAAAAAGAAATACTCTATTAACTATTCAACTCCATTCCATGCTCTTGTCTTCAGTAACTTCAGCCTGTTCAACATCACCAATATGATGCTTTCAAAACTGGTAAAAACTTGCAATTAATTTATCATTTTTCGACTAAATAATCGGGCATTATTGCTCTGTCAGGTTTTGTTTCAGAACGGTAAGAAATTCACCTGTTTGTGTAGTTTTTGTTTTTATAACCCTGTCTCTCAGGTTTTAGTAAGGATTTCCGTTATTTCTTCCTCTTCCGAATCACTTCGGTAATGTCCAATGTCGCCTATAAAGCACCAAATATGTCATGTTTGCATATCAATAAAGCACTGCTTTTTATAAACATTAACACCATCAATTTGACAGCAAAACTGTTTCTATGTATGTATCATTTAACTACTTCGTGTAGTGTCACCGATTTCAGAGTTATTATAACACGACTTACAATTTTCTGTCTATATAGCAACAATATAGAAATTATATGTTATAATGCCATAAACAACGCTCTAACCGATATGCCATAAAACGACGTCATATTGTAAAACATGACGTAGAAAATAACGCTTTGCATTTACTCACCGTTTGAAATAGTTGTCCTGTTGAAGTCAAAATAACAGCCTTTTAAGCGTTGTTACCGTCTAAGTAACAACTCTTTCCATTATTGATGCGCAGTTATACACTACTACAATTACAACGCATCAAAACTGCATATCATTGTTGATTGTTTCATTATCACGGTTTAAACGAGTATTGTTATTTATAATGATATAAATATATGGTTGATGAAATTTATGTTTACTTACTATCTACAGGACTTCTGCCAATGCAATGAAGCCAGTCATAATCATGGAAGTCCGGATATTTAAGAGCAGCCGCAAAATGGTTTCTGCGATTCGGACCTAGTTGACAAAAATATATGCAAAAACAGGTTAATATTTAATTACATAAAAACATAACTATTCTAACAGACTTAACTGTATGTTGTTCTGTTTCCTAGCAACAGTCCGAATATCATTTCTAGTTTAACATTTCACACACATTATCAATAATCTTTTGTTTTTTATAAACATTAAATCTCTTTTCAGTAGTTTTCTTTATAAATTAAGTTGCTGCGTGTTTATTAAATATCTCGTTTCTTTAAATAACGTTGGGACTTTATATTGACAGAACACATTAATAAAAGTTATATGATGTTACCAGCGTCACTAAACGCTCGTCTGTGAGTAGTCGTCACCTTGTCCTTCGAAGACAGATACTCTTCATTGTCACTTTCTAGCTTGTTCTGGAAAATAACATTTGTAAGTACTATTGGTAGAAATAGCAATATGGAAACAACTATATAAAACATAGCATGTAAATTGTCTACCCGTTGGTCATGTATTCCATTTCTATGGAAAACCATTTCTATGGAATACATGTTCACCCTTGCACCACGTTGAGGTCGACAGACAAGCAATGGTTACCTTTTTTTGTTGAGCTGGTCTGTACTCATCTACTTCGATGACTCTCTATTTCGGCAAGTCTAACCATAAAATATTGATTATAAAGTACAGTGGAACCTGTGTTTAAAGACCACCTCCGAATAAAGACATTACTGCGATTAAAGAACAGCAGGGATATCACCGTGCACTATTACTATATATATAGTAGACAACCTTGGAAATAAAGACCACCTGCAAACAACGACAACATTTGTAGCTTCCCAACAGTTGTTTTATTCACATGTTTGACTGCACTTAGCTTATTCATAAACTTTCTCCTTTAGAACCGTTTACCAAAGAGAAAAAAGAACTGTTTACCACACAAACTGGAAGACATGGACTAGCTACTATACTGACTCACCATTCCCGATTGAAGCAACACCACGTAACAGTTGCTTTGCCAATTCAGTGATATGGAACGGAAGCAGCGAAGTTCATGTGACACCAAAAAGCATATAAAGATAAAATACCATAGTTAAAACCTTGAAGTATTTCGCAAACAAATCGGAGCACTACAGTTACAGGTTTCCAATGATAAGACATCATATATAACACTATATGGTCTTTTTCAGATACCTCGGAACAACAGAGTTATAGATTGCCTTGGTATTTTCACAATGCCTCGGAACATCAGAGTTACAGATTTCCAGTCATTAAAACATGACAGAGCAATCGATTCTATGTCGATGCCTTGTCACAAGTGTGATTAAGCATATATATTCAAATATCACAGACAGTATATCACAGGTTGAACGTTTTATCACAGATTGCTCAATAAATAAGTAATTATTTACACACTAACGGATACAACGGGAAACTAAACTAAACTGTAGAACTTGAACAGGACCATCAGGACATACATTTACATAGCTTTTATAGATATGTATTTTCAGCAGTGAAAGCTTTCCGCAACTTCAGCATCATTACAATCGCCGGAGAAATTGCATATTTATAAAAATGATGTATATGATAATAAATACAATGATATGGCGCAGATGCGAATAACAGTATCTATCTGCGATATTCTTCTTCACCTTTGAATGTTAAAACAACTATATCTTCATGTGTAAGACACAATTGTGTGAACAGTCTAAGTGACGAAGCCTACCGCATAAGACCGCGAAATCTTCAGCGACATTTCATGGAAATAAACAGAAATCGAGCCTCCGCGTTTCATGTCAAATTGCAAATGTCCAGTTTTGTTTTTACTTTCTTGGTATTTGAATTTCAAACACTCTTGCCTTCCTTACTAAGGCACACAAGTAAATAAAACACATAGAACAAGAGCATAGCCACAGAAACCGGACCGCAGTAGGGCCAACTTAGGGTAAAGGAGAACAACAAAACAAGTTACTTTAATAAATAAATGCAATAAATAGATAAAATAGAATGAATGATAGATGCAGATAAATAAATAAATACATAAATGGAATGAATAAATAATTTGGCAAATGGAATAAACAGCAATAAATAAAAAATAATAGAAGGAAAAATTAAATAAAGATGAAGTAAAGGATATAAGAATTAGATAAATACAGAAACGTAAATTAGAAAATGAATAACAAAGAAGAGTAAAGAAATGTACATAGTAAATAAATAGAATACAATGAGTGATAAGAATAAATGAATAGATAATGGAATGAATGACTAAAGAAAGGTAAAGAAAAGAATACAAGAAATAGATAGATATAGACACATAAATAAGCAAACAAATAAGAAAGATAATAGAGTAAAAGTAGATAATAAATAAATAGAATAAAAAATGAAATGAATAAATAGAAAAATAAATATGATAAATAGATTATTAAAAAAGAGACAAATGAATTCATAAGTAAATAAATAAAGAAGTATTTAAATGTAGAAAAATATAAATAAATAAATGAATAAATACAAATGTAAACTATTACATATATATAGAAACAATTTGATATATATAAAAAAATAGACTTATTAATTGATAAAATAATGCAAAACAGAATTCATTTAAATGGTGACGGTTTTTCAAATAGTTCGAATCCCAAGCAGCAAACAAACTGACCATGAAGAAGTAGTGTGGCTGTGTTTTGTGGCTGTTATTGGCACCTGTGGTCGGCTTGACCAGCAATTATTCACATTGATGTGCCATGTGGCTAACAGTACGACACATCATTATAATGTGAACCAACTCGATAATTACCTGACACCTCGGACGGCTAACAATGTCCAGTAAGATACCAGGAACATCGTTGAGATCAAGAGGATTTTATAGATTTCTGCGCCTCGGTCCAAATCTTGTCTCGTACTTGGTATTCCGAGAGGTGAGACAAAACCTGCAAAAGTTCTCTTTGTTACCCGAACCTCTCGGAATGGAGCCTTTTTGCCTGAGGCTTTACAAGATTCAATGAAAACAGCAAAATCATTTTGAAACTGTTCCAACTTCTTACCTGACCAATCTCTTTTGAATTTTTTGCTGTCTTTGGAGATTTTTTTTGTTTTCTTTCTTTTGTGACTGAGATCAGTCTCTAAGCACGCCTGCGCTGCTTATACAAGCCTCTTCCTCTCTTTCTCTGCCGATTACAAAACCAGTTTGTTTGAGGAGTCTTTCATCCTCGTCAACCCTCTGCAATTCCCTGATCATGTCTGAGGCAGACATGTCAGTGCTGACAGAAGGATATGCGATTTTGTTAACGCCGACCCGAAACTAGACAGATTTGGTGCGGACTGGACAAGCCGACATTCCGGGTCCACGTCGCAACCCCAATCACTGCAAATACTAAGACGTGATACTTCTTTTCAATGAACAATCTTTCAGGCTGATATAGATCTGTAATGAGTTTAATGAACTCAATATCAAATCTTTTGAACAATCTTATTCCTAATGTCTCGGACATGGGAATGTAGTGCGTTTCATTTGCAAACTTGATCACACCCTCAGAGGAGCAAAAGGGGAGTACTCGAGCCCGGACATGATCAGCCTCGAACTGCACATCCTTAATATGGTCCATGAACTGCAGTTCATCCATACGTTCTAATAGGGGGAACTGGAACCTGCTCAAGTCTAACACTTCATCATCTACCTCAACAGGTGCACACGCTGACTGCACTGCAGCCTCGTTCCGCAAAGCTTTTGAAAAACAGCCTTCTCCAGGCGGTCACAGGTTTCAGCCGACTCGAGGCACGCCACGTTCTGTCTGTAATAGCGGACACTCGTTGCCTGAGAATGTTTTGATTGCAATGACACCGGACGGCTCAGACTCGGATCGTCCTCCTGACCAAAGGTGTTCAGGCTCTTCCTGTTCATGGTGGCGGTGAACTTGCCGTAGTCCACATGGATGCCAGCCATTCTCCAGGCTGCAGAGAGGTCGACATTAATCGCAGACAGGAAGGCCTCAGACTGCGTTACCTCGAATCGAACCTGATACAAAAACTGCAAGTGGACCAGCGCCCGGTATAAATTGTGTCGCAGAGGGCACTTAAAAGACCCTCTAACGAACGTTTTGTGTCTCTTAACACTCACAACGTACCGAGAGGAACCATCATCCAAAACAACAGTCTTTGCGCCCATTACCTCTTCACGGGTCATATTCTCAAGGACTGAGACCCTGGCACCGGTATACAGACAAATGGCCAACATAGGTGCCCTCCTGAAATGTCTCAGGTCATCCTCTGAGACGTCCTTTGCCGATAACATGTGTATGTCGTTCAAGACATTTTTAAAGAATTCTGACTCGGGTCAATCAATTCCTTTTCACCCGCATCCATAACCTCATTCCTTCTCACTTGCTTTGCAGGCTTCAAATCTTCTCTAGCCTTTTGCAACGCAACTGAAAACCGGTTACAGGGCTCGTCTTGAAGCTTAGAACTTACTTCCAAATATTTAACAAACTTTACAAAGTAAGTGATGTATGAATCCACTGTTCCAGGCTGAGAGCCGGTACTAAGTTTTGAGGATAAGTAAGCATTCACATGGCTTTTCATGAACGATTTGCTTAAGGGCACCGCTGTAAAAACCATGTAATTACTAATACATTTAACGGACTCGTTGACCCTGTAGGATTTTTTCAGGGAGTCTTTTTCCGAAATATTACTACACAGACCATTCTTAGAGCAATACTCCCTAAACTCTTCTACCAGGGCCTGGTTCGGATCCAGGACCGACAGCTTTTTTATTTTTCTACCGCGGTCAGAAAAGATTGGCAACTTCACCCGGATTCCCCCTGTTTCAGGAGGACATCTGAACATCCGTATTCCCCAACCTGGTTTCATCCAATGGAGTACCAGCCTCCCTGACCTCTTCACAGTTTCTCACCTTGTACTCTTCAATGACACTTTCCCAGTCGTACTCCTCTACAGGGCGTGCCTTCCGGGCCATTTCTCTTGCAACGTCTAGGGTAAGGCCATGCTCCTTCGACACCAGATGCCTCGTAATGGTGTTACTAAACTTTCTGCATCTGAAAAATCAAAGAGTGTCATTTAGTTTTATGAATTTCAATCGTTTAGTCACTTGCATTACCAATTCAATAAGGTAAGTGTTACTCCATGTGAAGTTAAACATTTCATTAATGCTATCAACGTCAGGGTTACCTTATATTCAATGTAAATTTGTATTGATTCGTGTAAAGTAAAACATAAATATGGATTCCAATCTCTAACTAAATGATAAATTGACCTTGGTTGCTCCTCAAACATCGATGGTAAAACTAAGGATGATTTCATGAAATTATGATAGTTCAGCAATATAATCCTGAAGTAAGCAACCACCTTTTTAGTCATTGATAATTACAGACTTAAAAAAGTATCAAAAAGTCCGTGTAGCACACTGTGCTACTTTATTGTTTTAATACATGTAAATCACATACCACATTGGCTGTTATGGCCCTGCATTTACAAATTGCATGCAGGTTAGAAAAGCTTTAAAATGTTTTAACATGAAGACGCAGCAATGCCGCCAAAGCAGGTTTAAACGGCGCCTGCAGAAATTGTAGAATTAAAAAAAAACAATCACCTTGAATCCCCCTAATTTAGTAACAGTGACCTCTCGACCTTGACCCTAGTGACCTTGACCCCCAAATTTTTTTTGTTACAATTCAAAAACTAAAAAATAATATTTTTAGTAACAGTGACCTTGACCTTGACCCTAGTGACCTTGACCCCAAAAATTATTTTTTTTTCGCTTAAAACAATCTAAAAACTAAAAATAAATAAAAAAATATTTATAGTAACAGTGACCTTAACCTTGACCCAAGTTACATTGACCCTAGTGACCCAAAGCTTCCTCTCCACACAACTACCTACACACCAAGTTTCATTACAATTGGTCACTCCTAACTCAAGTTATTGAGCGGAAACCATTTTTTCTATTTTTAGTAACAGTGACCTTGACCTTAGCCCAAGTTACCCCAAATGCAATCCCAAGCTTTCTCTCCACGCAAGCTACCTACAGACCAAGTTTCATTGTAATTGGTCACTCCTAGCTTGAGTTATAGAGCGAAAACCGTTTTTCTATTTTTAGTAACAGTGACCTTGACCTTGACCCTAGTGACCCCAAATGCAATTCTAAGCGGCATCTCTACGCATGCTACCTACACACCAAGTTTCATTGCAATTGGTCACTTCTAACTAAAGTTATTGAACGGAAACCAATGTTTGACGCCTGCCCACCCGCTCGCTTGACATACGACATCACTATTCTAATAAGTAGGGGGTATTTTTTTTTTTAAACTGCTTAAAAATTGATGTCTAATTGATGATGAATATAATTTTCAACCTGTATACATATGTGATATTACTATTATATTCTGGTAATTACTTCAAAGCCAGTATAAACAATAGAGACTGTTTCACTTAAAGCCTACTTAATTATTATTCACCTTCTACTTTAGAGACATAGAGCTAGCTCTTGTGTCGACATGCTCAAATGTCAACTTACTGAAATGAAAGGGTTAGGGTTAGGGTTAGAAACCGTTTTAAGGCAAATGATTTTTTTCATGGATTTACTCATAGAAAGTGTACACATTGTAACATGTGTGTAAATAATACAAGTTCAAATCCTCTGTAGTACAAATACAATACAGCACTTGTACTTCCTTTCCAATTAGCTAGATTTTATGGCGATATGGTAGAGTGTCCGCTTATGGTACTGGAGGACCCGTGTTCGAATTACATGTTCATTTTTGCCTTTTTATCTCTAATGTACTATTAGTGTACTACATGCTTTCATTTTGATTGTGTGTTTATTTAACACAAATTCTGCACATGTTATTAGAGTCAGATTGCCAGGTAGCTCAGATAGAAGAGCAACCCAGAGTAATGCTAAACCAATAATGCATTCAGGGGTGGTCCTTGGTTCGTGTCCTGGTCTGGCTAAATCTGAAATCTCGTTATACTTGTTCATTTAGAGAAGTCGTACATGACTCATAAAAATCTTATTTCATCCTCTGTAATCAGATAACGTGTATGTGTCTTGCTGATTAATGATCAAATTCGGATCCTTAACTGAAAGACGGTACAGCAGCACGCCAGCATTTTTAAGGCTTTCCGTTACCTTAAAAATATATGGATATAAATATATCACGGAATTATTTACTTACAATTCCGTAGATATATTTAAAGATAGCCGTTATGCATCCTCCACCGTGTGCATACGTAAGTCGGTATTTTTAAGGCTTTCCGTGACCTTTAAAATATATGGATATAAATATATCACGGAATTATTTACTTACAATTCCGTAGATATGTTTGAAATTAAGAGTTATGCAACTCCGCTCTGTTGATGTCGAAGGCGTTAGGCACTATATGTCACCATTTGCTTTTATCTGATCTCTGCACTTTGTGATCGACTTGTTCTCAAAATAGCCGTAAAATATAAAAATACTTAAGGCAAATTAGTGTTTGCAAATATTTCTTTATTTCATTTTGTCAGATTTCAGCAGTCCGTATTACAGCGATGGGCGATTACCTCTCAATGCTAAATTGCTAAATGCTAGATCACTCTTGCCCACTCCTGGTCGTCAAAAACCAAAAGGTACGTTTTTCCGAACAGGATTTGGTAACAGAACACAACTGAACAGAACAGGTTTTGTAAATAAACAAAGAATAGTACCCTTAGGTTGAAAGGGAAATGCAAGCGAAACAATTTTATTGACACACTTGAATACTTGGTGTCATCACAAAACCCAAATTTCTGGAGGTCGATGAGGAAATTGCCTTTAAAGTGCCAAAACATCTGAAATACATCAGAAAACACACTAGGAATGAACAACAAGAACCCATCCCCCCCAAACCGAAAAAGAAAAGGTTACAGTATTTCAAATGAATTTGATGTACCGGGTTGAAGCACCAGCAATTCGAATTCTATCTCTAATGTAGAAACCCAAAACAACAATAAAACATCAGGGAATGTTAAAAAAAATACCCACAAAACAGAAAAAACCCAGAAAAATGCCCCCAAACCAAAAATGAAACCGCGCAGCCAGACACAGAGCGTTGGGTAAATTTAACACTTAGAGGGGTAAGAGGTGGTTAGGAAAAACATCTTAAAAACATGAAAACCTACATAGGACCCGAAAAAAACAGAAAGGACAATGTACTTTATTCATTAGGGTTAGGGTTAGGGTTAGGGTTGATTATGGGGAAAATGCAAAACAGTACCTAGGGTTAGGGTTAGGGTCAGACCCCAATTTCACGAAAATACATAAATGTTTACTTAACTCAGCAAAAAATTGTAAATAAGTCTTCACTTGTTACCAAATGATTTTTTTTTAAAACCCATGTTTTGATGTTGGAACTTTATAGAATAACTTTTATTGATAGTGTACAACTTGTCATTATTTATCCTTTTTGAATAATTTATTTATGAATCATTTTATTAAGACTGATACATGAAATTTAAGAATTACTTAAGTACATTTCTTTCTTTACAGCTCTTTTGCCTAAAGTATTTGGTGATTAGAACAAATACCTATTTTTTCTCGTGCGGAAGTTAAAATTTCCAAACTATTCTAGTACACATGCTGAAACAAGTGATAAATATATTTGAGTCCGTAGCTAAGTAAAAACTTTATTTTTGTGAAATCGGGGCCAGATATATATTAGAATTTGGAGGAAGTACTATATCCTCAACGTGATAATGTTCATCAGAAATCGTATTCGTATTTATCCCCTTAAAGAAGTCATAGTACTCGTCACTAGTCGGCGAGTGACTTTCTGCCGATTTGGGTTTGAGACTATTTAGGAATTTCCAGGATTTCTTCGTTCAGTTTACATAATTTAGTCGAATTAATTTGTTTTCCGCTTTTGATATAAAAATCCATAGTCCTTTTATATTGCTTACTTGCATCACTGACCATCCGAAAACAACACATCAGTGTTGATGACTTCAAAATTTGAGATGTATTTAAAACAATCTGCAGTAGTGATCAAATAGTCGATAACGGAACGATCACCTGTATTTTTATCTTTTGACATGCGACCATTTAGAATAAATATATTATTGGTTCTGCAAATATCAGTAAGTCGAAGTCCACGAGAGTTAGTTCGAGTGTCGCGCGAACATCTTTTCAGTGGCAGAGATAGATTTTCAAGTATTGTATTCTTGCGAGTCTACATCAATTTCGAAGAACATATTCGGAAATGGGTCGGACGGGACATAATCATTAATTCTGGCCACTCTGGAATTTGTATCACCCGCTAGGAATACATAGTTGTGTTCACTACACTTTTGAGCAATTTTATTCTCAAATTCATTGAAATCATTGATATTAAAAAAACGCGAGTTCTCCGGCAGCAAGTTTATAGACCCGAGCATTATATCTTCACTAGTTTTAGTGTAGCTCTTATTGATGGAAACCCACAATATGTATTCGGAACTATTTTCTATAATTTTGATATATGATGCAAGATTACGACGCGCATAAATCTCAGTACCACCAGTTTTGCGTTTGTAACTTTTATTTCTATGCTTTGAAAAAAAGATAAAGCAGTAAATATCTACTATATCTGTCTAGTCAATAAAACAAAATACATCATACTTATGTGTGTACCAATCACAAAAATCAGGATAATTTAGTCTCCTTTTCAGTCCATTAACATTGTTTTAATGGTCTTATCATTATCAAACCCCTTACTGTCCTAGTATTTTTGACTTGGTGTATTCTGTGTTACCCTAAGTGGGTTGTCCCATGGCCGATTTATGACTGATTGTGGAACATTGATGTGCTGGCGTTCCTGTGTGGGACTACGACGTGCTGGAGCATGATTGCGTGATCCACGATAATGAGGAGATAGTGACTGTTGCCTTCTAGACGCACGGGGTTTACGCGTTGATGATCGAGATCGGCAACGCTCCTGAGATTTTCCTCCAGGATGCACATTTGTAGACATTGGTTCATTGCGCACACGAGAATCACGAGACTGCGGGGGTGGAATGTTTACAAAAAAAAACAAAAATAATATCAAACAGGGAATGCCACGTACCAAAAACGCAGCCTCCCCAAAACGAGCCCCACAGCACCCAGAAGTGCACACCACCAACACACACACACACACACACACACACACACACACAACCATGCACAAACACACACAACCATGCACACACACACACACACACACACCACCAACACACACCAGCAAACACACGAGGACAAAACGAACAATTAAAGGAACACAGTGGGGCACCGCCTTGGAACGGTCAGTGGCAAAAACACCACTGGGGAACCCAAACCGGTTTATGGTGCGCACCCAACCTCACTCTTACCCCCACCATGTTCCAACGTCACAGGACAGTGTAAATAAAGTAATCCCTGCTAGGTGAATCTCACTGGCTGGCTTACGAATTTCAACCCGATAATTTTGCATTATGAGGTTCCATTGAGGGAAAACGTCACCTATAACTCTACTATCCATCAGGAGTTTGGCAGGATATACAATACTCACTTTACCGTCTGGGTATTCTGCTCTTAATTGTTTGGCCATAACACTTTTGTGGCGCTAACAATTTCAGGTGGAAAGTCACGATTTATATTATAGCTCGTACATTTCAGCTTATTTGCATTTGAAATGATGTATTCTGTGTCCCTGTAGTCGAGGAAGTATACAATAATGGGTCTTGTCGAGTCTCTCTTGTAACAACCTAGCCGATGGGCTCTGGGAGTTGGTGGGCATGAGACGATACCAAGATGTTCCTTCAAGAAGGAAACAATCTTTTGTGTGCAGTTTTCAAAAAAAATTTCAGAAAGACCCCCGAATGGAAGATTGTGCCTCCAGATCTGTATACTTTTATCCGAGTAGTGTTAATCTATCAACATCCTCAGACACTCGTTTGTGAATCATGTTCACCTTACTTTGTAATTCAAGACACTCGTCAACTTTGTGTTCTATTGTGTGCATTTCTGAGTACATTTTGGATAGTTTATCAAACACAGAGAGGTTTTCTTAATAGTCTGACTCTAGTAAGTTAATGTTCTTGCCACTTGTACCACAAGTGCTTACTCTGTTATGCTTTTTATTGTACGAAAACATCGCCGTCGCCATATTTGGAGCGGTCAAGAACTTTAAAGGGGTTATGTGTTGGAAATGAAAATTTCGTAAATCCATATTTACGTTACTGCCTGTTCTGTCTATAAAAGATTATTTTTAGTTGTTTTGAAAGATCACTCCTTATGATAAATGATTCTATATCACAGTTTTGTCACAAATATTTCACCACTACAAAAATAGCTGACCACTTACTCTTGACCAAGAAAAGAGACTGTCCAAGAACTTAGCACTTTCTTTTTTAACAATAATTTCCTTTTTAACAATGCTACAGTCAAATACTTCAAAAGATAAGTTCTGCAGGTAATTAACAGATTTTAATTCAGTATTTAAAACTAAACTGATTTTAAGTTTAAGCCACTACTTAATTATAATATAAATCAGAAATGAGTACTTAGAATATAGTAAGGCGCGAACTCTGGGACTCGGCGGTGCTAAAACGCGACTACAGAATCTAATTCCAAATTTTTTATCATAATGTATTGTTTTGTTGTTGCTTCAAATGCGTATTAAACCTGTGTTGTAACAGGTTGAATTAGCTCATGCTAAACACATAAAGAAATTCCCATAAAACCAAGGAAATGGACTACGAACGCAGGTGGGTACTACTTACGACTGATGTATTTACATGAACGTCTTGACAGGTAAGCTGGATAACCCCGATATTTATATTTTTCTCTTTTTTGCGCGGACCTTTTGCTTGATATATGTAACACTATGTTTAAACTAAACATGTGTGAAGTTTTATTATCAACTGACACCTTTTAACTATATTATTGCCTTAAAATGTAAAAAAGCTACAGTAGTGTTGCCAAATATGACATTTATTTGCTTATAGTAACAAGATATGTCAATGACCAAAGGCATGTTTACAGAAAAATATATAAGGTATCAATAGAAAAAGCCCTTGACTTTGGAGTAGTCGAATATCCGCGGTGCGATAGACCATGGGACTGACTCGAAATAGCGAGATAGAGGTAGCAGCTCTGCGACTCCGCAGTCGGCAAACTGAAAATCGAGACAAGGAATGATGGTAAAATGCACTATACTGAAAAGTTACAATACTACACTGTATTTCATTTACTGATACTTTATCACATAAAGTCTTCTGTTGCATCTATAAATGTCAATGGCATTCGCGATACCAGAAACAATTACTAGTTTGTTCATGGTTAAAACACACACAAAAATCGAAATTATACTTTTGCAAGAAACTCACTGCAAACCCCCAAAAGAAAATGATATTTGGGTTGAGCATTGAGGCGGAACCTCTTTTGGGGAAAATAGCAGTGACACTAAACTGAATATTTCGTCGCACAAAGTATTGCATATCAATTCCATAGATGGCCGGCCTATTGAGGTAGATTTTCATTTACAGTAAGACAATTCACAGATTTTCTAGTGTGTTTTCATCCAACACTGGATCTGAACGTAAAACGTTTTAGAGCAAGTTGTCGCACTATTTCAGTGACCCTTCGAATGCTTTAGTATGGGGCGATTCTAACTGTACCATGACAGTAAATATCAGTTTGTAAATTATCCTGGTTTCATTCAGAGCTATCCCGGCCGACCCTGGGATAATTTGAAAGTGAATTTGCCAAGACTCCTGACAGAAACAAGGTAAAGAGACAGATGCAGATACACGGGCATCCGAGTACCAGACCCTTAGCTCTTTTAGGAATAGACCCTTTGGTAATTTTACTTGCCCGGCGTATAGCACCGATACTATAGT
>JAFMSR010000003.1:59952596-59965835 GCA_022818135.1 Saxidomus purpurata
TTGAGTTTAACTTTTAAGCAGTGATCAGGAACATAGATTGTAATACATGTATAAGCTATAGTTTTGCTTATTTTTTATGAGTGACTAAAGTAAATGGTTTCTAAGCAGAAATAGGTATTAGACACCTAAATTATAAAATATTTCAAAGGCTGTCTAAGCATTCTGTAGAGAACCCTGGTTCATTATTTTAAATTGAATGATATTGTAAGGTGTAAGAGAGAAAGGATCACTACAATGCATTTTTTAACTGGTGATGGGTTCACAGTTCTTGCATGATAATAACAGTCAACCTGTAATTTAACAATACTGTAAGATCAGTTTGACTGCTACCTTTAAACAAAACTTCAGTGTATTGCTATATTGCTGTATAGCATCAGTTCAGCCAGCACATTTCAATTGTGTGCATTCTGAGTCTCTGAGGTTTTGGAGAGTTATCTTCTCTTGGATGTGTAGATTGTCTAGCTTTACTGTGGTTTCTGGTTTTCTGTTCAGGCTGGTGTTTGTTGTCTTATCCATTCTTACAGGGTCTAGCTATTTATAAAACCACCTCAAACTATTACACAGTTTACACAGTTGATTCATTCACAATCACCACAGTTAATGGTAATACTAATAACCATCTGTCATATATATTAAACAACTCTTCATGACATAAACCAATGCCACATCAAACCATGAACACATCATAACCGTGAACACATTACATAAATCATCTTCACATCACATCATTATGAAACCATCGTCTCATCACTACATTGTTAGAGTAACCATCGTCACTTTAAAATAGGCTCTGCAATTATACAAAACAGAACACAATCTATTAAGGACCGAGTTACGGTGCTCCATCAAAATAATATACTGTGACTCTTAGTTTATAACATAGTTTTTAACTAGTCAGTCTCTATTTACACATTAGTCTCTAAATTACATGAAATATAACAAATATCACATCAATTATTATGTAAACACATTATGGAATAAAACACATAGTAATCAGTCAGCATAGTGGTCATGATTAACAGGTTCAACTGTAACAAAGGCTTTCAATCTTATAAAACAATAGAAAATGGCAACACTTACAGATCTATGGGATCTCTGTCCTAAACACCAGGGTATTACCAAAACTGTATCCTACATGGCTCCACATGTGCTTACTCCACACTGACTCACTCCATACTGGCTCACTGTGATGTTAAATGCTGTAAACAATGCAATGATTAATGCAAAGTGTCAAATTATAAACAAGGAACGCAGATCAATCTGACTGCTTACTTTCAGATAAAATAAAGGTCAAACTAAACGCGTAAACTGCAAATCATCAATTCAGCCATTGCACAATACCTTACTACTATAATACACACCAAAGACCGATGAAATCTTCCTCCAAGAAAGCCAAACTGACCACTAAACAAAGAACGGCAGAATAACCCGCCAATGTACAAATCCATGCTTTATACATATAACTCATGACGTCACATACAACTGAGTAAACCCGTGACTGATCATGTGATAACAAAATAGAAGACAAGTAATAGATAAAAACTGGTCAACACGGTAATGAACCGTACAAAGTAATAGGAATGAGACAATAAGTAGGCGTCAGTCGACTAAAAGGGAATATGGTCAAAAATGACCCTGTTACACACACATGTAGCAGTAGCTAATAAACTGATGAAAGACTGACAATAATATGAAAGAGCTATGGGGTTGTACCCTCACATGTTTCAAAAACCTCTATAACTACGAGACAGCAGTATAGAGCTCAGCAGTTGCAGGATTAAGCTATGGTTTTCATGTTGTTTTTTTTTTTTTTTGTTATTTTAGAATTCTGATATGTAGAAAGATCTAAAAGGATATATATTTGTTCAAATTTATTTAAGCTAGGTATTAAATGAAACTCTCAGAGATGAGGAACACATTAATCAACCAGACATAGTTCAAGCACCGCCTCAGCCACACTTACAGGCAAAAAAAGGCCCTAGAAGGATATCTATAATTGATACAATTTAGGACACTAATCAGAGGAGAACTGTCAGAAGTACTCTATGACTACAAGACAACAAATATTCTACCGAATTATATAGACCAGAATAAACTGACTAAATAATAGATTTGATGTTCATATCAATTTCTTTATTAAGCTATTACAATTGCAAAATACCTAAATATATAGGTGTTGAAAAAAACTAATGAATAAAATGTGTCAGCTGGTATCACTGGCTGTACGGGAAGCCCACAGACACAGTTTTGCCATCTCAGCCCTTGAAATCTGATTTTTATAAAAAGTTTTATTCATTTTATACAACAAGTATTATGGTACTTTTCTTCTGATATAAAACTACTGCACGCCATTGTATTATTAGTGTTGGTATACCATATGTTTCAACGTACACGGTATACCGGGTTTTGTCTTGAACGTTGCTTGGGTTGTTTCCCTTTATTTTGTGTTCACCATTTGCTCTATATAAAAGTTGCTAATTTGTAGACTGAAGTTCGTCAGTGCGTTTCCTTACTTTTCATTCGGCGTGGCGACAGCGCTGTTAAAGAGTCTACGACGCTTATTCAAATAATAACAAGAACTTACATCAAGCCACACTACCGAATGTGAAATTGTAATTGTTTTCTATATCTGTTCAAATTCGATATACATGTACTCAAAATTAACATTTTGAATTGGTTTTGACACTTGGTAATACTGTCAATGAATAAGCCCTCCCATGCTCCTAAACAATGTAGGTTAACGAAAAATGAGACAATCACATCATTTGAGTCGAAGCGTTATAAGTTACAGTACACGTTATCGTTGGACAATAATTTCGCCGCATTTCTAGTCGATAGTGTGAATTGGACCAAAACATGGGAGAAGTACCAGAGGCTAACGCCTACCCTTGAAAATGTTGTGGTATGAAGTTGGTTACTATTAATTGATAAAAACTTTCCTAGTTTAGTTAAGCAGAGATACGGAACTGAATTACGCTCAAAAACACTTGCTTCTCTAAAACCTGAAATTTCACTAGCTCTCGATAGTTTATTGGATGAAATCGAAAAGTCAGTATATGACTAAAGTTAGACAAACCATTCCTGAAAGTGAAAGCAAATCTGATTCAGATAACGATAATCGCGATCATTCATTTCTCAACAGACCCCAGGGGAGGCTGATAAAGTCATTTCAGTCTCAAGCCGCATGTGCACAAAACAATTACCTATAATTAAAATATTTCATCAGCATTTTCCTTTAACTGTAACTCTTGAGACCGGTGCTGAAATTAGCATGAATGGAAACTCCCTTGCTAAATACATTAACGCTTTTATTACAAAAAGTAACCAGAATGCCCTTCAGGTAGATAGAGTAACCACTTTAGTTATTTTTGAGGAAACACACTTAGCATTATATTGCGGAAATTTTGAAATCCAGCTTGAGGCACTAGTTGTAAATGATGTAGATGTTGATATCCTCGGTGGTATTCCATTCATGAGTGCTAATGATATTTCGAATAGACCGGCTAAGCAGCAAAACATTCTTCGTAATAGAAAGATTGTTCATTATTGTCAAATTACACTGCAAAGCTCTGAACACCGCGTACATAGAATTGGATAGGCCAAGTGATGTTAATCCTGATGGATCATTTGCCTTTGAGCCCAAGGCTAAACCATCATGGTTCAATCCCCAAAAAGATGTTGCTGTAAGGGGAAAAATAGTTTTTTTTTGGTCTACCTAATCTCCTTTTTCTGCACTCTATCTTTTTCCTTCCCTCTCTGCAACCTCCGCCCGCCCTAGTCATCGGCTATCCGTTCTCACGTACTCTTTACCGAACATTGCTGTATATTCATTTTCTACTGTGATTAACACTTTTCACCTGATTTTCACCTGCATTTCTATTGTTACTTTCTCGTTTTTCCCTTTATGCGCTTATTGTCATGGGATATGTTTTCCCCATGGTGCTCCACGGTACTCTGTTACAATTAACTTTAAGCCATTACTGGGCTATTACTTAGTGTATGCCCGTTCCCATAGAGTTTCAGTACTAGTATCATGTCAGCCTCTAGATACTGTTCATGCCTTACTATCCATCATTGGAGCATACAAAGTTTTGAGCAGTCCCAGAGCCACATCTTTGCTGTCACTCGTTAATAGGTATCAGGTTACAGTTATGCATTTGGCAGGATCCGCGAATGTGCCTTCAAGCATTGCAAGTAGAAATGCACCCAAGTGTACTGAACATATATGTCGAATATGCGTATTAATTCAGACTATGGATTCTGTTGTGCTAAGCAGATGATATTTTGAATGGAACTTATCGCTTACTGTTGACTACCAGATCTGTCTGGAGAGAATCCAGATTTAGGCCTTGTACATGCACATCTGAAACAAGGTGCATGTCCTCTAAACAAGTTGACAAAATGTATTTACAAGTCTCTATATTATCCAAGGACAGTGCACTTGTCGTGAAACGTCCGGATCCGTTGTCCCCTGATAGAGAACAGATAGTCGTTTCACGTTCAGTTCTATAAAGACTGCGTTTGTTGTAAAACGCCATTTCTTCTGACCCCGATATGTTGCTTCGGTACCAGCGTACAATGTCTGCTGCACTTTAGAGAATGCATTTACAACAGCAATTTAGATATTGATAAGAAATATGTCCATTCCGTCGCCAAAATAGAACTTAATTTCGGATATAAGGAGTAAAATTATACCTCTTGATTTTTATACATTCCCGGTGTATAGCACCGATACATGTAAGGCTACTACTGGGCTTCTAATAAGTTCATCTCAAGATTGGCGGGAAACATTAAAAAGCGTTTCTGAAATTTCCAGTGCCCTGGACGGGAATCGAACCTGGAACCTACGGATTGGTAGTCCAGATCGTTAATCACTCGACCACTTTTCCTAGCAGTCAGTAAGCCTCAAAATTGCCAGATGTTTAAAATACATAAAATAAATAGATAATTACTTTCATGTTATCACCTCACGTTCAGTACGGAAATTGTGCGTGATAAATGCAGAGTCATCAATTCACCCTTCGCGAAGTTCAGGAGAGAGTTCAACCAGACTATCATCAAAATTGTACTTTATTGTAAAACTATTAGTATAGAAATAATGCAGACTAAGGCAATTTTGACTGGCCTTATCTATGTGGGTAATTAAAATTAAAAAGCATTATTATGAGTGAAGGTTGATAATTATTAAGTTAAAATAAAAAAAATCAATTCAAACTTAATTTTAAAAAATGTGCTTTTTAACATGTAAAATGATTTCAGGAGAAAACGAGAAACGTCTGATGTACAAAATGAAACGTAACAGTGCAATTTTGAATGTTCAAAGGCATAATGCAACATTCGCTTTAAAACTGTTAAACTGTTAACAATCTTAAACATTCCACAGTTAGTTATTATCTTTTATATTTTCAGGAAACATTTTTCATCGGGAAGAAACCGGTCTTGGGAAAAATAGTCAAACCTTCTAGCAGCATAAGATATAATACAGGAAAATTAAAAAAAGTTCAATGTTTCCCATTGTATACAGTTTTGCTTGCGCTGAAACAGCTTTACGTGGACTATTTCAGCTTGGACGTAGAAGGAGCTGAGCTAGATGTGCTTGAGACCATCCCATGGGATAGAATTCAAATTGTTACTTTTTCTATAGAACACAATAAGTGGAGAGGTGGCAAACACAATCTAAAAGCCTATATGAGAGATAAGGGCTACGATTTCATGACAGAAATTAAAGTAGGCGTTGCCCCTGACTTAATTTTTATGAAAAGAAACCGTTCCCATATCAAACATGTTTGACAAACAGACAGACATTTTGACGTTTGTAAGCGGCAAAAAGCCAGGATATTCAATAAGACAAATTACTTTTCGATAACTATAATTAATTTTAGGAAACGACATGATAGAAATCTAATCTTAAAGCAGTATAATTCATTAGCCAGAGGTCAGTTAGAATACCTAACCGGCAACGTGAAGGTTCTGTGTCGTCTTATAGTGCCGTGTCGTCGTCGAATCAGTCCGTCAACATAAAGTAACTATAGTCAACACAATATCAATTTCAAAATAACGGAAAACTGGGTTTTTAAGTCCCCTCCTCAAGGTTTCTTCTTCTCATCATTGCACGTGCTGTTGCTTTGGGCATGGTTATAACGCTGCACATAAATATATCATACATGTACATACAGGACTACAGTAAAGCCCAGACGAATGAAAGAAATTATTTAAATTAACAATTTTTTGTAATGCAGTAAATAAATTTAGTGCTTTCAATCATGGAACGGTAAAGAACAGATCTTCATGTATTTAGACATTTTGATCCTTATTAATCGAAACATTTTTGGAACGCTCTTTGACGCTGTCTCTGTTTATGCTTACTGCCCTTGGTAAATTGACCTACATGCCGGTGGCAAAATAGTTCTGCTTGAAATTCTTTGCATCCTTCTCGAAAATCAATTACGGACTTGAAATCTTCAACAGTACTACAAGGTCACCCATAAAATTATATACAGTCGCATGTATTATTTTTGAACTTTGCTTGCTGAATATGTTGTAATGGGGTAAAAACAAACATCATTATGTACAACCTCACCATCACTACTGCTGTGAGACTCATAAGTTATATCACTGTCAATATTTTCAGTGTCATTATCAAATTCAGAAAAACAACATGATATTGCAGGACCTACACTGTCATCATCATTACTGGATTCACAACAATACAAATAATCAGCTATGTTAAGTTTGTCAATAACTTATTAATATTGAATATGTGTGATTTCACAAGGCACAGTACTACCTCGACTACACTTGGACTTTTTTACTTTTAAATTGCCATGTTAGTACATATTTTCACATACGAAATATTCAAATATCCCTCTCGGTGTACTGGTATCTATACTGCTTGGCGTCATATTCCCGGACGAAAATGACACATCTTCTTAAGCCGCCTGGTTATCATTTGACTAAACTGGACGATGTTTTGGATCTAGAATATTATTTTGTTCATTCTTTTTTAAATGCGTGCTTATTTTGTTCTTTTCTTACAATTTTATACGGATAATAGAAGGAGGAAAATAGACACTACTTAGCAAATTCAAGAACTTGCGTATGCCGCCTGGTAAATGCCGACCGACATGAAATTTATGCGACGCTCCCGATTTCTCTCCCTGCCGTTGAAGTGTATACTTATCTTTTTGAGTTTTGAATTGAGTAGTTTTAGAATATTGACCAATCAATCGTTGCTTTAAAGACGCCTGATTGCACAGTATTAAACGTTTTGGGACTTCAGTTATTCATGATTGTGATAAAATGCCGTAATAGAGGACTTTAAATGAAAAGTCCAAAGCACAGAGCAGTGTTGATGGTACATGGAACAATTAATATTAAGGCGTGGAGCAAATTTTGTGTAAATGAATCTTCATTCCTTACAGGCATTTATCATAAGAATGGCGTTGTGAACGCACTAAAACAGACGAACTGAGATATTTAGTGGGTTCTTTCCTAAATACAGTTATCGATATGGAAGAAAATGTGCTACGTACTGTACCGGAGGCTTGTTTTAGTTCCTTCCCAGTGTGTTGTTCAACTGTCAAAAGGCAAGCGTCCTAACGATTGTTTGTGCTGCATCAAAACAACACGTAACAATGAAGCGATTAAATAGGGGTATCCGGGAATATAGCCTGTCTGGGAATATGACTCCAAGCATGAAATAAACGGCACTAGTTACCCAGTCCATTTCCGGCTAATAATGTTGCTGAAAACAGATACAAAACAAGCAAAAACCAAGAGGGCCAAGATGGCCCTATATCGCTCACCTTGGTACAAGTC
Source organism: Saxidomus purpurata (assembly GCA_022818135.1). Taxonomy (NCBI): domain Eukaryota; kingdom Metazoa; phylum Mollusca; class Bivalvia; order Venerida; family Veneridae; genus Saxidomus; species Saxidomus purpurata. Next base: position 59,960,415 of record JAFMSR010000003.1, read on the forward strand.
CACTTGCCTGGTGGAAGATCACTAGATAATGTTATATACAATAGGTTTTCTTATATACGACTTTGTAAAACAAGCGTCCCCCTGGCAAGGTCAATTTTGACCCCAGGGGCATAATTGGAACAAACTTTAAAGAGGTCTACTAGGCAATGCTACATGCCAAATATCTAAGCTCTAGGCCTTGTGGTTTTAGAGAAGAAGGTTTTTAAAGTTTATTCCTATATGAGCCTATGCAAAACTAAGTGACCCCCCGTGCGGAGTCAATTTTGACCCGGAGGTCATAATTTGAACAATCTTGGTAGAGATCTACTAGACAATGCTACATGCCAAATATCTAAGCTCTAGGTCTTGTGGTTTTAGAGAAGAAGATTTTTAAAGTTTTTCCTATATAAAGCCTATGCAAAACTAAGTGACCACCCGAGCAGGGTCAATTTTGATTTGGGGGTCATAATTTGAACAATCTTGGTAGAGGTTTACTAGACAATGCTACATGCTAAATATCTAAGCTCTCGGCTTTGTGGTTTCAGAGAAGAAGATTTTTAAAGTTTTTCCTATTTACTGCCATAGCAACCAGAGTTCTACATGGATTGAAATTCTTTGAACAATTTAGTAGAGCTTCGTGCAAGGAACATTCCTGCATAGTTTTATCAACATTGGCTTAGTGGTTTCAGAGGAGATGTAATTTGAATCAGAATGGTGACGGACGACGGACAATCATCAATTAGAAAAGCTCATCCTGGCGAAGCCAGTTGAGCTAAAAAACGAAGTGATACTCTCTTATATCGAATACTTAGGATTACATGTACTATACTCTTTCTGTCAGTATTGTTCTTGATTGCTTTTGACATTAGTTAATGCTATAATGAAGTCAATACTTGTGCGCCCCTGACACACAGCGAAAACGGAAACGACGCTTTATGATATTTTGGAAGAGGTACAACATTACCATTACTTATTTGTCATTCAACTTGTTTCACTGCTTATTCGCTTCGATATATTCCAAATAGAGAGCCGAACAAAACAAGAAATAGTATTTTGAACAACGATATAGTGTTGCCAAACGTATCATGAAAAATTGTATTTTGGTTCAGGTGCTTGCTGAATAATGTTTGCACGTTTTCAATGACGTGTTCCCGTAATTATGTCACACCGCATCTAGACCGCTTTTCTAAGTCGACGTCACAAGTAGTATAGGTTGGCAGTATGACAAGTATCGTATACGTCCGTGCTCTATGGTCCTCATGTAGAGGAGTTCCGTAGTGTCTACGATTCTTTTTGTTATTTCATTGCAGAGTTTCTTAGTCTGAAGATGTATAATTCTATCTTCAGTTTCAATTTTACAGTCTTCACCTAGTATAGCTTTCATTGGAGGGGTGATGGTAATTTTTTTTCCGGTTCTATGAATATATCCAATAGTTCCCAATGTAAACCATTTCTTGATTGTTTTCAAGAGTAATCCAAGTTCACGTTCGTAGATTTCAAATTCCATGGATACTGTCCATTTGAAAGCTTTAGTGCAGAGTAGCATGGTCTTGAAGCTTTTCCAGTGGTAGGATGCTTGATTTTTCGGTAAGGATAAGTTGAATTTTATCCTGGTTCTGAAAGTCAGTTTCCCGTTCAGTGCAGTTTCAGACCAAGGCATCAGTCTGAATTGTCTTTCACCCATAGCAATGTGATGATTTGGTGTATATCCAAAAGATGCAAGAAGAGGTCCTTGATTGCATTCCGTGATGTCAGTTACTTTTATAAGTAATTTCAACGGTTTCACCTCTGGTTTAATACGTTTTTCATGGGTTGATGGTCTATCTCTGTCTTCTTTTAACATTCCTGGTCTGTACACCATTGTCAAAAATCACAGGTGGTATGACCCGTGGTATGAGTGGTAAACTATAAACCAATATAGGTCTGTTTTATAGGGAATGTTTCCCCATAGGAACACAAGGTGGAACACAAGGTGGAACACAAGGTGGAAAAGAAGACAAAACACATTTTTAGTTTTGATGTCTTTTATTGAATTATTAATTATGAACAAGAACAAGAACAAGTATTGAAAAACAGTATGAACAAGTATTTGAAACAGTATGAACAAGTATTGAAAAAAAAACAAGAATACATTTTATGAATTATGATAAACGATTTTATGTGAGACGAGACATTTGAAAGAATAAGCTGCACTATTCTGTGAGGTTCTACCCTCTGTGGTACACCACTGACACGGAGGTGTTTTTGGCACCTGTGTTGCTAGCCTGTACAATTGTCCATAACATAGTCTAAACCACCGTGCCACTGCTTTATCATTGTCCCAATAACGTCTGGGTCTAAATCGGGTGGTGAGAACTGTATTCAGATCACAACCTCGGACTAACATGTCCAAGGCAAAAAGACAGTAAACACCGCACATAAGTGTTCTTCCATCTTGAAGTCTCATTGAATTCATTGAGTAATGTCTGGTATTGTTCTGTAGGAAAGGTTGAATATGGTCTTCCAATGGAGGTAGTCCATACGAATCAAAGTAGATGGCTGTATTTTCCTTGAAGAAGATAGCCACCCAATGTTCTCCGGCTTGATCCGAGTTGTGAGTGTTCACAATGTAAGCTTTCACATGGGGTGGTTTTCGATTCGGTAAAAGATCCTTGGGGCACATCAGTGCATGTAAAGGAGACAAGATGATCGATTTATCCAGAATATATTGCAGTTCAATTGTATCCATAGTTCCACACTTTTTTGACCCGATCGGCCCACTTGTTGATCCAGACTGACTCTTGGTTTTGGTGTTGTTGCTTTAAATCTGTCCAGAGTTCGTAAGCTCGAATGATCTCATCAGGGGTGGACTGATATTCACAAAGCATGGGATACCACTGAGCGATGACTTTTTGAAGATCCAGTTCTTTGAGGGCTATCTCATTGTATAACTCCACCCAGATGTCTGTGTCGGCCATGCAGAGCACGTGTTGCAGTTGACTCGGGTGATCAATTTGACATCCCGAGCAGTCTTTGTGAACCATAACATAGATCAATGTCTGCAAGTTCTCTATCACGGCTGTCTCTAAATCCCTTTGAATTTGAGCCAAATTGTGGTCCAAATGATTCTGGTCATACTTCGCCTTTTTGTCAGGAGGAGGTTCAGACACGACCTCCATATAGGCTTTTTCTAGTGTTTTCTCAAAGTTCTCTTCCATGATGATGAATCGTAGGATTAATAGTCCGTGATCACTTCTCTGATACCGTTGATTTCAATCTGAGTGTCGTATTCAGCATACACGATTACGTTGATCGGGTGATCGAGTGGTCCAGCAAACTGAAGCTCTATGCGTAGGTTCCCCGTTTTAATAGGATGGAGCTGTCCTTCTTCACTCCCTTGATCAGCCGTCAGATCAAACCCCCACAGTGTGAAGCCATTCTTAAACTCGGTCAGCGTGAGGCCCATGGTCCGATTGGCACCGAGAGCTCCAAGGGCTTGATGCAGTCCCACGTAGGATCTTAAGCATTCTCCATCTGCAAAGTTCGGATAGTAAGCTCGGTTGGTTTTACCATCAACGCTGACCTCTATTTTTGACAGTCCAAAAGGCTGAAAATCAAGAGGGTTACTGGCGAAGGTTCCGTTCATGAAGGCGTTTCTGACCATGCCAATAAATAGGCGTTTTGGCAGCTGTCCTTGGAAGAGATGATCTTCAATTTTGGATCTTTGACCTCCAGAGATGGTGAAGGTTTTAACCTCTGCTCGTCGGATGGGGATTCTCATGTTTTGTTCAGCAATCGCCTTATTTAAATTGTTGGCCACCGCAGGAAGCAGGTCGACAGTGCGAACGTTGAATCCGGCTTGTAGAAACTTGATTTTGACAGCTTCTCGAGCAATTGCGCAGAATTCTGGGCTGGTCTTATTGAGTCGGAGTCGTATCTCTATACCGTTAGGTAGGTATTTATCTTGTAAGAACAGGTCTAGATGCAGTCGTCCAATCAGTTCCAGACTTCGGCTTTGATGAATGCTTAATCGTCGTGTGACAAATCCAGCATTACCACCGTTGCTAGCATTTTCTTGCATGTGTCCTGTCGTATCCTTCACCCAAAGTTCCATCGGCTTCAAGGGTGTTGTTTTCACGTGGGGCGCATAAGACAGTAGATTCTCCAGGTATGCCTTGTATGGATAGGTGTCTGAGGTATTGCTGACCAGCTTATTGTTCAGATACAGGTCCACACTACTGAACAGACTGTGAAAAAAGTTGTTGGCCACGGAAGCGTGTGTGTCACCCCCTAAATCTGTTCCATCGCCTTTGACGACCTTGACCTTCAAGTACAAGAAGGCCTGATTGAGATCTGTCCACTTTTCAGTTTGTGCTGGAATGATGAATTCAATAGGAGCCGTATTGTCCAGCGCTGATATAGGATAATGTTCTGTCCACTGGCTATCTTGCATGGCTGTCATGGTAGGTGGAACCGATATCACATCCAATTCCGATTTACTACACTCGCAGGAACCGTGTTACATCATGATGATGATGATTCAAATGATTAAATCCAATGATTAATCAAAAATATCTAGAGCTCGTTTTTTCAGCTGTCTCCGACGATGTCTGGAAGTCTTTTGCCAGGATTTCCTCGGACGTCTCCTTTTTATGCCTTTCTTTTTCCTGGATGGACGAGTAGTGTGTGGCTTGTTGCCTGTCAGCTTCTTGAGCAGGGTGACTCCTAACGATCTGGCAGCTACTTTTCCAACGTTGGTCAAGGCTTTCTTGCCCCGAGATCGCAAGACACGAGCAGGACTATTTCTTTTCAGAATTATTTCTGTGGCTGCTTTGATTCCTTCTTTTTTCAAAGCATTCAAGGCGCTTTTGGCAGCTGGCATTAACAACGGGATCGCCGATTTGGCGGCCGATTTAAACATACTTCCCAGTCCTTGACCATACTGTCGCGGTACACCACGATACACAGGATGCATTTAGAAGGGTAGGGTTGATTTCTTTCTGAAGTGCAACTTGACCATCGACTTGCCACTGACAAACTGAACGAGTTCCCCCAAATCGCTCCTTATATTGATCCCGATTGAATCAAACTGGGATTTGGCAATGGGGATGTAATGTAGGTTCACAAATTCTTGATGATGGTGGTGTTGGTTGACACGCCCTCCTCCTCCTCCTCCTCCTTTTCCTCCTGTGAATGGCACGACTCTTAACAGTGGGGCTTCGATGTCTCCCACGAGGGTATATTCGGCCAAATCCGAATAAACGAATAAATGATTGCATCCAACATTGAGATCCACCCCGTAAGGAAAAGGATTAGGATCATGCGGGTAAATATCCGATGAGTCACTGATTTTTGCTCCTAACTTGAGAGCAAGTTTCGGGTGAAAGATAACTCCAATTTGCTTCTTTCGACTTTCATCACTGAATTTCACACGTTGCGACCCTTTGGAATAGCCAAGATGAA
>JAFMSR010000003.1:59966335-59988342 GCA_022818135.1 Saxidomus purpurata
TACTTTCTAGTAACCGTTAACAAGTACTTGACGTCATTGTCTACTTGTCTGTTAACACATTAAGCGTGTGACATAGAGGTTCTGAGTCCTCAAAACCTGAATACACACCAAAATCATAAACGTCTGTTTCTCATCAAAATCAGATTAAACATCCATTTATCTCTATTCATTGTATTTTTAGTTTTTGAAATAAGATTTCTCAAGCAACCGATTCGCCGAACACCAGTACAAATACAAGTTGACGCACAACTCGACAGTATGCTAAGAAGAATTTTATCGCACCGCCATCTAATATATGGTCTAGTTCAGTTGTTCTGGTTGAAAACAATGATGGTGGCAAAAGAGTTTACGTTGATTACAGGAGAGTGAATGATGTAACGGTCAAAGACGCGTACTTATAACTAACAACTTGATGACAGTTTTACCATTTCGAGGGCTTGGCGCAAAACTGGACCAACTCAGTTGTTGTAAACATTTCAGAAGAAACAAAAAAACGGAATAAATTTCTTAAAATTATGAATTCATGAATGAAAATTTACTTTTTTGGTGTGAATCCTCACTAGATTTGGTAAATTATTTTATTTTTTAATTATTTTTAGTCTAATTATGTTTTTAGAGCTTATCTGAGCTTATCAGTGCAAAACAAGTCCATCTCAAGTTGGACCTATTATGCAACAAATAATTCAATGCAAAAAAGGTCCAACTTCAAATGGACTTGTTTTGCACTGAAAGTTAAAAGCAGGTTAGGTCTAACTTGCAAAAAACAATCGTTTTGGAAAAACTTTTCCAAATTCATAATTTACCATAGGTTTCATGTTTTAAAATTTCAGTATGGACCAAATAATATTTCGTAACTGACAACTGGATATCATCTTCTTCTCTGCAAAAACAAAGATTTGACTTTGTGGCAAATATATCTTCAGCCAAGTAACAACAACTGCTATGAAAACCTCCAAATAAAATTTATTTCAAAGTTAACATTTCGAAACTATTTAAAACCTAATCATTTAAAAAATGCTTTAGAGTGAACATTATCATAATCCCATTATATTTCGTCAAAGAATAATTCCTTTACATATATAATACTCTTCAACAACAACTGCATGGATACAGAAAAGTCAGCTCATATACACAGATAACCTACAAAATTAAACAAAGACAAAAAACACTGTATATCAATAAATCTATGTTGATCAACAAATGACTTGCAAACTGTAACTAATCTACTGTCAAACCCGTACGAAGACCATAAAAAAGTGGTTGTTCCTGCGAAGTGGGTAAATCTCATTGGAAAACATGTAGTAGATTTAGAACAAAAAGGGGTTTGAATTGCAAGATGGCCTTTTTTCTGTTTAGTATCAAAGTGTAATATTTGCCTTGTTCAAATATAAGACGCGCCATGACATTTGGCCTAAATGAGGTGCAACGTCATTCGAGAATGACGTCGTTATTGTGACGTCATATTTATGCGTATTTTTTGCCCTATTTTTGTCTTATTTGATGAGGCTGTAAATCTGTGATTTACTGTTTGAAATTACAAATTTTCTCAGAATGTGTCAGAATTTCAGAAAAATAAAAAAAGAGATAAAAAGTTGCCAAAATATAACGAATAATGACGAACAAGACCTAAATATGCTTGGTTTCCATGTGACATAGCGCTGTCTGTATCAGTATCATATTTATAATAAGAGTTTTTTGTCTGAAACTTGTGATTCAGTTGTAGAATAAATACATGTACCAGAATATACTGAAAACTTATTTTCGACCGACACCTCATTTGAACCCATTTTGTCATGGCTTGGTCACATAATTTTTATTATCCATTGCCTAAATTTAAAAGTAGTATCAAACATTTTTACTTTGAATCTAGTCACACCACTAAGTGTCTAGTTAGACTCATCATCAGAGCTATGTCTCAGTGAGTAATAGAAATCATGGTGTATTCTTGGTATAATTTTGCTCTTACAAAGCTGTTTTAAAGCTTTATACTTCTGAGAGGACAGTTTGGGAGGGTCTTTAGTGCAATACAATGGCTGAACAGTTGGAAATACGTAGACCTTCTGTGATTTGGCTGCCCTAGTACAGTTATGTCTGACACCAAAATTCAATGTTGAGGATGTCAAGTCAATGTATAAAAATTTAACAATATTGATGTTATCATCTTCAAGTCATCCACTTTATCTTTTGTCCCTGGATGTAATAAACAAAATTTGGTACAGTTTCAGCCAACGATTTATAGTCTGAGAAATCAATTCCAAACACAAGACTCTTTCATCCATAAGACTGTTTTCATCCATAAGACTCTTTTCACTAATAAAAAGGGAATTTGCCAGGTAGCCTTGCTGATTTGGACATTACATTATATAATGTACAAAATTTTGATCACTCTACAAACAGAAAAGTAGTTTAAGCAGTAGTTTTGGCAGCAGTTATAGCAATAGAACAGTAGTCTTATAGTGGTATTAAAGAGTAGTTAGTTTTTTAAGGAACGTATATATTTTTTTATTATTTAGGTTTAGAACGGGTATAATTCAAGTTGTTTTTGAGCATTTAAATACGGTGTCCTAGTAGATTTTTATACATTTTTTTGCCTAGACAGGGTGTTTGGATATCTGAATACCGCTTTTCTGCGTGGTTGTCATTTATCTCATATAGTGCAGCTGCTGCTTGATGCCACATTGCCATGGAAACAGCGGCTAAAGGTACTTTTTAAGTATTGCCGATTATATCGTGTCGAATAGCACTTGATACAAACATCATATCAGAATTGTGCTAATACTTAGAATTTGATATTTGTTTCCTTTGACTGTTACAATATTTTTCCATTAACTTGATGCAAAATAAGTTTATCTGAGATATTCAGTTGGGATTCAATAATAATTTCAGTGCAAACCTGTCCCTGTACATTTATTTCGGTGCAAAACAAGTCCAACTCAAGTTGGACCTCTTTTGCCTCAATGCATATTGTTGTCTTGAGATGGACCTGTTTGTTTCTTAGCAACAATTTCATAAATAGTAAAGAGATAAGTCATTATTTTTTCACCAAATGTGTATCTTACTGAATACTGTTTAATTATGTAAAAAAGTGATTTTGTGAAAAAATTTGACCAGTTTTGCGCCAAGCCCTCGATTTGTTCTTTGCAACTTATCCACCTTGTTCGAAAGAAACCTGAGAGTGTCCATCATTTAGGAGTATAACAAGTTAAAGTTATAAGTGTCTGTGGAATAAGTGGCATAGGCTAGAAATTAGAGAAGATGTAATAGTGCGGGATATATTAGGAACATATATAGTCTACTGACAGGATGTGGTTCCAGTGAGTCAATGGAGACTTATTCTTGAGTTTTCATGCGATATTAGCTTCAGAAAATTTAGGCATTAAGAAAACATTACCAAAAATAAAGCAGAGATATTACTTGCCAAGATTGACGTGAGATCCTATGTTGTTAGTTGGGACAAATGTATCAGACGTAGAGGTCAAAATAAACTAAAATAGCTTAAATGTAGATTACGAGGAGCGGATTTTGCGATGGAAAGAATAGCTGTTGACATACATGGACTACTACCCAGAGCAGAAACTGGAAATCAATACATTTTAGTTGTAGCGGACTATTTTACTAAATTGACAAAGAGATTCGCCATGAAGAATATGGAATCAAAACAGTAGCAGAAACAATGGCCAAAGAAGTAATTTCAAGATTTTGTGTCCCAAATAGCATACACTCTGATCAAGGAAAATAATGTGTTAGTAATTTATTTATGGAACTGTGTTAACTTTTACAAAAAAATAAATATAGAAGAACGCCAAACGTACCTAGAATCAGATTGGATGGTTGAAAGAATTAATCAGACCCTGTGTGCAATGTTAAGTGCCTATGATGAAGAAAAATCAAAGAAATTGGGCTACACACCTTCCCTGCGTCTAGCTGGCTTATACATCCTATTAACATGAAACCACGAGTTTAAGTCCAAACATGATGATGCCTGTGAACATCAACAAACTCAATCTTATGTATAAAGTACTTTACAACCCGTTTAATGGGTTTTTGAGCTAAAAGAATCGGGTAGGTCAATAATAAGAAAAAATAAGTACCATGATGCCGAACTATCATAAGAAATGTACATCAACTGCGATCTTGTTAATGTTTATTTTCCACTCAAAAAAGTAGATTTTACAATTTAGAAAAGATATCTGATGTTTTGTTCAAAGTTAACTGCAGTATGAACAACAACATTCAGAAAATACATGTTGATAGACTTTGATAAGCACAATCACAAGTCGTCTTGCCAGGACAAAGCATGAGTTTGTTTCAGACCATATTGAAGACGTAGCATGAGTGAAACAGAAGAGACCAAAACTTCATAACGTCAAAAAGGATAAAAGAAGGCACATATGGTCAAAACAGTATTTTCTAATTTTAGTTCTGAAAATTCCAAGCAAAGTATATGATCAGAGAAAATGATATGTCCTGTATACTGAGATATTGTTGCGCACAACGAAGGCTTTAAAGACCATGTGTTCAAAAGTTAAATATGTGAAACCTGCTCAAAATCATTCAAAACAGTATAATACTTGGTCAGGAATGAGAAACTAAAACACCCAGTCAAATCAGCAGCAGAAAAAAGTAAAATTGAGGCGATAGAAAAGGTAAAGCCTAAGAAAACGTCAGAGGGTAGGAAGGGTGAAGTGAAGAGCTAATTATGGAACAAACTTAAGGAAGACAGGGATTTCGATATTGAATCAAATCCTGATATAGAATTTTAAGAAAAAATCGATGACAGAAGAAACTAAATGATAATCACACTGGAAAGATATATAGTAAAACGACATTGTGAGTTCCGGTAGTTGCTACGCGTAGCATAGGAAAGACATGACAAGAAAATCCAAATCCGACATTATGTCATAAAAATCACAAGTGCTGTAAAAACAATTCTGCAAAAGCCATTAGAGTAATAAAAGTTTAAATGGGTGAGGAAATAATCCTATCCACAAGATGCACTCTTAGAGAAGGGTTACAGCATCGTGAAAGTGAGAATGGAATAGATGAGTTCATTGGAAATGAAGCCAAATTAAGTCCGGGGGACATAAACATCAAAGCTGTCGGTATGAAAATTAAGATTCAGGTTGGAAACTGACGAAAAGTCTTAAAACAGTTTGAAACAAGTATCGTGTAGAAAGGGATTTCACTTTGCAAGACACGTTTTCCTTCACGTATGATTTATTAAAAAAAATCAAGCAAGTCGCTTAAAATCGGAGACGTGGGTATTTGCGAGAAGTGATGCTTTTTATATTTTATTCTCCTTTGGGTTAATTCAAAATTATCAAAGCGTCTGGATAACCGATTTCGTGGGTAATTTGCAAGGCCAGAACTTTTAAATCCAGTAAAATGTAAAATCCATATATTTATAAATGTAATACTTCGAGAAAATGATGCATATTTTAGCTAAGGATTAAATTAAGTAAAGCAAACCATTCAATTTACAGTCATCAGACGCTTATTAAAAAACAATATGTTTAGCAGACGATAGGTAAATAGCAGCAAATATCCGAATGAAACGGGTATAAAATGCAGGCGTGACCTCTGTTGAGTCCGATTCTGCTAGCAATGGATTAGGTCTGTCTTAGAAGAGAGAAAAAAATAATGTTGGATCCTCGTTATTGACAGGACAGTTGCATAATTAGTATAGGCGAGTACATATTTGCGGTGTATACCAATACTTGTAGAGTCCTCTTGATAACTATAAAAGTCCAGGTAGTGGTTTATAAACTAGTCAAATGCCTGGTTGGGCTGAACCCAGGTACGTTGTAAAATGATTGAGTCATTGTTTGTGACACTACACACAGTGTATGATAAAACGGTTGTTTGAAACGTGTGTATAGACTGGGCTTTCGGTAAACTGGAATAAGAGACTTGCTTTTACCATTTCATTCTGAGATGATTTCAGCAAGGAAGCTTAAGAGAAATCTCATAGACCAAGAAACCCAAATAGTGGTTACACAGCGCGGTACACGTTACAAACTAATTAGCAATTTATTTAATGATTACCCCTTTATCAGTTATTGCCATGCGATGAACAGCATCTTCTCTGATTTCTCTATTTTACCAAGGTGCAGATATTTTATCACCGTGCTCGTCTTTGACCTCTCCATTTTACCAAGGTGCTGATACTTTATCACTTTCCATTTCACCAGGGTGCATATGTTTATCACCGCTCTCTTCCCTGACTTTTCCATTTCACGAAGGTGCAGATACTTTGTCACCGTTTTCTTCTCTGACTTCTCCATTTAATCAAGGTGTAGATACTCTATCCCCGCGCTCTTTTCTGACTTCCTCCATTTCACCAAGGTGCAGATACTTTGTCACCGTTTTCTTCTCTGACTTCTCCATTTAATCAATGTGTAGATACTCTATCCCCGCGCTCTTTTCTGACTTCCTCCATTTCACCAAGGTGCAGATACTTTATCACCGCGCTTTTCTCTGACTTCTCCATTTCAGGTGCAGATACGTAAATTTTTATGTATTTTTTTTAATACCCTTAACATAGACACAATTGTATCTTATTATCATACTTCAAACTCACTCTAGTGTAGATTAATGCATGGTACAAGAAGGTAGGATGTAGTGATTATACAACAAGATATGTTTGCACTTGTAATTTATTGCATAATATATTTAAAAGTGATATCTCCCATTCACTGTATTGCATAATTGATTTTACTCTTTTAACAGTTTAGGAACCCAAATACTTGATTTAACCGGTAAAGAAACCGAGTTGGAAAACGGACCAACACTTTGATTTCAATGCCTCACTACTTTCAGACTCACGAGTTAGTGAAAACCCATGTGAGGTTAAACGTTATAACTGCAGTGTCCAAAACAAATATGTGACTATAATTTGGTATAGCAATATTTTTCATCACATATTCTATTTCCTTTGGATGCAATAAAACTAGAGTAAAAGCAATCAACATCTAGTATTGAAGTACAAACTATAAAATTAAAGTAACATGTCGTCAATGTAAATGAAGAAAACTGCATTTTGTGTGTGTACATGTATAAAAGTGTTTCTTTTTTGTGTGGGATTTAATTGACAGCTGTGTATTTTACCCTACAAATCAGATGCATTTTTGTGCTGTAAGGTTTAAATCCCAACCCTCCCCCCAACCACAAATTATATACATAAAAACAAAAATAATATCAAACAGGGAATGCCACGTACCAAAAACGCAGCCTCCCCAAAACGAACCCCACAGCACCCAGAAGTGCACACCACCAACACACACACACACACACCCACACACACACACACACACGCACACACAACCACGCACACACACACACACACACCACCAACACACACTAGCATACAAAGCAAACACACGAGGACAAAACGAACAATTAAAGGAACACAGTGGGGCACCGCCTTGGAACCCTTGTATTAGCTATTTTCCTGAACTTTTGAAGACTACGGTAGATAAAGTCTTTGTTATTCAATGGACAGTTATTGTTAAGTATATTATCATATTGCAATACCTTAAAGATGATATAAGCTTATGAAAACGTGTACATATATTATTTTAGCCTTGGTCTCTTCATACGGTGACTACGTCCCACTGGTACATAGAATACAGCACTATGAAAGCTGGAAAAAGAAAAGTTAGCCCTGGCTAATATTTTGGGCTTTGGAAAAGATGTGCTTTAGAATTGTATGCACAGTTAATATCGTTGTAATAAGACAAGTATCACTAGATGAATCATCAGTTGGTAGAATATACTATGACATAGCAAACATTCTTGCATACCAGATCGGGATATCTGCAGATTTTACCAGTGCTGGAAATCTCATCTTACACCCCCCGTGTAAGATGACCCTCGGAAATTATTTGTGACGTAACGTTATAAACATAGTGACGTCACCATCCCAAACACAGCATCTGATTCACGGTTGTTTTTATATCAAAATCATTTCGATAAGTTTGCATTTAAATATCCAATTTAAATTGCAAGACGGTATGCAAGAAAAAGTTTCTACAGTGGCGCCTGCGTGTAGGTTCCCCGTGTTTGCGTGAAAAAGCGTTTTGCACGCGTGTCGGACACGATCGTGTTGCACGGTATGTTACTGCGCATGCCCAGCGTGCAGCGTGCAGCGTGTAGAACCGTGCAATTGCTAGTGCGCATGCCCAGCGTGCAGCGCATAGGAAACCGTGCAATTGCTAGTGCGCATGCCCAACGTGTAGTCGCTGAGCGTGAAACGTGCAAGCGCATTTATCATTGGGCTACATGTATGTTTTGCTCTGGATAACACCTGGTCAATTCTAGCATATTTCAATCAATTTTTCGCCAATAGTCGTACTTTTCCTATCATCTATTTAACCTCGCTGATGCTAAAGGAAGTCGGTAATCGGCATGTTTAGATTTTATCCAAAGAAGTATGGAAAATACCCAATTTTATTAAAATGAAAACATCAGCCCAGATACTAGTTATTATACGCAAGACAAAGTCTCTGTGCCGGTGCCGACCCACTTCGGACCATGGACACTTCGGACCAGATTTATAGACACTTCGGACCAGATTTATAGACACTTCGGACCATGAATATATATTGTCGCAAACTCTGATATGACACTTCGGACAATGAAAATATTATAGCAAAATATTATGTGACACTTCGGACCACGAAATCGTAATGATTTTAATTATTATTAATCATAATTTTCTCATTTGGCACCGCCACTGACGATAAATATCCCAATGTTGATTAAAAACAATTTATTAAAAAAAACAACAACATCAAATCAAATACTAAATTAGAATTTAAGCCCGACGAATATTTCAAGAATAAGTCATGTTTAAAAGTCCCAGGATCACATTTACAAGTAGCTTTCATTTTATCAAGAAAGATGTCTTGCTGCCAGAAAAGACCTTTATTTGTGCCAAAACCATTCCAAACTTTGCTTTTTAAATTGATAAGTACATATCAGAAACATAGTGCAGAATTTTTTTTCAATGCTTTTGCAAATGGCAACTCTTTTTCTGAAAGAAAGAACTTGAATACAAAAGAAAGGCATAATTATGTCAAATGCATTGTTTTAGAGTGAATAGAACATGATTCTATCATTATACTATCAATAAATTTATGTGACTGTATCAGTACATTTTAAGTGATCCTGGGGCTTTAATATTTATACAGAAATTACATATCCTTTGAACGCCTATAACGTAATAAACCGTATACGCGGGTTAAGACAGGTTTGGCCTTCCATAGAAGTGACAGTTACCGTATGGAACACGTTTTGTCTGTATGAATGTAAAGGCTATGCCGACAGCCCCTGAATGTTGAAATCTCAGACGTCCGAGGCAAATGCTGACACTTTAAGACAACCTTGAAAATGACCTTGGACACAATTTTACCAGCTTTGAAAATTTTCATTTTACCAATGTTCCCTGTGGGATAGTGTTTTGAGCGCGTGCAAATATTTTTATCATAGACATAAAGCAGACATGTCGTACTCAAACCTAGGTATATTGACATCTTATGAGAACGCTTAAAATTGACCTCTCGTTAGCAAAAAAAAAAGAAGTCCATGCGCAGGTTAGCAGACAGGGTGACCCCTGCGCGTCACCTCTGTAGGTGGGCCAATGGAAATTTTACTTTCATGTTACAGCTCAATCTATTTGCTGACGTATACAACACGTGCAGTAAACCGAAAGTAGCATATCGTGAGGTACAGTGTTTACAAAAACACATGCATGTCTGTCGAGTTTGTAACAAAATATGCCGGTGTGCAAAGGTTATGGGTACAGTCCATTGTATTAATTTATCAGAGCATTCATTGCAAATGGTAGTCTTCTTTCAAATTTACAAAATGGCCATTACATAAAGTTAGTAAGAGACAATATCATGGCTATTTTCCTTTTCTTTTACCCATTAGGGCATAGAATACACATTAATTGGCATGGGCCGCCACCTCTAAGCACTATAGTGTACAGAGGAATGAATTGGATAATACAGTGGGATATTTTCTAAGTGCCTAGCCTCAAAAGATGTGCAGGGGGGATTTGCCCTATCTCTGGCTTAAAGTTTTTTGCAGTGGAAAAATAACACTTCAAATCAATTAGTGTGATATTAATAAAAATATTTAGAAAACAAGTCGTTAAAGCTGTCATTGGAAAGTAACAAATGCCCCAAAAGTAGTGTCTCCCAGTCTGTGACCTGGACCATCAAGATGTGGACCAAACTTTCAAAGTTCCTTCGGGAGCACTGAAATACATGTCGCAAAAATCCCTTTTATTCATCACTGCGACAAGTACATGTATGTGGGATGCAAAATATTTTTGAGCCCTGGACCAAAGTCTATGAATAGCTTCGTGAAAACAAGTCAAAATTGTAAACTAGAGCTTTCACTAAATGTGATTAATACCCCCGAAAGACTGCTTTATAAACCGAGGAATTTCGTAGTAACAGAATACCTTGCAAACAAACTAAAAAGAGATATTGTTCTTGGCAATAACTCTGTAATTTGTCAAAAAAGAGTTATGATTCTTGTACACTGCACTTCCTTCCTATTTGCTTGACCATTGTATGGAATCGTATTGAATTCCAACCAATAGTTTTCGTATAATGCTCCTGACAATAAATTCAACAAAGGGCAACAACTCTGAAATGAGTTAAAATACAGTTATTGTTCTTTTGCACTGCACTTCCTCTCATTGTGCTTGACCTTTGTATGAAGTTGTATTGAATTCCAACCAGTAGCTTTCAAGTTATGCTCCAGACAAGCAAAAGTATCAAGGGAAATAACTCTGTAATTAGTCAAGATGGAGTTTTGGTTCCTGTGCACTGCACTCCCTTTCATTGAGCTTGACCATTGAATGAAGTTGTATTGAATTCCAACTAGTAGTTTTCGAATTATGCTCTAAACAAGGAAAAGTAACAAAGGGCAGTAACTCTGTAATGAGTCAAAGTAGAGTTATGGTTCCTGTGCACTGCACTTCCTCTCAATGTACTTGACCATTGTATGAGGTTGTATTGAATTCCAACCTGTAGTTTTCAAGTTATGCTTCGGACAAGAAAGTAACAAAGGGCAATAACTCTGTAAATACTCAAGATAGTTACGGTTCTTGTACACTGCACTTCCTCTGACTGTGCTTGATCATTGTATGAAATTGTATTGAATTCCAACCAGTAGTTTTCAAGTTACGCTCTGGACAAGGAAAAGTAACAAAGGGCAATAACTCTGATATTAGTCAAATTGGAGTTATGGTTCTTGTGCACTGCACTTCCTCTCAATGTGCTTGACCATTGTACATGTTGTATGAAGTTGTATTGAATTCCAACCAATAGTTTTCAAGTTATGCTCCAGGAGAAGAAAAGTAACAAAGGGCAATAACTCTGTAATTATTCAAGATGGAGTTATAATTCTTGTGCACTGCACTTTCTCTCAATGTGCTTGACCATTGTATGAAGTTGAATTGAATTCCAACTAGTAGTTTTCAAGTTATGCTCCGGACAAGGAAAATGCAACAGACCGACCGACCGACCAACCACCGGGTGACTCCTGTATATCCCCCTAAACTTTGTTTCAGGGGTATAATTAGTGCTTACAACTGAATATAGTCAATGAAAATAACAGTTGTTATATTTACGTAATATAATTTAATGTATTTAATTCATATAAGTAATATTGATACTGAACACAATTTACTGTTCTAAACTTGTAATTTACAAAAAAGTGAATTGTCAATTTCCTTTTATATAAAAATAGGTTGGGAAACACCTGTCTGAAAATCACCATAACCAGTCAGGGTTGTAACTTGTTTGTTATTCTGAAAATAACTTCTACCAGTTATATTTATCTTTTACTCATCACTCACTAAAATAACTTCTGCCACGACAAAACCTTCTGAAGTAGGACATTCAGGTCATCTCTAAGACAAGTTTGCCAATAAATCCATTGTGTCTAACTGAAGTCATTACTGTCAGCTATAAAGAAAGAACTTGCATTTCTCTCTCTTATCTAAAGGTATTTGCATTATTATAAGACTGAGGTAATCTGCTTGTAATGAAGAAATTCAGGAAAAACTGAACTGTTGAATTGTTACCTGTACAAGTTGTTATCAGAAAGTCCCAATGACCCATTATTTTGGTCACCTCAACTTTCAAGGGAGTTATTTCTTTCAGCAAAGGGAAGCAATTTTATTTGCAAAATGTTTCAATTATCACTTACTGTAGTTATTTTCAAAATAACTTAAACAAGTTACAACTTACACCACTGGTTGGTAACAAAAAAAAATATTTGAGCTCTTCAGAGGGTTTACTTCCGTTTACACTGAAAACCAACAATAAAATTTATACTGTGCTGTACTGTACAGACAAAACTTTGGTAACAGCTTGCCGTGAACTGCAAAAGTAAAAGAAACCGCAGTGTATCATGAACCGCGATGAATCATAACACCTCTAATAGTGACATAAAAAACACTGTTCAGGATACATCCTTAACAATGCACACTGACAGAAGTTTCATATGGATTTCACCACCAGTTTGCAGTATGGCACATATTTTCATAAATATCAGCCTCTTTGCTTTCATGTGTTTTCATTCATTCAATCCAATTTCTTTGATCACTTTGATCAAGGTAATTTCTCATGTTTTTTCCCCATCTTTGTGCTCTAAGATAATCATAATGTGCAGCTGAATTCATCTGTTGTTATTTAGGTGGCCTTTCACAATCATTCTCTAGTGTGACTATCCGTTCATGACCTCCAACAATATATCTTTTACACCATTTTACTGTTTATTTTCTTTCAACAGAAAAAGTCATAATAAATCGACTACTTATTTTCATACACTCGAGCACATCATGTGACTAAAAATATTTTAGTTGCTCAAACACGACTGACTTTACAGTATTACAATGACATGTAATTTTCACATACATGTCATTTCTCTTTTAACCAATTTGCCTTCTGTTTATCTGTACCTATCAAAGGATGCAATCTTTGCTGGAAGTTAATCACGAAAGGCTCCATTATGTTTTCTCAAAAATATATCCAGTCAATACATCAGCAATGGTGTGATCTGTAGAAAAAAGAATTATCTGATGAAAGTAATTGTTCATACATTATGTACATGTATTTGTTAACATACCGTATAATATATAACTACATGTATTTTCAAAATCTTGAGCAATCTGAAGGCCCTAATACATCTTTAAGTGTGATTTAATTAGTTGGCACAAAAATCTTATGGAAAATTATTAATTCTTTTCACTAAAATTACTTAGAAGTATGTAGTTGTTTCACAATTGAAATGGCAATCAAATTACAAAACATTAAGAATTCTTCAATTTGTTTGAAATTTGATAAATCAAGTGACCTTATTTAGAGGGGGTGTTTTCTTTCTCATGGAAGGCAGCAGCTTATTCATTTTTGTTGTACATTGCCGTCTGTGACACAGGAATGCCAAGCTTGTGACACATATCTATGGTCTGAAAACAAAAATGAAAAAAATATTAATTATTTCATATATATTTATAATCACTTTCATGGAACACATTCAACAAAGCTTAGAGTAGGCTAAAGAGTAATTAACAAATAAACTTGTACATGTATCCCAGTCTACCTAAATCAATGAAGGTTTGACATTTTCTTTCTACACTGTCTATATTGGGTGTACTTCAAAATCCCCTTAGTCATAATCCCCTTGGTCCAAAAATGGCAAAGTAGTCATAATCCCCTTAATGAATTTTACGAGTGGAAAAGCATATATTGAATAAAAAATTTACTGAATGTTTTATTTGTCTCTAGTAAAACTTTAATATAGCGAATGATTGAAAAAAATTAAAATTGTTGAAATTAGAATGAAAAATCCATCAAGGGGATTATGACTACGCCATTTTTGGACCAAGGGGATTATGACCAAGGGGATTTTGAGTGTCTCCCGTCTATATTATAGGCTTTATACTATTTCAGTCATGATAATTAACTAAATTAGATAATGATTTTGATAACTACTAATATAAACAGTTACACCCCTAATGACAAGTGAACTTTTCAAGAATAATGTAATCCCTAATTGTCTTAATGGTTAAGTTTTTAACTCATTTCTTACAGAGAAAATCAAATATAACAAGAGCCATGTTACACATGGTTAATCCCCCCCGCCAGGAAAAAGTTACCTGAAGGTTGTACTTTCGTACATTTTACTTGGTGAGAGGAAATCCTTAAAAAGCCGTATAGTTATGGTCATGCTGAGTACAGTTTTCAAGTAAGTGGAAAAAGAATAAGGCAATGAAGAGAAGGTTTGCAAAATTATATTAATGTTCATTATCAGTATAGGTATGATATTTTTCTATTTGACTAAAAGTAGACAAGGTAGAGTTATTGTTCTTGCACACTGCGCTTCCTACCAATGTGCTATGTCAGTGTATTAAGTTTGAAGAAAATCCCTCAAGTACTTTTGAAGTTATGCTCCGGACAAAGTTTTTCAAGTAAATCTGATAAAGGGGAATAACTCTAAAAGTAGGCAAGGTAGAGTTATTGTTCTTACACACTGCACTTCCTACCAATGTGCTATGTCACTGTATTAAGTTCGAAGAAAATCCCTCAAGTACTTTTGGAGTTATGCTCTGGACAAAACTTTTAAAGTAAATCTGATAAAGGGGAATAACTCTAAAAGTAGGCAAGGTAGAGTTGTTGTTCTTGCACACTTCACTTCCTACTAATGTGCTATGTCAGTGTATTAAGTTTGAAGAAAATCCCTCAAGTACTTTTGGAGTTATGCTTCGGACAAGTAAATCTGATAAAGGGGAATAACTCTAAAAGTAGGCAAGGTAGAGTTATTGTTCTTGCACACTGCACTTCCTACCAATGTGCTATGTCAGTGTATTAAGTTTGAAGAAAATCCCTCAAGTACTTTTGGAGTTATGCTTCGGACAAGTAAATCTGATAAAGGGGAATAACTCTAAAAGTAGGCAAGGTAGAGTTATTGTTCTTGCACACTACACTTCCTACCAATGTGCTATGTCAGTGTATTAAGTTTGAAGAAAATCCCTCAAGTACTTTTGGAGTTATGCTTCGGACAAGTAAATCTGATAAAGGGGAATAACTCTAAAAGTAGGCAAAGTAGAGTTATTGTTCTTACACACTGCACTTCCTACCAATGTGCTATGTCAGTGTATTAAGTTTGAAGTAAATCCCTCAAGTACTTTTGGAGTTATGCTCCGGACAAAACTTTTAAAGTAAATCTGATAAAGGGGAATAACTCTAAAAGTAGGCAAGGTAGAGTTATTGTTCTTGCACACTGCACTTCCTACCAATGTGCTATGTCAGTGTATTAAGTTTGAAGAAAATCCCTCAAGTACTTTTGGAGTTATGCTCCGGACAAAGTTTTTCAAGTAAATCTGATAAAAGGGGAATAACTCTAAAAGTAGGCAAAGTAGAGTTATTGCTTTTACACACTGCACTTCCTCCCAATGTGCTCTGTCAGTGTATGAAGTTTGAAGAAAATCCCTCAAGTACTTTTGGAGTTATGCTCCGGACAAAATTGGGACGGACGCACGGACGGACGGACGGACGGACGGACGAAGGGCATTTCTAATATCCCCTTCGCCTTCGGCGGGGGGATAAAAAAAGATAGAATCAGTCATACAGTAAGGATTAAAGTACTTTTTTCTTAATTTTGTTCTAAAGCCAAATTGAACATCAACATTTAATGATTTTGTATGTGTCAGTATCTAAGTCATTGATATAACTTTTGATGACAGTAATACAATCTTGGATATAAAAGATCAGTATATCAGAAACCATTCAATAATAATATCTCATAATTATGATGTGCACATATACAAACTTAGTGACCCAAGTCAATCAGTGTAGTGTTTTATGACCCTAGTATATTGCCAAGGGCAATACTGTCCTGTTAAAAAATGTAGCTTATGAAAACATTGCATAATATTGCATAATATTATGTAATGTGACCACATGGGTCCTAAGACATCAGTGATGGACTAACTTTTGTCTCAGCTACTGTTACAACATGTACAATAAATTTATAAAAGTTGGTAACTGAACTTCAAATAAATTTGCCAACAAATTAAGATAAGTATTAATAATTAAACTAATACTTTAAAAATTTTAACATGAAGCCCAATAGTCTTTATAGATCCATGCCATGCATAGCTTTTAAAACTGAAATTTTTAAAGGTCATGTAGGTAAATACTAGTACTTGATAGACAATAACTTAATCATGTTAATGGTATTCATTTATTGCAGTATATGCATTCAAATGAAACATTAACATGATTAACCTACAGTTTTGAGTGATGTAAGCTAACAAATTTGCTACAGCCTGATAAAAAGGTATACCTGTGCACTTCTTATAATTAAATTTTTTTTTCATTTTAGACTTTTGTAGAGATACATACTCTTAACTAATCATTAACCAAAAACTGTAACATATTTATGTTATAGAAAGTAATTTTCAAAGAACTGAAATCTTTTTTAGAGTTCAACTGATTGGTAATGATAAAAATCTGCATTTTGTGTTATATTTTGGTAACAAATACATAATTCCCAACAACCTTCCTCAACTGTCACACAATTATCTAAATAAGAATTAGTTTTGCAAATAGTCTGTTTGATATAATATAAATACATTAATTTGAATTGATATATGAAAACTTGCTGTATAATCTGTGAATTGTGAAATATTTAAGTAAATCCTAAATAAAGCGCTTTATTGTTGTCGCATGAAAAAAATGTATTTAGACACATACCAGTAATTATGCAGGGTCTTATCAGACCTAGTGTTGCTAAATTGTATTCATGACATCTAAATGTTACAAAAAAAGAAATTTACAATTATTTATACTTGCTGAGAAAGTATTTTTCTAAACCTGATTATGTCTTTGACAGTAGACTGGTTGACTGATTTTAGAAAATGGGATGTGAAAAACTTTAGATAGTAATTATATATGGATTGATTAGTGTTTCAGTTTGTGACCTGTAGAATATTGAGGTAAAGTTTACAGACAGACAGACAACGGACAAACCACCATCATAACATGACCTCTGCTGGACAAAGGACTTTGTCTAGTGGAGCTACAAATGTTAGTGATATTTTCATTCTTTAGCAAAATTGTAAATTAACCCTTGCACTGCTGAGCAACAACTGATCCAGCATTTGCGACTGATCACCTTGCTTAATTGATCATGATCTGCACTCTTGGCTATTCAGTTCTTGTTATCCCTTTGAACAAATAATATTGTTGTCAACTAATCTCATAGATTTGCATGAAATCATTGTGCATGTTTTTGTTTTCAATAGCAAAGATATGGCCCTATACTGTTTGACTTAGGGATGTCATTGATTAAACATTTTGTATCGATATATCAATTTAGAAATATCAACGATACAGCGATATATCCATACATGGGAGTAAAAGTCTCTGACTACATATTCTACCAAATCTCTTGACTTTATTAATTTGTACTATACATAATGGTTCTGGTGTATAATATATATCAACCCTTGCAGTGCTGAACTTTTCTGCCTATGAGATTATTGAGACCACATTTCATTAAATTATCATTTGTTAGAAAAACACTGAACTCTGGGTAGGGTGACTGTTTATATTCTGGTTCAGTTTTGATGGAATTTTCGAACGTGAAACTGTAGATCATTGCACGGTGTAACATTATTTGATATACGATTTTTCAAAACGGCAATCGATATCGAATCGAAAATGTTTTATCGTTCTCATAAACAGGCTCCTGGGTAGAACCTAGATAGTTTCCAGACATACAAAGAACTTGACCAAAGTAGGGCACGAACTTACAGTGGTGAGAGACAAGTGATCATCAGTCAGAGAACTTAACCACTCGGCCACAGATGCCACAATGTATGACCTATAATGTGATTTTTTAGTTATTCGTACCCAGGTACGAACCGACTTCGACATAATGTTGACATTTTCGTACCATTTTCTAACCACGCATAAAATCTAATAAAATACAACAATTACAACATGTTTAAAGCATAAAAATAAGTTTCAGTTATATACTTAAATGCGTAAAGGTGCATTTTAGACTAGTGTTTCAGACGCTACAGTGCGGCATATCTTCAAAGACACTAAATGAACTAGTCAGGCCGCACACTTTTGATGATCTATATAGGGGCGTTGGCAATTTACAAAAAAATCTTAGTTTTTTTACGTTGAATTCCCAGTTTTGTTATTAAAAATTCAAGAGTACCTAGTCGATATTCGGCCACTTCCAATCCAAAAATATAGTATTCTTTCCCAACTATGGCAGAGCAACTTCCCAAAATGCATAGTAAGTTTTCCCGAAGTTTGTTTACATGATTGCAGCATTTCTGGAGGAAGCATTTGTGTGGCATCGATTTTTCGTTGCACTTTAACATAACAGCGCACAGTACTGCGTGTTATGCATTGCCAGTCTAATCCGATTCTGGGCCTGAATTTTAGTCCATGTCTCAGGGGAGGTAAATTTATTTCGACTTCCGGTTGTCAATGTCACATAAAGAAAAATATTACATGTATTGTAAATCTTTTCCGAAAATGGACTTTTATCTCGCATAAATTTCCCAATTGAAAGGCTAAGGCCTCTTCCCAATTTCCTGATGAAAAGCCCTGCTGTTTCAAGTATTAGATAGAGTACTGTTGGCGAGAATAATTATGTTATTTCGAGAAGGTTACACCTCTGAGAAATGACGTAATTATTAGAGCCAACAGTTACTCTATCTGATTTGTATCATGGCACGTTGATTGACAGTTCTCATGCCATACAATATTGTGTGACGTAAAATCATGTGACATAACAAAATTGTGTGGTAGCGACCCCAATCTTTTTTACTGAAAGAAAATCAATACATGTACATGTACTTGTTTGCTGTTTAAAGTGTTCTGTAGCCTACAAAATCATATACCGGAGCAATTAAGTGTATTTGTTTTTCATTTTATTTCTATCCGGCCGATTGTAACTTTTCAAAATTGTAAATTGTAAAACAAAAATCTAGGCAATAAAAAAATCTGAAAAGTGTTCTCTTTTTCAGAAAGATCATGTCCTCTATTACAGAAATATACAGTTCAGTGTTTTTCCTATACAAATATGCAGTAGCCATGATACAAATAAGAAAGACAGACATGCTTACGGTCTCCAATGAATAAAAGCACAGTTGCGATGAAATAGAAGATTAATTTTCGGAATCGCACATCCGGGTACGGATAATTAATTTACATTCGGAAAAGGTGATTCCTCGGCTTTCTTCCCTGGTCTCTATGTATCTATAGCTTTGAATAATACAATAACCAAGATTAGAAATGAAAGAAGACGATCTCCCAATACCTTAATTGAAACTATAAGATTGCTTTGATAATTCTGTTGTTAAAAGCTTTTTGTTTCGTTTAAAATAAATTTAAACATGCATATGAGCAGGGTCCGTATATTACATTATATTGTAATATACAGACCCTGATATGAGTCAACGGTAAAGACAGAGTTTTCACCTTTTACTGAATGGAGAAATGAAAGCGACCTAATAATCAGATTGGTTAGCTGGTCAGTGTGACGTCACGGTTAATCTGAGAATAAACATCAAGTAAGCATTTTTTGCTGCTTCACAGGCTTTCACTGTATTTATCAATGAGGTATAAGAATGCTAGTCTCACTATTTCCGCTTCTAAGGATTTTACAGGTTGACATTTTACAGTTGTCCGCCTTCTACGTCAAGTTTGAAGTGCCAATAGTTGGGAACACATCCCCAACGAAATTCTGTTGGGCACTTATAATTAAACCCAATAAAATCCAATATAATATATAAATGTATTTATTATGGATTTAATATGATAGGATTAAGTTTTAAAATGATGCTAACACAATTCTAAGTTACATTTATCTAATAACACACCTTTATTACCTCCCGTCGCACGGTGCAACTGTAAACAGTTTCTCGATAAATTTGGCTGAACTCGGCAGACATTAGTTGCTTGCTTTTCCTTCCGAAATTACGTAAATAAACTTCAGGCATGATAAAATATTTGTGAGGAAATGAATTTTGAAAAACAAGATCGTGTATTTTGAGCATGACATCACTGTAAAACCGCATAATAGAACAAGAGAGTAACTTCCGCTGTATTGCCGAAGTGGGTGGGGTAACATGATTTGCAACATCAATAATGTCAGATACTCGGCCCGGACCGATTGAGTTGACCATATTATCGAAGCCCTGTCCCTGACTGTTTAAACAACTAGAACTGTCACAAGAGTGACGAATTATACCCCCACAATACAGCTTTGTCACAGAAGTATGGCAACCATAAGAAAGGAATGGCCACAAGGACATACATTTCAGTTATTATACAATAAGTTGTGTAAATGTATTGTTTTAATAGCACACAAAATATGTAAGGTTGGAAAGTATGGATTATTATTAAATTTAATAGGTTTATTTCAAACATGTTAATATCACTAACCTCCCTATCAAATTTCATGATCCTAGCCCCAAGCGTTCTTAATTTATCATCCGGAAACCGTTTAACTGTTCCGAGTCATGTGACCTTGACCTACAGACCTCAAAGTCAAACCTGACCTGTATTTCATGATGTTACACCTGTGTACCAAAAATTATTTCAATAGGTCAAGCCTTTCATGAGTTATCATCCGGAAACAGTTTTACTGTTCAGGATCACTGTGACCTTGACCTTTGGCCTACTGATCCCAAAGTCGAACTTGACCTGTATTTCATGATGTTACAGCTGTGTACCAAAAATAATATTAATCGGTCAAGTCGTTCAGGAGTTATCATCCGGAAACCGTTTTACTATTCCAAGTCACTGTGACCTTGACCTACAGACCTCAAAGTCAAACTTGACCTGTATTTCATGATGTAACACCTGTGTACCAAAATTTATTTAAATCGGTCAAGTCTTTCATGAGTTATCATCCGGAAACCGTTTTACTGTTCAGGGTCACTGTGACCTTGACCTTTGACATACTGACCCCAAAGTCGAACTTGACCTGTATTTTCTGATGATGCACCTGTCTATCAAAAATTATTTAAATCGGTCAAGTCGTTCAGGAGTTACCATCCGGAAACCGTTTTACTGTTCAAGGTCACTGTGACCTTGACCTTTGGCCTACTGACCCCAAAGTCAAACTTGACCTGTATTTCATGATGTTACAGCGGTGTACCAAAAATTATTTAAACCCCAAAGTCGAACTTGACCTGTATTTTTTATGTTGCACCTGTGTACCAAATATTATTTAAATTGGTCAAGTCGTTCATGAGTTATCATCCGGAAACCATAAAACCAACAGACCGACCGACCGACCAACCGACAAGCTCACTCCTATATACCCCCCCCCCAAACTTCGTTTTGTGGGGGTAAAATTAGATTTTTATAAAGTGGTGAGGTTTTTCATAATTATTTAGGATTTCATTTAAAGCGACTGCACTCCAAATTCTTAGTAAATCTTAATTTTTTGGTAAAATCAATATATATACAATTTGTCAGCATCAAGATTATTTTCTTTTTGTAAGAGCTAAAAATAAAGGTAGAAAAAAAAAATTTACCCGAGCCAGGTTTTGAACTCGGATCTTTGCGCTTACAAAAATTTCACAGCGGCTTAACCTACTACACTACGAAGTCAGCTGATTTGATGCGAGTTAGAAATATTGGTATACCAAAGAGCCCACCCCGTTAGTCACGGGGTGATATTTTCTACAATAAAAGTAAGCAAAACAACACATTTTAATTGTTTCTTTTGTAAGAAAACTTGTCACGTTATCATAATACAATGCCCCTGATACAGTAATGACAATTGTTTTCTTGAAATTGAAAATTGTCTTTTTTAGCGTAATTTGTCCATCTGGAGTGCAGTCGCTTTAAAGTGATATTTAATTCATCATTTTAGACCGGAAAATTGTTTTTGAAAGTAGGTAAATTGTGTATTATGCACCTGTTTAGCCTCAATATTTCGACTGC
>JAFMSR010000004.1:0-18166 GCA_022818135.1 Saxidomus purpurata
ATGATACATGCACGTATAGATTAATGTCATGACTACTAGTACTAATGCAGATCTGCTAACACCGTTTCTATAAGTACAATATATCATCCCCCACACGCGGACTCAACCTCGTGGCCCCTATTATCAATACAACATTTGTTACGCTTCTCCTTAGCTTTCAGACCACCTCTTTGTGTCCCCGCATTCACATGAATTCAGTCCTGTGTCTTCTTGTATCAATGCAGCCCTGTTAACGTCATATCTATAACTACTGCATCATCCCCTCCTCGCCGACCCGTATAATTACAGCTGTTTCCTGTTTTAAAGAAATTTTAACATGTGGAACATTTAAAGTTGTTTCATACATAAAAGAAAAAATGCAGTTCATAAGCGTGAAAGCTTGCCGTTGCCTACTGTTACATCGGTCAGAGGCTACCAGTTACCTGTCAGAATTGTAAACAGGTTTTTGGAACGGGCATTTAACAAGTCTGAATTTATACATAATTCCATTTAAATGATGTCAACATATTTTAGTCAGTGTAATAATATTCCAAGATTATGCTTAACCTTAATGAAATCATATAAGATGTGATAAAACTTGATCTTTTAACATTTCAACGAACGACAGATTGCCAACGGAAGAGATTTGTTTGCTGTAAAAAAGATTATGAAAATGAAACCTATCATAAATTATTAATAAGTGGTTTTGCAAAGTTCCGTGCACACAGAACATTGTCAAGTTTACAACTGCACATCAAGTTCTTTCCAATGTTTGCGAGGCGGTGGCGTCTGATCTGCCATGGTTTTGACAAGGCTGCCATCTACAAGTATCCGAAGCTGCTCTGTAACGTGAAAGTTATACATGTACATGCTGTCCGTTATTGGTTATGCACCGTGAAAATGCATACGATGAGCTATAAACGGCCGCGTGCGCATAAAATGCACGTTAGTTGTATGCGGTAGACATGTGTCTTGTTCCCAAATACCGTATTTTAGCAGTATTCGGACTCTCGTATTTCAAAATATATCTAGATTCCCGTATTTTTAAGTGTACTGACTGCCGTATTTTTGGAATATACGCGCTCACTCCCGTATTTCAGTCATATGCGGGATAGTATATCTAGTTTCTCGTATTTGTATGTATATGCAATGCCGCATTTTAGCAGTATACGGACTACCATATTTCAGAATATACGTGGTAGTATATCTAGATTCCCGTATCTTTAAGTGTACGGACTGCCGTATTTTCGGAATATACGGACATATACGACCCCGTACACCTCTGTATTCTACGTTTTCTGTATATGTTCCCGTGTATTGATAATATACAGAGTCCTGTACACTATTGTTCCCAGTGGACCAGTATATGCAAATGTACAACATGCTCAACGAAAAATGGACTGTCGAATGCACGTATTATATTCTACAGGTAGATATACAATGCCACATTTGGTCATGTCGTCAGATCTAATACTGATAAACGTGATGAAAAAGATAGAGATAAACATGATAAAAAATACTATTATCTTTATTGAGCGAAAAGTATATTAAAAATAAGTACATGTAACTATTTACAAACTTTAAAAACCTTCACCAAGACACACACACATTCTGACCAACTTTCATGATCATTGGGTACAAAAATTGAGTATAAAAGTAATATCTTTCCTGAGCGAAAGTCAAAACACTTGGTAAACACTTTCAAAACATTCTAGTAACACTGTTATTAGCAACGCCTGTTGTTAAACCACAGAACTATGCATTCAAACAGTACATTTAACTATTTACAAACTTTCAAAACCTTTACCAAGACACACACACATTCTGACCAACTTTCATGATCATTGGGTACAAAAATTGAGTACAAAAATAATATCTTTACTGAGCGAAAGTCAAAACACTTGGTAAACACTTTCGAAACATTCTAGTAACACTGTTATTAGCAACGCCTGTTGTTAAACCACACAACTATGCATTCAAACATTTTATTAACCGTGATAAATAATCTTCACTATCTTTACCATATCCGTTCGATGGAAAATGTATCATATACAGTATTACATGAATTACATTAATGTATCTTTACATATACAAGTTCACACACGTAAAGTACATAGAGACAATAAAAGATAATTGACTCTATAAATGAGTTACTTTTAACGTGAAAGATAACTGATTCTATAAACTATAGATAATTTACCTTTACCATGAAAGATAACTGACTCTATAAACTATAAATAATTTACCTTTACCATGAAAGTTAGCTGATGCTATTAACTAAAAATAGGTTACCTTTACCATGAAAGATAACTAACTCTCTAGACTATAAATTATTTACCTTTACCATGAAAGTTAACTGATTCTATAAAATATAAATAATTTACCTTTACCATTAAAGATAACTGACTCTATGAAAAATTTACCTTTACCCCAAGACTGAGGCAGTGTAACTAGTCAATGTTCAAATTAACTAATGATATCTCCACTAATGTATTTATATCTTTCCATGTTGCCCAACCCCTAATTGGGTCAAACTTAAATATTCTGAAACCGTAGTTGTGTAGTTCCCTCAAAATCTTTACTTGACTTGGAATAGTGACGTCTCCCCAAGTATGTCTAGAAAATTTGTACGTTAACGTATTGTGTTTATATTTCTGCTCTAAACTGTAACCGAAGTGTATCTCTAGACATATTTGTTTAACATTTTTCAACACTTCTGAGTGAAATATTTGCGGTAGAGCTCGCCATTCCCAACCTTCAATGTCTATCTTCAGTATATCAATAATTCTCTGAAAAACAGACGAGAAAAAGAAACATGTTTTAGGAGTGTTGGTCAGAAAGTTAATGGAATGATGTATGTCTCAGTGTCTACTTACTTGTTTCAATCGTCATAGTGTGTGTACAACTTAAATGGTCATATTGAGTTATGGTTAAGAATAAGGCTTAAAAAATAGCAAATGTTTTAAGACATGTCAGAAATGAGATATACTGAGTTATGTATCTAACCCACAGATAAAAATGAAGATATACAGAACAGGAAAGGTGGACAATGATAGTAAAAAACGAGCATTTCAGCTTTATTTAGTAAGAATAGAACTATTATACAGACTCGTATATTTTGATCATATCTATGACAATGTTCATTTTCTTAGATTTATTAATCAATGATACATATTTTTCTTGATGCATTGTGTATTATGGTCACTTCGTTTCAATAAAATGTCGCAAATAGCAGGAAACGTCATCAGAAATCATAGCACACATGATGTCATTTAAACGACATCATTGCCGTATGGTATGCGGCATTCATTTCGCTCGATATTCCTTTTGACGTTAATCCGGGTACAAAATTTTGATAATTTCAGTGAGTGAGCAGTGAGTTTATTGCGATACAATTCATCGTTACATTTCGATAAACCACCGAAAAACATGTAAAAAAAAATACATAGCATTCACAACAAAGTAGACTGCAGTTTCAGGCTCAATATAATGCTACTAAGTCTTAAATTTACTACGTTTCACACGAACTTACTTTAGAATGGTGCAAAGATTCTATAATCGTGGATAGTGTTCTCATTTCCCAAATCCTTTCACTTTTAAAGGATAAGTTTTTAGGTGCAAATATACTTCCATCATTATGAGACAGTCCTGTTAAATGGAAATTAACACCTTCCGGGATCGTATGTCCTTCTATTGACATGCTGCAAATAGAGGAAATTACTGTAAATAGATTATTTTCGTGAGACGAACATTTCGGGATTCGTGATTTATATCTATGTGAAATCTGTCTCCAAAACTGACCAAATGTCATTGCTGTATCTTCAAAATTAAGACAGTATATCAAGGTCAAGATTAGTCAATGTCGAAGTAGCATAACGGTATACATAGTCCACATTTCATTGATGTAGCTTCAAAATCAGAAAATCGGTCTGTTGGTCACGGTCAGTCATGAATAAAGTTGAAATCGGCATGCAAAACTATCCGTATAGTTCAAATTCCATTGCTGTAGTTTCGAAAACATAAAAGTTTGTAGGTAGGTCAACTTACCTGGGGTTTGATCCTGTGATCTCAACATTATCAGGTGTATATACTGGTGAAGACCAACCTCACTATCTAGTTTGAAGATCATAGGCCTAATTGTTTTTCTGTTATTGAACTTAATATATCAT
This sequence comes from Saxidomus purpurata, assembly GCA_022818135.1. Lineage (NCBI taxonomy): Eukaryota > Metazoa > Mollusca > Bivalvia > Venerida > Veneridae > Saxidomus > Saxidomus purpurata. The sequence continues at coordinate 4,149 of JAFMSR010000004.1, forward strand.
ACATTGACCTTTGACCCAGTGACCTAAATGTCAATACATTTCATCTATTGGTTAAGACGAACCTGTCTATTTTACATCTGAGGATCTTATGTCCAATGCTTGAACATAACAGAAATAACCATAGGCGTGGTCGGTTTTGACCCCCGGGGCATAATATGAACACATTTCGCAGAGGATCACCAGGCAATGCTTTATGCTCTAGGCTACATAGTTTCAGACAATAAAATGTTTTCCTTTGCTACTTTGTGCCAGGTGAGCTAATATTACATGCAGTACTACGGATTATGGAACCATTTTTGTATTACCTTGGGTCAAATGTGTGTATTTCGCATTGATACGATTTGTAAATGGCAGTTTCAAAATCAAACTTGAACTGTGAGCTGAAATTGAAATAAAGGCATTCATTAAAATTATTATTATCAAAATGCGTCATCCATATTTAGTTAAAGGCAAATACTAGAGGATTAGCAATTTTAATATTTAACTCTTACCGACACAGAAATGCGACTTCTCGTTTTTCCAATTTATTCACATTTATGAAAGCCATTTGATGACTAATATCGTACGGTAAATGACGTATCGACGTGACGTATGTTAACAGGCGCGTCCAATCGTACTTCGCGTTTAAAAGTTACAATGTTGTACTGCTACGCGTTGAACACAGTTAGTGGTAGTTTTTAAAGAAAATGACGTGGTAGACGAACTAATAAATGTGTGCCTTTTTTATCGTTGACTAAATGCATCTAGTTTTTCGGATGCACAAAATAAAATCAATCGTGCTACACACTCAAAATTTAAGGACTATGTTATTACGTAGATTTGAAGTTGCGTGTGTACGTTACCCTATGTGAATTATGAAAAACAGGAACAAACCTGGCCACTTTTGTTTGATAAATAGATGTCTCACTATGTACATCGACGTCAAAAATCAAATTAAAAAGCATTAATTAAAGAAGTACCTTTGTTTTTGAAGTACATTTTTGGCTCAGGTTTCTACAAATCCACATAGCCTGAACAACAAGAAATCACCATTACTATATAATGTAAACATCCGTGTAGATGCAACGAGCCCTATTTTTTAATAATGCATAAAAAGAGGTACCCAACATCAAAATATACGAAATTCAAGGTAATAACATAACACAAAATTCGAAAGTATGGTGTACCATCTGCACCATACATACCGACACGATACTGATTCAAGCCTAATGATGAACGCTCTCATTTGTCAAATTTCTCATTGAACAATTGTTTCTTACATTATGTTGATATGTATCTCAGAAATGGGAAAATAAAAGAGTATATATATATATCTTTCATAATTAAATCGACCAGCAAATACATATTCAAATGAATAAATGAATCGGCTTTCATCTGTTCGTGTCAATTAGAGTTTGTTTCCACGATGTCACCATGCTTTATTATTTTTCAGCCGCAAATATCCCGTGCACTCCATGCCTTAAACACACAACTTACTACTGATATATAGGGTCCATATGAAAACAAAATTCTAGCAAATTTAGATAGAAGTATTCTTTAAGTACGAAACAATAAATGACTCAGGTAAGAATTTTCTTAATTAGTACTTTTTTATTTAGATTTTTGTCGTCAAAGTACTTATTGGATAGTCAAACAAAAACTACAAAAAAGGTTCCCGTTATTCAAAATTCACATAATGTAACGTACACAGGCAACTTCAAATGTCCTTAGTCACTTCGCATCCTAACTCCTGACTGTATTGTATTCATCAAATGGGCCTAAATGGCCTTTTATATCTCAACTGGATACCATTGGCTATAATACTAGGTCAACAATCGCATAAAAGAAAGGGTTAATTTTGACCAGATGGTCATTAAATGAACAATATTTCTACACGATCACTTAACAATGCTACAATCTAAATATCTAAGCTATGGGCTTTGTGGTTTTAGGCAAGAAGATTTTTTAGGGTTTCCCTATACACGTATAAGCCTATTTGAGTTAAAGTGAATCCAACATGTTCATGAGTTGTGGATAAGGAAATCCCACCCGAGGGTTGAGATACGTCCGAAAACGAGCCTCTCGGATTTCCTTATCCACAACTCAATGGACATGGTAGATTTATTTTCTCACCGTTTAAATCGCATTTTCACACAAGTAAGAAGGAATAAGTGCAAATACAGGATGGGGATGAACAAATGAAAATCAACTTTTTCTCGAATTTTACTTCAAAACTGCTACAGATGGATAGAAAATGATCTAACTAAGAAAATGAATACCAACAACCCTATGTTTATTTAAATAATAACAATGTTACAGTCATTTTTCGATTTTTATGTCTGCTTACAATTAACGTAAAAATAGTCCGGCAGCGATGTGAGATAAGCGATGTGAGATAAGTTTATCTCACATGGGTAAATGCGCGGAAATATGTATCTCATAGGTGAGAAAAAGTGACCCATCGTCAAAATCAATTTTGACATTGGGGTCATAATATGAACAATCTTGGTAGTGAATCTACATGCTCAATATCTAAGTTCTAGGCGTTGTGGTTTAAGAGAAGTTTTTCCAATAAAAGCCTATGAAATATCAAGTTGTTCCTATTTTTTGCCATGGCAACCAGCGTTCTGCTTGAAATGTAATTCTGTGTACACCTTTGATACAGCTTCATGCAAAGAACATCCCTACCAGATTTCATCAACATTGGTCCCGTGGTTTCCGTGGACGGACGACAAATACAATACATGGAAACATTTATTATTTCTTAAATCATGAATTACGTCGGGCACTTCAATGAATTTCTAAATCCATTTCAAAATGACTAATGGAAAGTTTGCGACAAAGTAGACATGTATCTCATATGGAAAGAAAATATTCGTGCATGTTATAAGTAAATGACCTACAAGAAATATATAACCATTTCTAGAGATGTCTGATGCATTACTTTGCTTTGCCCATATTGTTTAAAAGACATGGTCTGCAACGAAATTCGTGGAAAGTCTTTGGTTCAAATTTTTTACAATTGCACTGCAAGCCTACCCACATTTACATTTGAATTGCTCGGAATGGATATATATTATATAATATCAGTTTCAATAACAAACTTACCCGAAAGAATACACTAGGCAACCGTTGCGTAGATTTTTCAAATTATCTAAGCATATGTTCTTTCCCAAGGTATTGCCGGGTCCTGCTCTACTGACGTTACAACATATAATCTGCTTCTGATTTACATATCTAAAAATACAACAAATGACATCTTGCTGAACTATATAAAAAATACCGCATCTCCCGACCTCCTCGCATATCGTTTGCAACTAGTCTAATAATTAGCGTATTTATGTAAACCTTTGGTGAGATAAGGCAAATATTTATAAAGCACTATTATGTTAATTTGCACATTCTGCATTGACTTTGCTGTTACGTAATACACTCGTAAAGGTTGTGATATTTCATATGATATATCACGGCAAACTATTTGTTTTATACAAAGCAGGCTCAATTTCTCAACTTGACATCTTTTTTCAATAACATGCTAATAGTATTACAGTAAATATAACTGTACCTAACTACACAAACAATCACGTAATTATACAAAACGTTTTCACGTGCAATGCGGTGACTTTTCGATGCAATGAATTATTTTTAAAAACATTAGCATGATTGTTTTTCTATGTTCGTTTAAAAACAAAGATTGCACTGTGAAAAATGAAGGGAAGTAAATAAACAAAATACAATGTAACTCTGTTACATCCCGCGTAGACTATAAATCAAACACAGTCGTTTTCAAGGAAGTTGCATTTTCGCCAATGCTTCAAATAGTCTCACTAACAGGTTGTGAAACAACTATTCTCGCGCACAAACGTTGTAACATGGATTCTGATTGGTTTTTCAATTTGAATTTGTGACGATTAAGTATCGTCAAATACAGAATACTAACACACAGTTTCAAAATCTATAAAATATTTTAGAGTATTGTGCATTAGATGGGGATATTAATAACCGTTCAGTGAGTTTGACACTTGCGACAGTATTTGATAATTATACCGTTTTTTGACGTGTACATATTGATATGTATCCGTTTTCACCTTATGTTGTCCCAACCGTTAGGCGAGGATGACATACTGTGAGAACAACGTGCATATCTAGATCTACACGACAAAACACGATAACCTTTAGACGTACTGTGACGTCATGCTTTTGTTTGCAACTATGACGATCAAAGACACACATGTTTGGGTGCTATCACTTGTTATGTTTTGGTTAATTTTCAAGTTTTGCAGTCGGAAATCGGAAGTCAACAAGAACTATAAGGTAAGAAGCTCCATCCGACATTTTTGTACTGTAGCAGCGGTCGTTGGATAAAATATATACACTACTCTAGATGTTTACATACAATATGTACACGGCTCGAGTAACCAATCCGAAAGCGAGAATTGCAGTTGAAGTATTGTATTCGGGTTTAAATGGTCACAAACAGTTTTAACGACTAACCAATCAGAATCGATGTTACAACGTTTGCGCGTTAGCTTGGAGTTTCATCGGTTATGAATAGTGGAAAAATGAATAAAAAAATGCTGACAATCAGGCAGTTTTAAATAAGTCATTCTCAATAACTCTCTTCTTTAGTTAATTATATTAGACATAAAATACATACCTTGAAAATGTTTTATAAAGTGTTACATCGTCCATGCTATCTATAATGCTGTTGTTCGGTAACATATAATATTTAGTACTGTTACAGAATTGAAAACGTCTGTTCATCAGCTGTCAATTAAAAAAGAATAATCAGGATAAGAGGACGTTATGTATTTAAGGCGAGGACGTTATGTCTTTAAGGTGAGGACGTTATGTCTTTAAGGCGAAAACGATATGTCTTTAAGGTGAGGACGTTATGTCTTTAAGGCGAGGACGTTATGTCTTTAAGGTGAGGACGTTATGTCTTTAAGGCGAGGACTTTATGTCTTTAAGGCGAGGACGTTATGTCTTTAAGGCGAGGACGTTATGTCTTTAAGACGAGGACGTTATGTATTAAAAGCGAGGACGTTATGTTTTTAAGGCAAAGACGCTACAAATGGGAATGGCGAGTATAATAAACGTGTTGGTTGAGAACGGTATGAGAATCAGACAATATGAGAGGACGGCGGCGAGGACGATTTCTAAACTAGTTACGGGTACTCTCTTTTTATTCGCCTTATACGGTGCTTGCCACTGCTAGGTGCACTAACTGGTTTTGATCTACTCGGACAGTTTTGATATCAACTAGGATATTTATTCTATCAAATTTCATGTCGAGCTACTAATTCATTTACTATAATGATAGAAAGGTAGATCATATCTAGAGATGACCTACTTTCAGGTTTATTCAACCTGTCTTTATGTCATTTATAAAGAAGAGCATATCGACCGGACACGCGGCTGGCGTGTGTAAAAAGCATTGTTTAATGTGTAATTTGAAGAAGCTTGTATAAATAAAATGCATAGGCTTTGAAACATTAATAAAAACGTTAAGTATCAATGAATTAGTTTTGTTAACAATTCATGAAAGTTTAACTCCAAACAAGTGCGTAGACACGTGCTTTTCATATTTATATGTGCATGTCAGATGGCGGATTAAATGGTCACAGTTTCATTCATCTAGCGTGATACATTCGTTTCTATCATACAATATCCTTCTTTTCGTATAGGAAACACAAAACAACTAGTATTAGAATGTAAAACAACTACAAAATGTTTGCCAAGTCATCCTTCATTGAACTTTCTGATTCCATTTTCCCACCCATAATGTACTGTTTTCAAACATGGACTCAATCAAAATGTGATAAATTTCTCTGAATAAAATCCCAATATTTCCTCAAATTGGCAATAATTTACTCATAGAACGGTCGAAACAGTTTGGGAGACTAAAAAGTTTCCTAAATAACCGGGAAAGTGTATTTATCTGCTCCATTAGACCAACGCCGTCCCTATAATAATTCAAATGTCAATAACTCGAAACTACGATGACAATAACTCAAAGTAACGATGGCGATAACGCAAAATAACAATGACGATGCGTAAATTTACGATGGCGATAAATCGATGTAACGATGACGATAACTCGAAGTAACAATGACGATGCGTGAACTTACGATGGCGATAAATTATACCAACGTTGGCAATGCGTGAATTAACGATGGCGATAACTCGAAGTAGGGATGGCACTAACTCGAAGTAACAATGGCGGTGCGTGAATTCACGATGGCGCTAACTCGAAATAACGATGATAATAAACTCGAAGTAACAATTGCAATGTGTGAATTAACGATGGCGATAACTCGAAGCGACGATCGCGGTAACACGGGGTAACGATTGCAAGACACGAATTTACGATGGTAATGCGCGAAGTTTTGCTGGAAAAACATCGCGTATCGCCATCAAGACTTCGCGTTGTCTCTACACGCCCTTTATTTTTTTGTGTATGGATATGAAAATACTGCTAGTGACTACATATTTCATAATCGGGCATTTCCGATGACGGTTCGTAAAACATACATGTACACGAGGGGTGACCAAGAATTAACATCGGAATGTTGCTTTATCTTTTGTGCCATGATACAAATCAGACAGAGAACTGTTTGCTCGAACAACTATGGTGTTACTCGGAGGCTACGCCTCCTTGAAATAACGTAATTGCTCTCGCAAACATTACTTTATCTATTACTTATTCTCAATCAAATATTAACATGCTAGTAAAATGCTCCAAAAAGAAAATGATGACATTTTGAAAACAAACCATTGGTTAAAACTATCTATACGTTGTACACAGTTTGTAGCTAGAAATATCAACGTTAATGTAACATTTTTTCATTTAAAAGGATATGAAGCCCTAACATTGATATCAAATTGCATCTTTTCATCAAATGTATTCACCAGTCTGCTATTATCATTTCTAAAGCAAACGAATTATAATTAAGATACATGTATACTGTGTAATGATTTTAACAGGTTCATAAAGCGGTATGAGGTTTATTGTAGTTTATTGGTTATAGGTATGATTTCTGTTCTTGCAATTTTATCGACAAAACTTTATTGCGCATTTTACCAACAGTTTACATACAACTGACAAAATATTGTGCTAACACCCATGTGTTATCTTGAGATAAAACATGCAATGAAAAAAATGGAACGGCACAGATTATCCGCCTACTTAACGCCATATATCAGTGTTATCAACAAGCATAAGCAATAAACGTTTCATCTGTTATTATGTTTGGGTAAAACGTGGCTCACTTTATTAACTTCAAGATATGGAGGATAATTGTTGGTTTCGGTGTAAGATCACGTTATAATTTCACCGAGTGAGCACCAAAAGTGATATTTTCACGAGTGAGAATAACAGTTTTTGGTGTTCACGAGTGAAATTAACGTGATATTACACCGATACCAACAATTTATCTGTTTATTTTATGGTTAAAACTCTACTTTTATTGAGTTTGTTTCTATAAAATATCGAAAATCGCGGGAAACGTCATCAGAAACATAGCGCAAATGACGTCATTTAAACGACGTCATCGTCGCATGGTTTTGAGCATTAATTACGGTCGGTATACTTTTTGACGTAACTCCGGGTTAAAGATTGCAAAAACAGTGAAAAATAGAAATGATAATCCACTGTTTCAAAACTGTGGATTATCACTTTTATTTCACTGAGAAAACTCTATAATTCACTGGAAAACATAAAATAAATAGCGCGGTTTTACAAGTGTAAGGTAAAGTAAACATAATTGCGTCTAAATTTACTTTTGCATAAGGATGATTTCGTTGTGCAGCGAATAAAAGGGGTATACCATTTAAAGAAATTGATATATAATAATGACATTTTGGCTACATGATCCTCGTTAAAATTGTTTTTATCGGGGACAAGACAAAGGAGATTTTTTTTAAATACTACATAAAGTTTCACGCACGCCCAATATTAAATTGTTTCATGCAATAGTTTAACAAGAAAATCCATTTTTTTCAAGTGTTTTTGAATCGCTAACTAGTAAGTAACTACATAATTATACCATGTTTTACGCTGAAAATTAAAACCAAAACTGTTTGCATTCATAATAACTGCACTTATTTGAGTTCTTCCAGATTTATCAGTATGAGAGAAAAATGTGTTTATTTTGAGGAGAATGTATATGAATAGACACACTTCACATTGTTATTAAACTCCGTCTGTTAAACATTACAATGTATATTAATATACCCTCGCATTTGTATTGAACTTTACAATGTAGATGAATATCCCCTCTCATTTTTATTGAACTTTACAATGTATCCCCTCTCATTTTACTAAACCTTGTTAAATCAGCGCAAGGAACAGTACTGTTCGTGCAATATTCCTTTACATGATCAAGAAGGTAAAAAGCTAGTAATCTTTAACTTGTTCAATTAATGATGTTATTACATTGAATCATATATTTCAATCATCCTTATTTATGTAAATAAATTCCTTATATATAAATAAATAAAGTTTTACTTTTTATATTATGAAATTTGTCACACCAACAGTGACAATCACACATTTTTCTTTTTTCGTACGTAATTAAAAGTCCAACTTCTTTAAAGCAAAAGATTCGCTTCAATTTTAAAGGGTTACGATTTTAGCTAAGATGTATCACCAAATTTACACGTGCGTACAATCTACAGGAAAGGGATAAACTCGAACGTTGCAGCATTATAACCTGCGTAGAAGCTGAAACGTTCCAATGTTTGTAGAGGAATTATTTTTATATTATTCACATGACAGTAAAGTTTTTGCCGAAACACTCGTCCAAAATGTGGGCTATATATAAAGGTTACTTTTATTAATAAAAAGATTAACAGGTCGCACCATATATATTACAAAAGTTACAACTGTTGCTATTTTCGAAAAATGGAAAAACACTTAATCGAACTACGTATATTTTGCTTTTAAGGAAAGAGAGGAAATACAGCAAGCCATTTATGTATTATATTAAGAGTACTTGAACATTTCTCTGTAAACACATTTTCCTGTATATATATATTGTACATTGATTGAAATTAATGAAATGTACACAAAGCTCATCACGTATGTTTAATGTATGTATTTTGTCGGCTATAAATGTTGTGTTATATTTGATGACGAATAAAATATTATTATTATTGTTGTTGTTGTTGTTGTTGTTGTTGTTGTATTTACCTCGAAAAAGGATCATGGTGGACCATAAGCACATATAACAAACAAGAAACATAAAAAGATTAATTAAGTTAACTAGCGTGAATTGTTCTTTTAAATCACACGGAATAAACTCCTTGTGTCTATGATGGACATTATCCCTTCATTGCATTTTTGTTACAAACATACGGCCATAAAATGACCAAGTTTTATAGAGACTTTAATTGTACCCTAATTATCCATATCCGTTCTAGTGTTTTTATTGCCCAAACGCAAGTACTAATTCTAAAAAAAAACGTTTGATCTAAATACTAGACGCACAGTATCAAATCATTATTTAATTGAACACATTATTTATTTTCGGAAAATATAATCTGCTAGATGTAGGGAGAGCCCCATTAACTCGAACTCGATTTATTATAAAACGTCGTTGTTTTGGCACACCGTGTGTACACGAGGTATTTTTTCGACATAATTATGTTCTTAAAAATATATATCAAAATATTTATCAACATTAAGAAAATAATCTGCTCGTTGTAAGGAACGCCCCCTTTTTGATCAATGCTTCTGAAGGAAGACTTATCGTGGTTGGGCAGTAACTTTTTGTTTCATTGTAAACAGAAAGTTTGGCACTGCTTCACCGACTACAATTGTAATCGTTCTGTTTTCATTGTTGATGGATGAGCATACAGAATCCAATATCATATAGTATAAATTATACAGGTTTTGCCATGTACATCTTGATATAATACCACAAAATCTCGATTTCCGATATGATTATTAATATTTCGAATATTCAATCAGTTGACCTTAATTGTGACCTACTGACTTTTATGTTTTTGAAGCTAGTGTTGAAAATTTGACTAAAATGACTCAACTGACATTGATTGTGACCAGCTGACCTACAAATGAGCGATCGCGTAGAAAATTACGCTTTGCATTTATTCACCTTTTGTAATATCTGGTCTGGTTAGAATCGAAATAACATCCTTTTCAGCGTTGTTATTTTCTAATAAGCAATAATTTGTCGTACTGATGCACAGTTATAAACCACTCAGGCCTTCGGCCTTCGTGGCTTATAACTGCGTATCAGTACTCCGGATCATTGTTTATTAAACGACTAACACCGCTGGAATGGATTTTATTTCATAAATATCGTATCGATTTTGCAGCGGTTTATTTGAATAAGGTGAACCAGAATTGCAACCTTAATGATAAAATTGCTCCGCGTTACACTAAACAAACCAAGCCTAAAACGCTGTTATATTTTTTGTTGCTTTGTACTTGTTGTACTACCTCAATTTACTACTACTAAGAATAATCTAGTTAATTACTCACTACATTGTACATGGCGTTACTAGGAAATCATCGCAGAGTTTGTAGGTTTATAAATGTTCTCGTCTGTAACATGATAGCTAGTTAATTGTCTAATAACATGTGAAATCATTAGCAGAGAAGTCTACACTTTGTAAGATCGAACTATAATGACATTATGCAAAGATCCCGTCCTAGTCACGTTTGTTATTCTAACACGCAACATAAAAGTCAAGAACGTCAAACAGGGTCAAAATATTTTTTTCAGTGAATTTCTTCAAACTTGGCATGTTTACTGAGAATCAAGTTTGAAACAGAAATATGAAATAAAAATCATAGGTCTTGACTTTGAATTATTTGGGCTTGAACACAGCATTTTGTTACATTGTCCGATTTTCAGAGGAAGAAGTATGGTGTTCCTCGTTTTCGTGAATAAAAGTATATTAATACTAATTACTTAAGCGTTGACATTTGGATTGTATAACTTAGCTCACCATCATTTTCAACAAAACAGAGAAAATGGTGTTTTTTGCCGGTGATGGATTTCTTTAATTATTAAAAATTCTTTTAAAGATATTTTAAAAATTGAAGCTCGCTATTCGACCCTCCAATTTGCACTTTTGAACAGAGTAATATATGTCTCTGTATTTCAGGAAGAGTTTGATGAGTATCAGTTGTTTATCGCTGTTATGTCCTTTGGGCGGTAACAACTAACTTGTTGCTACATCAATGCTATTGACTCATAAGTAAGATAAAGCTTTTCATCTTTTAATTATGTTCCTGCTATTATCTGTTTCATGAAAAAATGATACATGCATGATTCATGCTTATTTATATATGATCTAAACTGCACGAGTAAAAACGTTAGTTTTGTATCCGTAATACTGTTAAATAACTGTTTTCATCACTGTCTTATTTTGTGGTATGTTATTTACTAAATTTGATTCAGTATCATTGCGAACCGGAAAGACAGTGTTTTCATATTAAACTTTAGACAATCATACGTAGGTTATAAAATGGTATCTGATTCAGTACCATGAAAGTTCAACGGTCAAGTACATTTTAAATGTTTGATATATGTAAAGTAAGACAATATTATTCATTGACTGAAACAGTAGAAAAGTTACTTGCAGGAGTTATCTAAATTCCCGGGGAGACGTTAATGCGCTTGCAACGGTGCACTGAAGTGACCTATCATTTCGTTTTAACAATTTTGAATGCGTACTGTTTACAGCTGTCTTTGTATATTTTTGTTATCAGCATAACCGTGAGCGAGCTTAGATTTTTAAAATATGTTTTAAAAGATTGTACAAGCTATCACATAACTGCCTGAACACAGTTTTTCTCTGTATCTTTAAAAAAGATGGTCGGAAAACAAGAACTATCTTGAAAAAAGATGGTCGGAAAACAAGAACTATCTTTAAAGATGATGGTCGGAAAACAAAAACTATCTTTATTAAAGATAGCTATCGGTGCAATTTTGAGTATATGAAAGAGATGGTAGCTATATTTCATAGTAAAATTCCTGTAAAGTTTTATCTTTATGCAGTAACAAAGTCCCAAATGTCACAGGGTGAGGCATTTGAAATGTTACCAACATTCCAGTCAGAAGCGAGCTTAATACGGCTGCGCCGAAATACATAATATACATTACAATAAATAACCTGGAAAACCGTGCAGCAAAAATCATTAATTATTGACCGGTAAAATCTTATTCTACAGACTAACCAACAGAATAACATTGGTTGGTGTCAATACCACACTTCACTGCTTGTCTATAAGACATTAATGCAAAAACTCATTTAATATTGAATGCGTTCTAACGCAGTACCGATGTAACGTCGTTTCTGATTGGTTACGTCGTTTAAATTTGCGACTATTAAAAAACGTATATATAGTCGCAAAAATCGAACGGCGTTTAAATTATCGCATTTAAACACTTTGTGCGTTAGAAAAGGGTTAACTATTTAGTGATTTTAACATTTGCGACCATATATACGGTACTAATGGTCGCAAACAGTTTTAACAGCTCCAGCTAACGCCGTCGAAGTTAAAAATATTTGCGACCATTAAAAACCGAATATACAGTCGCAAATATCAAAATTACAAAACAGTTAACCCTATAATCATTACCGATTGTCCGATTTTTGCGACAATATTTACGTTATTTAATAATCGCAAATTTAGATGACGCAACCAATCAGAAATGACGTTACGTCAACAGTGCGTTAGAAACGGTTTTAATAGTCACAGACAGTTTTAACAGCTCCGGCTAACGCCGTCAGGTTTAAAAAAAATTGCGAACACTAAAAACCGTTTATACAGTCGCAAATATCAAAATTACAAAACAGATAATCCTATAGTATCACAATATTTTACCAAGAAAGTTGTATTATCGGTGGAAGTGACCTTTATTTGTTCCAGAAACATTCCCAACTTTGCTTTTTAAATCGATGTACACGTTATAAACATAGTGCAGTATTTTTTTTAATGATATTGCAAAAAATAAGAAATGCTTTCTGGCAACTCTTTTTCGTGAAAGTAAAGACTTTTATACGAAAGAATGACATTTGCCAACATTGTTTTAGAGTTAATAGAACATGTTACATTAACATATCAGTAAATTTGTTTTTCTATATCAGTAAAATCAATGTGATCCTGGGACTTTAACGGTTTCATTTACGCGCATTACAGGGCCATTGTTAACAATGGACATGTATTAAAATCCTTTCATGAAGCACGGCGTTAACAGTACCGGTATTAAAACGCTAGTGACGTCATGAATATGACGTAAACAACACCGATGTTGTCCCGCACATTGTTGAGCGTCGTACCATTTTTTGTTTTACATTTTTTGTGATTTTATTTTGCTAGAATAGCGTTTACAAACGCCTTGTCGTGTTATAACATCTACAGAAACCCTCGATTCCACTAAAAAGTGCGTTAATCTTATATAACAACTTTAGTACGGCGGCTTGTCGGCGTTCCGTTGCTATACATTAATCAATTTGCTTGTTCCTGTCATAACCTATACATTCATGCCCATTTCATTCAATTGTATAAGTTAAAGGGACACTCCCTACGAGCAGATATTCTCATAACGTTAACATTGACGTAAATGTATGTTAAATAATAAATAAACAAGCCTTTCAAGAAAAACATAGGATTCAAGATTTATTCATTTCAAACCAGAAGGTCATAAGCCCGTGAGGCAAATACCAATGTCACGTTTACAAATATGGCCGTACAAAAATTATTTAAAATTATTGTTTGTCCAATCGCAGCGCAGAATTCGCTGCACTTTAACTTGGGTAAATCAATATGTGTATACCGAGTCAGTAAATGGGGCAATACTGCTGATTTCCAAAAAAATATTTCAAACACTAAGTAGGTTAATATTTATTTTATAATAATGGAGAAAAGTCTCGTTTACCCACAGTGTCATAATATACCGACGTGTTTATATTAAATCGCTATCAACTGCAACATTATGAAACACGTCTTTATGAAAGTTTTACAAAGCTATTACACTAATGGTTATGATAATTTTACCGAT